>NC_041315.1:9913303-10248303 GCF_004329235.1 Podarcis muralis | reverse complement strand
CATCACCGCCAACCTTTCTCTTTTTGCATGTGGCTAAAAATAGTTGGAGCCACTTGCTTTCTAACCGCTGCCTGACCTGTGGCAATTTACCAGGGGAAGTTTTTCCTACTGAGTCGATAACTGGAAAAGCTTTAACTTCCTCAACTCTTGCCTGCCGCAGAGATCTTTCAAAGGCACAGGTAGCCGCGACTCCTGGTTGGAAAGCTGGGGTCACGAGATCGAATCCATCAGTTTGGTTGAATTTTAACTAAACAGTTCTAATTGGATTTTGAATAAATATGCAATTATTCGTGACTGCTTCAAATGTCATTGTGATATTATCTTCCTTAGCGGTCGTGCACACCGCTTTCTGAATAATGCTTTTTATAGGGGAGGGGGCACTGGGGGCGAGTTTTGGAAAAAGTTTGGGAACTAGTGATCCACCCCAGAATGAACTTAATTCATGGTCAGTTCAGCCGATGATTACAAGAACTATTTTCAGGTGTAGTTCAGAGATTTGTTTTGAATGAATACAGTGAACTTTGTTCTGCTGCTGAACTGGTTCTCATTCCAAGCACGGTCCAAATTTTATTTTAGCCTCAAATCCAGTGCTCATAAGGCAGCGGAATACAGTGGTACCTCGGTTCTCAAACGTCTCTGTTGACAAATGTTTCGGAACCCAAACACTGAAAACCTGGAAGTAAATGCTTCCGTTTTTGAATGTGCCTCCTTCCGTTGTGTGTTTGTCAATTCTCTCAATTGAATTGAGGCTTCCATATTGAGTTTTTGGTTTCCAAACGTTTCGGAACTCGAATGGTCTTCCAGAACGGATTACGTTTGAGAACCGAGGTACCACTGTAGCAGAATATCGTATTTTTCTGTGTATAAGACGAGGTTTTTTTGTTTAAAAATTCTGTTAAAAATTGGGGGTCGTCTTATACATTGATAGTGCATAGGGGGGATGTGAGATTGGTTGCTGCTGCGAGCTAGAGATTGTCAGTGGCTATTGGGTGTGTTATGTTGGCTGCGTCAAGGGCTGGTGTTGATTGGCGGTTGCTGCAGCAATTGGGCGAGCGATTGGCGGCTTCTGCTGGCCAAGAGGCAGACGATAGGCTTTTGCTATGCATGCGAGTGGCAGCGTAGGTCAGGCGGATGAGCGATTTTTGGCAATCCCCCCTAAAAAAGCTCAACAACTATGGGCAATCCAAAACCCTAAAATTTATTTTATATAATTGGGTTTTTATTTCTATTCTTTGTATATCGTATTGTTGTTTTATTGCTATGGCCGATGGCTGATGCAAATAAAGATCCATTCTTTCCTTCATTCAATCTTTCCCGCAAACTCTGGGCAATCTCTCCCCATTTCTTAATTTGGAGTCGCCAAAAAGCAATACATTTATTTGGACCAACAAAAATGTCTCAAAATATTGAGCAAGCTTTTGAGTTGGAGTAGCTCAGTGACAGAGTAAGTGCTTCACATGGAAAAGGCTCCAGATTTACCGTATTTTTTGCTCTATAGGACGCACTTCCCCCCTCCAAAAATTAAAGGGAAATGTGTGTGCGTCCTATGGAGCGAATGCAGGCTCCTTGGCTTCGGCGATAGCAACGCGAAGCCTCCGAAGCGCACAGGGAGCGCTCCCTCCGCGCTGCAGAGGCTTCGCGTTGCTTTCGCTGAAGCCTGGAGAGCGAGAGGGGTCAGTGCGCACCGACCCCTCACACTCTCCAGGCTTCAGGGATAGCTGCCTGAAGCCTTTGGAGCGCAGCGCGAGTTCCCACTGCATTCTGGAGGCTTCAGGTTCCTTTCGCTGAAGCCGGGAGAGCAAGACTCTCCTGGCTTCAGCAGAGAGGGAGAGCTGCGCAGCACCCCTTCAGCCAAGCAGGAGGAGAAATGGAAGGGGCTCTGTTTCTCCTGCCGCTTCGCTGAAGGGGTGCTGAGCAGAGAGGGGGAGAATTTTGTTTTCATGTTCTCCCCCTCTAAAACAAGGTGCGTCCTATGGTCGGATGCGTCCTATAGAGCAAAAAATTTGGTAATCCCTGGCAAACAAGATGAACTTTAACAGGGAGAAATGTAAAGTATTGCACTTGGGCAAAAAAAATGAGAGGCACAAATACAAGATGGGGGACACCTGGCTTGAGAGCAGTACATGTGAAAAGGATCTAGGAGTCTTGGTTGACCACAAACTTGACATGAACCAACAGTGTGACGCGGCAGCTAAAAAAGCCAATGCAATTCTGGGCTGCATCAATAGGAGTATAGCATCTAGATCAAGGGAAGTAATAGTGCCACTGTATTCTGCTCTGGTCAGACCTCACCTGGAGTACTGTGTCCAGTTCTGGGCACCACAGTTCAAGAAGGACACTGACAAACTGGAACGTGTCCAGAGGAGGGCAACCAAAATGGTCAAAGGCCTGGAAACGATGCCTTATGAGGAACGGCTAAGGGAGCTGGGCATGTTTAGCCTGGAGAAGAGGAGGTTAAGGGGTGATATGATAGCCATGTTCAAATATATAAAAGGATGTCACATAGAGGAGGGAGAAAGGTTGTTTTCTGCTGCTCCAGAGAAGCGGACACGGAGCAATGGATCCAAACTACAAGAAAGAAGATTCCACCTAAACATTAGGAAGAACTTCCTGACAGTAAGAGCTGTTCGACAGTGGAATTTGCTGCCAAGGAGTGTGGTGGAGTCTCCTTCTTTGGAGGTCTTTAAGCAGAGGCTTGACAACCATATGTCAGGAGTGCTCTGATGGTGTTTCCTGCTTGGCAGGGGGTTGGACTCGATGGCCCTTGTGGTCTATTCCAACTCTATGATTCTATGATTCTATGAATCTCCAGGTAGGCGGGCCTCATCTGAATTATACATTTAAAATTACATTGCAAAACAGTGAATCCTGGGAGCTGCAATTAGTTAATGCTGGTGCTGAGAGTTGTTCGCAGAACCCTATTCCCCACACAAGTCCCAGAGTTCCCTGAGAAGAGAAAATGATGGTTAAACCTCTATGGAAACTAGCTCTGAGAGGAAAAGAGGCTTTGATTGAAACTTCCTGTATATTTGCTTTGGCTCTGTATGTAGATCGACCTGCTGACCTGAGTGTGTCCTTTGTCTTTGGGGTTTTCTTGTCGACTTTGGGCATTTACAATAAAAAATCTTTGATACAAATTGGAAAAATTTGTCTTATACACGGGGGCGTGTTATACAGTGGTACCTGTTCCGGAGCCCCGTTCGCATCCTGAAGCGAACGCAACCTGCGCCCACGATTCGACGCTTCCGCGCATGCGCGTGGCGTCATTTTGAGCGTCTGTGCGTGCGCGAGCGGCGAAACCTGGAAGGAACGCGCTCCGTTACTTCCGGGTCTCCGCGGAGCGCAACCCGAAAATATTCATCCCGAAGCATATTTAACCCGAGGTATGACTGTACCTACCTATGTACATATTTAACCCGAGGTATGACTGTACATAGGGGACGTGGGTGGCACTGTGGGTTAGACCACAGAGCCTAAGACTTGCCGATCAGAAGGTCGGCTGTTCCAATCCCTGCAACAGGGTGAGCTCCCGTTGCACGGCCAACCTAGCAGTTCGAAAGCATGTCAAAGTTCAAGTAGATCATTAGGTACCACTCCGGTGGGAAGGTAAACGGCGTTTCCGTGCCCTGCTCTGGTTCGGCAGAAGCGGCTTAGTCATGCTGTCCACATGACCCGGAAGCTGTACGCCGGCTCCCTCGGCCAGTAAAGCGAGATGAGCGTCGCAACCCCAGAGTCGGCCACGACTGGACCTAATGGTCAGGGGTCCCTTTACCTTTATGACTGTACATGGAAAAATACGGTATACCCGCCTCTGCCTGTTTTCCGTGCGCCTCAATTGACCGTGTCCAAACTCCGTGTTTCTTTTGATCCTAGTTGTAGCTGTCGTCTCTGAAGATGTCCAATAATGGCCTAGAAGCAGAAGACAAGCCCCCGGCTCCTCCAATGAGGAACACCAGCACGATGATAGGCAGCGGGAGCAAAGAGGCGGGACCCTTGAACCACGGCTCCAAACCTTTGCCTCCTAATCCGGAAGAGAAGAAGAAGAGGGACCGTTTTTACCGCTCCATCTTACCGGGAGACAAAAGTACGCTGGCCTCGTTTTTTGCCTTTTGCTCGCTCGCTCGCTCACTCATTGATTTCATTTGAGAATCGCTCCACGTGAAACCGCTGCACTTCCAAGAGGAGATTTTAAAGCAGAGGTTGGGTGACTGCGATTCCCTGCATTGTCAGGTGTTGGACTAGAGACCTTTGGGTTCCCCTCCAACCCCACCTTTCTAGGATTCTGTGTTTCTGGAGTCTCGGAATCGTGTCGCAGAATTGCAGAATTGGAAGGGACCCCAAGGATCGTCTAGTCCAGGCATATCCAACAGGTAGATAGCGATCTACTGGTAGATCACAGGGGGTTTCTGGTACATCCTGGTTGATCTCTGGCCCCGCAGTGATCTTCTTACAAAAAAAGCAACCCCCCCATCTTTGGCTCACTAAAAAAAAGCTCAACATCTTTGGCTTACTAAAAAAAAAAGCTCCACAACTTTGGGTGGATACCTGAAGGAGCGTCTCCACTCCCATCGTTCAGCCCGGACACTGAGGTCCAGCACCAAGGGCCTTCTGGCGGTTCCCTCCCTGCGAGAAGCCAGGTTACAGGGAACCAAGCAGAGGGCCTTCTTGGTGGTGGCACCCGCCCTGTGGAACGCCCCCACCAAATGTCAAAGAGAACAACAACTACCAGACTTTTAGAAGACATCTGAAGGCAGCCCTGTTTAGGGAAGCTTTTAATGTTTGATGCATTACTGTATTTTAATATTTTGTTGGAGGCCGCCCAGAGTGGCTGGGGAAGCCCAGGCCAAAGCTCAACAGGTGAAGCTTCGACACCGCTGCATCTCTATGCTGGGAAATGCCTAACCTGTTGAATGTCTGTCAGCCACATTGCCGTTTAAAAAGCAAACTGTTCTAACGGCAGGAGATGTGGCTTCTGCAAGTCAGATCAGGAAAACATCTCATTGCTGTTTCTTCAGTCGTGAAGAAGTCAAACAAACCCTTTGCATATTTTTAGCAGCAAGTCAAGATTGTTTACTCTTGGGCTTAAGTTGCAATCTTGAGCTAGAATTCTAATTGAGGCTAGAATCCTCAAGACACGTCCTTGGGTGCAAATTTTTTTTTTAAGCGAGAGAATTTGCGGCTCGAGTAAATATGTTTTGGATCCGACATATTTACTCAGACGTAAGCAGCGACTTTGAGAGAGGCCAGAAAGGGAAACGCGGACATCAATAAAGTCTTTCCGAAGGAATTGCTTCCCATGAGGCACCCCCGAAGTGATTTTCGATATATGTATAAAACAGTTAAATATATAACATCTTGCTTATTGGAAAACAATTTAAAAAAATAGATATACAGTGGTGCCTCGCAAGATGAAATTAATTTGTTCTGTGAGTTTTTTCGTCTTGCGATTTTTTTGTCTTGCGAAGCACGGTGTCGGAAAAGTTTTGGAAAAGCTTCAAAAATACCAAAGTCTTCAAAAACCTCAAAAAAGGCTACCACACCGCGTGCTATGAGATGCTCCTCGAAGTTAAGTCGCAACTGTATTAACGCTTTTAAGAAAAAGGAAACAAACTTGCAAGACGTTTCCGTCTTGCGAAGCAAGCCCATAGGGAAATTCGTCTTGCGAAGCAACTCAAAAAACCAAAAACCCTTTCGTCTTGCGAGTTTTCCGTCTTGCGAGGCATTCGTCTTGCAAGGTACCACTGTATATATATATTTTTAAGCAACTGCACAGACACAAAATCAGTATTCAGTCGTACCTTGGAAGTCAAACAGCTTAGTTCCCAAACATTTTGGCTCCCGAACATCGCAAACCTGGAAGTGGCTATTGTGGTTTGCCAACTATTTTGTGAAGCCGAACGTTGGACGGGGCTTCCATAGCTTCTGATTGGCTGCAACAGCTTCCTGCAGCCAATCAGAAGCCGCACTTTGGTTTCCGAACGTTTTGGAAGTCGAACGGACATCCGGAACGGATTCCGTTCAGCTTCCAAGATGCGACTGTAGTTCCAAGTTAGATGCCAACGGGGATAAGGGTTTTAGAAGGCTTGTTGAAAGAGGAATGCCTTTAACAGGAGCTGAAAAGCTGATAGAGATGGCACCCCCTCTGATACTAATAGGAGAGAGATCCTATTGGTAGAGGAACCATCATATCAGAAGGTCTAATTCTGATATCATGAGGATCAGACCTCCCTGATAGAATGGTAGCCGTGGGGTGCACTTCTGCAAAACACAGCAATCGGTTGGATATGTGGGAATATTTTGCCCCTCCCAAGCTATGTAGGGCTTCGTACATCGAAAACATACCTTGTACAGTATTTCCTTACTATTTCTTTATTAAATTAATATGCTGCCCTTTATCCGAGGATCGTGGTGCGCTTCAAAGTATAAAAATGCAGAAATACATAACAATCAAAATGATACTCCTCTCCCCACACATTTAAAAGGCAATAGATTATTTAACTAGCCCAAGCCTCGGAGAAGAGAAATATTTTTGCCCGGCACCCAAAGTTATATAATGATGGCGCCCGTGTTGCCACCCTCCGGACCTTTCCTGGGGGGGGGGCACACAAAGAAGGGCCACAGATGATGGTCGCAGGGGCCGGGTCGGTTCATATGGGGACAGGCGGTCCTTGAGGTATCGCGGTCCTGAGCCGTTTAAGGCTTTATAGGTCGAAACCAGCACTTTGAATCACGTCCGGAAACCAATTGGCTGCCAGTTTAGTCGAGCCAGGATTGGTGCTCAACCGTCTTGTTCCAGTGAGTGGCCTGGCGGCCAAATTTTGCACCAGACTGTCTTCAGGGGCCGCCCCAAGTATAATGCATTGCAGTAGTCTAACCAAGAGGTTAAGGGACGTGGGTGGCGCTGTGGGTTAAACCACAGAGCCTAGGACTTGCCGACCAGAAAGTTGGTGGTTCAAATCCCTGCGACAGGGTGAGCTCCCATTGCTTGGTCCCTGCTCCTACCAACCTAGCAGTTCGAAAGCACACCAGTGCAAGTAGATCATTAGGTACCACTCCGGCGGGAAGGTAAACGGCGTTTCCGTGTGCTGCTCTGGTTTGCCAGAAGCGGCTTGGTCATGCTGGCCACATGACCCGGAAGCTGTACGCCGGCTCCCTCGGCCAGTAAAGCGAGATGAGCGCCGCAACCCCAGAGTCGGCCACAACTGGACCTAATGGTCAGGGGTCCCTTTACCTTTACTTTAACCAAGAGGTTGCCAGAGCATAGACATCAGTAGTTAGGCTATCCCTGTCCAAATAGCGGCACAGCTGGGCCACTGTGGCCACCTGAGCCCAAGCGATAGCTGAGGGTCCAGAAGTACCCCTAAACTACGTACCCCCTCCTCCAGAGGGAGTGTAATCTAACCCAGCTCGGCCCCCGACCCACAAATATTGAGGGGGCTGAAATACCTTCTGCCCCCATAGTTGGCGTCCCAGCATGCCATGATCTTCTGCACAACAACCTGGTGGAAATCACTGGTTTTTGGCTAACCTTCTACCAGTTTGGGGAAAGATTAACCCGTTAGAGAAGGGAGAGGGCTTTTAAGAATCCTGGTTGTAAAAGTTTTAAAGTTCTGGCCTTGCTTTTAAAGGCCCCGTCGAAAATTCCCACAAACGCTATCAAAAGGGATTAGATTGCAAATCCGGGTTCAGCGGGCCTTAAAATTGCTAATCCCCATAAGCTCCTGCCTCACGCTGCTCTGTACAGTGTTTTAGCATTGCGGGGGGGGGAAAAGAGAGAGAGAAAAAAAGGAAAAAAAGGATTATAGCGTTAATATTTTAATGCGTTCAGACTCAGACCGCCAAAGCTCTTCGGATTTTGGACAGCGAAAACCATCTGTTGCTCGTATGCTCTTGTAATCCGCCCCCATCCCATAACAACGTACGGGCCAGTGGTATTTAACAGGGTTTGAAGGTAATTAATGTAGTACTCTGTAGCTGCAGTCGTGTGTTTTGCTTTTAAACTGCTTATGCAAGGACACAGAAAGAGTTAATAGCATTAGGAAAGAACCTTCCACGCTGGGCTAATTTAGGGGGACTCTCTAAAGTGGGCAGCCCTGTGCCCCTAGTTAGCATGGGTTTCTGCATTTTAACGGCTTTAGGATAGCGTTAAAATACCACATGAAAATTAAGAGCTAACTCCGAAAGGTTCTTTTAAAAATTGTGTTCTAATATTCATGTTTTTCACTGAAAGAAATACCATTTAAAAGAAATAGAGTGGTATGAAGAAAAAAAGGGGGAAATGAGGGGGGGGAGAGAACAAAGATGTGTAAAAGAAAGGGGGACGAGAATCTTCAAAAATGCAATGTATGTCAGCATCGCCCTTGAGCCAGTGCACCAACTGGACTCATGCACCTCAACCCCGACTGGGCTAGGCGAGCTGGGTAGCACCGCCAGAGACCTCCTTTCTCACAGGAACAGGTCACAGTGCTGTGGACTCACAGCTTAGAGCTGAGAGCACTGGATTCACTGTCTCAATAATACAGTCGTTGCGCAGCAGAGTTTTGCAGAGTCTTGCAGAGTATAAACCACTCGGAGAGCAGCTCTGTAGAATATCTTCCTTTTATTCTGTAACTACAACTATGATACAAAACTATATACAGAGCTGAATATTCTAAGCATAAATCAATGCTACACTGAGAGTCTGCAGCTGCTCTTAGCAGCAATCTTATCTCGAGACACGATCTCTAACACTCTCTCTCTCTCCGATACACTGACTGACTGACTCTCTCACTCACACACTCAGATGTGGTGCTAGGCAGAATAAGTAGATAGCAGGACACGCCTCCTTCTCTCTGGAGAGTCAGCAGAGACCATCAGGAGATCATCAGGAGATTCTTGGGTATGGGAGGGGTGAAATCTCCTCAATGTAATATACTCCCATAATACAGTGGTGCCCCGCAAGACGAATGCCTCGCAAGACGAAAAACTCGCTAGACGAAAGGGTTTTCCGTTTTTTGAGCCGTTCTGCAAGACGAATTTCCCTATGGGCTTGCTTCGCAACGTCTTGCGAGTTCTTGCGAGTTTGTTTCCTTTTTATTAAAGCCGCTAAGCCGTTAATAGCCGCTAAGCTGCTAATAGCCGCTAAGCCGCTAATAGCCGTGCTTCGCAAGACGAAAAAACCGCAAGACGAAGAGACTTGCGGAACGGATTAATTTCGTCTTGCGAGGCACCACTGTACATTCTTACATAAATTGATATAGTGTTATTATCCTAATGCATATATAAACGTTATAGCCTACGACATTCCAAATGTTATCATATATATCCAAACAAAGTATATCTGTAAGCAGACCATAAGTTGCAAGTGTTGTCTGGGGAAACCCAGCCAGATGGGTGGGGTATAAATAAAAAAATATTATTATTATTATTGTTGTTGTTATGTCAATCCATTGATTCAAGGTTTTCATATTCTTCCAATTCGTCAATATCACTCTTAATAACAATAACAACAACAATAATAATAAAAATAAAATTTATTTATACCCCGCCCTCCCCAGCCAAGACCGGGCTCAGGGCGGCTAACACCAGGTAAAAACAATTGATTAAAATACAACTTAAAAACCAGATTAAGTACAACATTAAAATGCAGCCTCATTTTAGTAGACACTCAAATCAAAAACTTTTTGGGGATGAAAACGTCAAATCTTCCCCAAGGCCAACTATCCAGACTGGTCCTACGTGGGCCAGAAAAAAACCAGGGAAGTCCACATCACAGAAGGAGAAAGGAAAATGGTCACCATCCGGGCACGTAGAATTTTCGGTGTCCTGTTGTTAATTTCCATACTGCAGGTATATCGTTCGAAAGAATATTCTCTGCTGAGAGATTTAACTTTTTCTGCACAGTCAGAGTTATACAGTTCAGCACTTCCTCCTAAAACTTGTTGAGTATATAACTCTAAAATGTTATTGAGAGTTTCCTTCCTCTCCCCTAGCTGCCTCCATGCTTAACAGCTGCATGTCAGACACAGCCCACAAGACCAACCTTTCCATGTTCTCGGGTTTATAGCTGAGGAAGAGTTGGATTTCTGCCTGCCCACAAAACTTGGGGGATTAAAAAAAAAATCAGTCTCAGCCCTACCCTCTTGTTTAGGAGACCGTAGTAGCTATTAGCTCACTAAGGCCCCGTCTGGGACACGGGTGGCGCTGTGGGTTAAAGCCTCAGCGCCTAGGACTTGCCGATCGAAAGGTCGGCGGTTCGAATCCCCGTGGCGGGGTGCGCTCCCGTTGTTCGGTCCCAGCGCCTGCCAACCTAGCAGTTCGAAAGCACCCCTGGGTGCAAGTAGATAAATAGGGACCGCTTACCAGCGGGAAGGTAAACGGCGTTCCGTGTGCTGCGCTGGCTCGCCAGATGCAGCTTGTCACGCTGGCCACGTGACCCGGAAGTGTCTCCGGACAGCGCTGGCCCCCGGCCTCTTGAGTGAGATGGGCGCACAACCCTAGAGTCTGTCAAGACTGGCCCGTACGGGCAGGGGTACCTTTACCTTTTAAGGCCCCGTCTGCACTATGCATTCAAAGGACTTCATTAGCACTTTCTACAGTCATGGTTCCCCCCCCCCCCGAAGCATCCTGGGAACTGTAGTTTGCTAAGTGCAAGTACTCTTGAGGTTTAGCAGCTCCGTGTGGCTAAAGTCAAATAACCTGCTCCCAAACTGCTTAGGGCAGGAATAGGGAACCTGCTGCCCTGCAGATGTTGCAGGACCCAACTTCCATCGTCCCCAGCCAGGCTGGCAAATGCCCAGGGATTATGGGAGTTGTAGTTGAGCAGCCTGCAGGTGAGCTCTCTGGTCTGTGCTGAGAAAGACCTGGGAGTGGGGGCTTATTCCATCTTGTGCGCCAATCCTCTTATCAATATGGCAGCTTCTTTCCCCATGGCTCAGAGCTTTCCAGGGTGGATTTGATTTAAATCACTAGTCAGTAAGACTTGATTTGCAGCAAGTATAAACTATCTTGTCTGTCTATATAAATTGACAGTAACAGTGCTGGCTAACGTAGTCCCTTCCCTTCTGGGGATGGTTTTTTTCTTCCCCTTCAAACAGCCAACAAGAAGAAGGAGAAAGAGCGCCCTGAGATCTCACTCCCTTCCGACTTTGAGCACACGATTCACGTTGGGTTTGATGCCGTCACAGGCGAATTCACGGTAAGGAGAAAGGGGGAGAGTTCGGGTGGGGGGCAGCAGCGAGAGATATGAATGGAAATGGTGGATGGTTCTTACCTGCTTTGCGGATGTATATAAACTGCAGGCCATCGGTGATCTGTTTAGTAACTGATGGTTGGGGTATTTATTTTCTCTCAACCCAGCGATTCATTCATGGGCCTCACCGTGGTGTCTTCCCCTCGCTCTTTTATCCTCACAACAACCCTGCGTTTTAGGGCTGGGCGATATCTGGTTTTCAGCACTGCAATATTATCATCAGCAATATACTGATAACATCACGATGTCCTAAATAAGAATGAAGCTTTGTAGAGGCATCGGCTGATCTTTGCATACAGAGCATGATTCGCGATACAGTGGTACCTCGGGTTAAGTACTTAATTCGTTCCGGAGGTCCGTACTTAACCTGAAACTGTTCTTAACCTGAAGCACCACTTTAGCTAATGGGGCCTCCTGCTGCGCTGCCGAAGCACGATTTCTGTTCTCATCCTGAAGCAAAGTTCTTAACCTGAAGCACTATTTCTAGGTTAGCGGAGTCTGTAACCTGAAGCGTATGTAACCTGAAGCGTATGTAACCCAAGGTATCACTGTATATTGCCAGGTCAAAAATTGCATGTTCAGACCCAGAAACCTCCCCCCTAAATAATTTTGCATTTGACTCTCAAATTTTGGTTTTGGTTTTTGGCAGAATTTAGGCCACAACTTTATTGATTACAGAAAGTGACTGGTTGCATAGGCTCTGGTTCAACTAGCTTTCTGCCATGCAGGTAGCGCTGACCCAGGTTTCCGGCATAGGTCAGCCAAGGGTGAACACCTGGATAAGCGGAAAGCCGGGAACAGGCTTTCTTCGCCACACAAATGTCCCCCTGGACTCAGGCACGGGCACAACCCCCTCTCAGGGCTTGACCAAACCATCGAGTCCCTGGATTCCTTTAATGGAATACCCTTCACATAGGGATGGTGAGAGCGTTCTCCCATCCCTATCACCCGAACCAGAGCCTATCCGCAACCTTACAAGTTGTGACGATTTGCTACGTGGCAGGTGAAACCCAAAAGGCAACAGCCCATCAGCCAAGTGGGGGAAATTCCTGCCGTGCCCCTGTCCCAACGACAGACGACACACGACGGCATAGCAAGGTCAAGCGCAAAGCCCTAAAAGTAGGGAGAGGTGGGCGGGTGTTCCGAATGCATGCGCCGAAAGAGGAAGCTATGGGTCACGTGCATGGGCATAAATAGGTCCCTCGAACCGTTTGGACTGCGTCCCGTTGGCCAGATTGCACCCAGCTACGAAGGACCTGGGATGCGGGTGGCGCTGTGGGTTAAACCACAGAGCCTAGGTTCGAATCCCCACAAACTGCATCCCATTGGCCAGATTGCACCCAGCTACGAGGGACCTGGGATGCGGGTGGCGCTGTGGGTTAAACCTAGGACTTGCCGATCAGAAGGTCGGCAGTACGAATCCCTGTGACGGTGTGAGCTCCCGTTGCTCGGTCCCTGCTCCTGCCAACCTAGCAGTTTGAAAGCATGTCAAAGTGCAAGTAGATAAATAGATACCGCTCCGGCGGGAAGGTAAACAGCGTTTCCGTGTGCTGCTCTGGTTTGCCAGAAGCGGCTTAGTCATGCTGGCCACATGACTTGGAAGCTGTACGCTCGGCCAATAAAGCGAGATGAGCGCCGCAACCCCAGAGTCGGCCATGACTGGACCTAATGGTCAGGGGTCCCTTTTACGAGGGACCTACCAGTCGGGTGTTGTGGCTGACCAATCGTACTCACCTCAACACAGGGTGTCGGTTATCCAGGTCTCACCGCAATACGTGCCCTCTTTAACGGAGGACCCGATCTCTGGAACCGACATCACGATATGGACTTCCAAAGTGGTGTTGGATGATCTATTGATATATCTCCCAGCCCTACTCTGCAGTAGGATGGGCTGTGAGAGAAGGTATCTGAGCTATGCTCCCCCATGGCTGAGCAGGGAGCGCCCTAACTGTTGAAATATGGCGGCTCTCTTAACAATGCATGCTGAACTGAGTGGCACCTTGATTTTGACCCCCGCCCCCTCCATAAAAAAGCACGCCTTGTGCTCTTTTAAGCAGCCTTGGCCAGCTGTGCTGGCAGGAGCTGGTGGAAGCTGTAGTTCACAATATCCAGAGGGCACCAGCATAAAGGCTGCTCTTTATGTGTGAGTTGCACGCGTGGGATTGCTTAAGGTAATAAAACTGCAGCCATTGCTGTGGTCCTGAATGGGGTAACTGTGCCCTTGAAGGACCAGGTGCGCAGCCTGGGAGTCATTTTGGACTCACAGCTGTCCATGGAGGCGGTCAATTCTGTGTCCAGGGCGGCTGTCTACCAGCTCCACCTGGTATGCAGGCTGAGACCCTACCTGCCCGCGGACTGTCTCGCCAGAGTGGTGCATGCTCTGGTTATCTCCCGCTTGGACTACTGCAACGCGCTCTATGTGGGGCTACCTTTGAAGGTGACCCGGAAACTGCAATTAATCCAGAATGCGGCAGCTAGACTGATGACTGGCAGTGGCTGCCGGGACCACATAACACCGGTTCTGAGAGATCTGCATTAGCTCCCAGTACATTTCCGAGCACAATTCAAAGTGTTGGTGTTGACCTTTAAAGCCCTAAACAGCCTCAGTCCTGTATACCTGAAGGAGCGTCTCCACCCCCATCGTTCAGCCCAGACACTGAGGTCCAGCGCCGAGGGCCTTCTGGCAGTTCCCTCACTGCGAGAAGTGAGGCTACAGGGAACCAGGCAGAGGGCCTTCTCGGTAGTGATGCCCACCCTGTGGAACACCCTACCTTCAGATGTGAAGGAAATAAGCAGCTATCCTATCTTTAAAAGACATCTGAAGGCAGCCCTGTTCAGGGAAGTTTTTAATATTTAACGCTGTATTGTTTTTAACACTTGTTTGGGAGCCGCCCAGAGTGGCTGGGGAAACTCAGCCAGATGGGCGGGGTATAAATAAATAAATAAATAATAATAATAATAATAATAATAATAATAATAATAATAATAATAATTTATTACATTCTGCTTTGCGTGCAGAAGGTCCAAGGCTCAATTCCTGGCATTCCCAGCCATGGCCAGGATTTCTCCCCGTTCGAAATCCTAGAGAGCTGCCGCTGTTCAGTGCAGACAGTCCTGAGCTAGATGGTCTGACTCTGTGTAAGGCATCTTCCCGTGTTGCTACAAAACTGTCCTCATGGCTGCGCTGCTTGCCCTCTTCCCAGGGGATGCCTGAGCAATGGGCCCGCTTGCTGCAAACCTCCAACATCACCAAATCGGAGCAGAAGAAGAACCCTCAGGCCGTGCTCGACGTCCTAGAGTTCTACAATTCCAAAAAGACCTCCAATAGCCAGAAGTATATGAGCTTCACAGGTAGGTCATGATGAATGGATGGATGACAAACCCTTCTGTTATGTACTGAGTTGAATAGGATCCAAAATGCAGCAGTCTGATTGGTCCTAGAACAATAGGATTCAGAATGCAGCAGTCTGATTGGTCCTAGAACAATAGGATTGAGAATGCAGCAGTCTGATTGGTCCTAGAACAATAGGATTCAGAATGCAGCAGTGTGATTGGTCCTAGAACAATAGGATTCAGAATGCAGCAGTGTGATTGGTCCTAGAACAATAGGATTCAGAATGCAGCAGTCTGATTGGTCCTAGAACAATAGGATTCAGAATGCAGCAGTCTGATTGGTCCTAGAACAATAGGATCCAAAAGGCAGCAGTCTGATTGGTCCTAGAACAACAGGATTCAGAATGCAGCAGTCTGATTGGTCCTAGAACAATGCAGTAGTATGATTGGTCCTAGAACAATAGGATCCAAAAGGCAGCAGTCTGATTGGTCCTAGAACAATGGGATTCAGAATGCAGCGGTATGATTGGTCCTAGAACAATAGGATTCAGAATGCAGCAGTCTGATTGGTCCTAGAACAATGCAGTGGTATGATTGGTCCTAGAACAATATGATTCAGAATGCAGCAGTCTGATTGGTCCTAGAACAATGCAGTAGTATGATTGGTCCTCAGGAGCCACCCAATCCAGCTCCAGGTGGAAGTGAATCCACAACCTGATTGGCCTACAGGAGAATCCCGGAATTAGCCAATCACGTGCAGCCCATTGTGTAAATAATGTATATAAAGCAGACATTCTGGGGGAACTTCCATTCCTCCTCACCACTATGAGCTGAATAAAGAGCATGAAATCCACTCTCGACTCCGAGTATATTTCACCTTCCTTACACAGGTAGTTGGGTGTGCTTGGTCAGCTTTTACTTGGCTTGCCTGTGAGGTATTTGTTGTTGTTTTTGAGACGCCAAGAGAATTTGCGCATATCCTGGCTACAAACCGACCTGCTGGATGTTCTGGTGGTGTTATATGTGTGTGTGTGTGTGTGTGTGTGTTAGCGGGATTAAGGTAAATTCAACAGTACAGTCATACCTTGGTTTTCAAACAGCCTAGTTCTTGGGCATTTCGGCTCCCGAACGAACGCAACATGGAAGTGAGTGTTCCGGTTTTCGAACGTTATTTTGGAAGCCGAATGTCCAACGGGGCTTCCGTGGCTTCTGATTGGCTGCAGGAGCTTCCTGCAGCCAATCAGAAGTCACGCTTTGGTTTTTGAACATTTTAAGTGATTAAAAATGAGATGGTAGGTGCTCTCTTCTTGGTGGTTGAAGCAGGTCTGTTTTAGCCCTTCCTCAGTGTGACGTTTAGGGACACCGGTGGCGCTGTGGGTTAAACCACAGAGCCTAGGGCTTGCCGATCAGAAGGTCGGCGGTTCGAATCCCCGCGACGGGGTGAGCTCCCATTGCTCGGTCCCTGCTCCTGCCAACCTAGCAGTTTGAAAGCATGTGAAAGTGCAAGTAGATAAATAGGTACCACTGTGGCAGGAAGGTAAATGGTGTTTCCGTGCGCTGCTCTGGTTCGCCAGAAGCAGCTTAATCATGCTGGCCACATGACCCAGAAGCTGTACGTCGGCTCCCTTGGCCAATAAAGTGAGATGAGCGCCGCAACCCCAGAGTCGGCCACAACTGGACCTAATGGTCAGGGGTCCCTTTACCTTTTCCTTTAATGTGACGTTTAAGCCTCTCATCCTGATAAGTCCTGGACGGGGGACTAAAAGTGTGTAAGCCTTATTTATTTAAAGCATTTTTACCCCGCTCTTCAGCCAGATCAGTTTGCAGCGGTCAGTTCTAAGATGCTCTCTGCCTTCAGCCTCAAATTGGAAAAGAAACATCACAAAAGGAAAAGGGATTGGGAGGGAGGAGGAAGAAAGCAAACTCCAGCACTAGCTCTTGGTTACAAAGTTCTTATGGAGGAAAGGTTGTTCTGAAACTAGTGGCTCTGCAGATTTAGTTTCTTTGCCTTTTCTGTTGGTGATTGGAGAGAATATGTCTTCAGTGGTTTGATCGGCATTGCCTTTGGTTTTAATTTGATTTCATCTGAAAGGTGTTCTGTTTTTCTTTCCCCTTCCAGATAAATCTGCAGAAGACTATAACTCCTCCAACACACTGGTAAGTCGAAGTTCAGTCTTGTAGCTATATCAAAGGCTGCAGTCGCAGGCAGAGTCAGCGCTAAAACCAGGAGGCTGATATGTCCCTAACTCAGGGGTGGGGAATCTGGGGTCTACAAAAACCACCTTGCTCAGTGGTTCCTAAGCACCTGGCATTGCCAGTGCCACAGAGCCAGTGTGGCGTAGTGGTTAAGAGTGGTGGACTCGTAATCTGGTGAACCGGGTTCGCTTCCCTGCTCCTCCACATGCAGCTGCTGGGTGACCTTGGGCCAGTCACACTTCTCTGAAGTCTCTCAGCCCCACTCACCTCACAGAGTGTTTGTTGTGGGGGAGGAAGGGAAAGGAAATTGTTGGCCGCTTTGAGACTCCTTTGGGTAGTGATCAAGCGGGATATCAAATCCAAACTCTTCTTCTCTCTTCTGGCAATCTGCTGGTTGTTGGGCACTGCCAAGCTCTATCATCATCACTTGGAATGCAGAACCTGTGATGCTTTCAATATTGAGGGACTCCAGTTTGCATGTGCCCCAGATAGCATGGCAGCATCTAGGGAGCCACAGGTTCCCCATTAACCCCATCACTACACCAAATTTTCTTCTTCTTCTTTGGCGATCCCTCGTAGCCGAGTAAGATAGTCTTCCATGAACACAGTCTTAACAGTGAGTCCGTAAGTGACTGTGGAGGCCAATTCTGGATCCACATGTCCTTCCACAGTGTGAACATAGGTTTCCGGGTGGGAGTTTATCATGGTGAGGGTTTGCCAAGCGTGCCTTCCTCTTAGCTCGTTTCTCCATTTCATCCTGAGTTTGAATGTCTTGAAAGCCCATGACACCTTTGGTAAAGGCTGCTCTCCAATTGGAACCTTTGCAAGCCAGTGTTTCCCAGTTATCGGTGTTTATACTTCATTTTTTTATAGATTTGCCTTGAGACAGCGTTTAAACCTCTTTTGTTGACCACCAGCATTACGCTTTCCATTTTTAAGTTCGGAATAGAGTAGTTGTTTTGGAAGACAATAATCAGGCATCCACACAACATCAACAAAGTTGATGTTGAAGAATCATTGCTTCAACACAGGTGATCTTCGCTTCTTCTAGTACACTGGCATTAGTTCGCCTGTCTTCCCAAGTGATATGTAGAATTTTGTGGAGACGCCGTTGACGGAATCTTTCCATTTTCTCCCGGTTGAAGTGCAGAGTGTTTGAGGACCGTGACATTCGCAGGGAAACCAAAATGCTTGTTTACAAAGCTATTGTGCTACCAACCTTCCTGTATGCTTGTGAAACATGGGCCGCTTATAAACGCCATCTCCAAATACTTGATGGCTTTCAGCGGAATGTGTGAGAAGACTTTATGTCCTCTTCTGAAGGGAAAGGGGTGATAGGTATGTGGGGTTTCGGGTTATTTGTTGCCCTGCTTCCCAGTTTGTGTGTGGTTAGGTCCCTCCGATGTCACTGGCATAAAGAGAGCATTGTGATAGGTTGTGTTGCATCAGGGATGGGGGCCTGTGGCACTCGAGTTGTGGCTCCCATCATGTCTGGGGCTGGTGGCCTTTGGGGCCTGAGAACAGCTGGAGAGAATTAGGCTCCCCATCCCTGCATCACATCTTCGTTTTCCAGCCTCCACCTCTCCCATCCCACCATGGCAGATGTGCAAGTAAATGGGTAATCTCCTTTAAGATACCTTTTCTGTGCTACCCCACTGGTGGTCATAGTATACCCACCTTCTATTTCGGCCAGTTTGCTCACTTACGCTCACTGGAGGCAGTTGGAGGATGGATGACGGCTAACAGATTGAGGTTGAATCCTGACAGAAGTACTGTTTTGGGGGGACAGGAGGCGGTCAGGTGTGGAGGACTCCCTGGTCCTGAATGGGGTAACTGTGCCCCTGAAGGACCAGGTGCGCAGCCTGGCAGTCATTTTGGACTCACAGCTGTCCATGGAGGCGGTCAATTCTGTGTCCAGGGTGGCTGTCTACCAGCTCCACCTGGTACGCAGGCTGAGACCCTACCTGCCCGCGGACCGTCTCGCCAGAGTGGTTATCTCCCACTTGGACTACTGCAATGCGCTCTATGTGGGGCTACCTTTGAAGGTGACCCGGAAACTGCAATTAATCCAGAATGCGGCAGCTAGACTGGTAACTGGGAGTGGCTGCCGGCACCACATAACACTGGTCCTGAAAGATCTACGTTGGCTCCCAGTATGTTTCCAAGCACAATTCAAAGTGTTGGTGCTGTCCTTTAAAGCCCTAAATGGCCTCGGTCCTGTATACCTGAAGGAGCGTCTCCACCCCCATCGTTCAGCCCAGACACTGAGGTCCAGCTCTGAGGGCCTTCTGGTGGTTCCCTCATTGCGACAAGTGAGGTTACAGGGAGCCAGACAGAGGGCCTTCTCAGTAGTGGCGCCCACCCTGTGGAACACTCTCCCTTCAGATGTGAAGGAAATAAGCAGCTATCCTATCTTTAAAAGACATCTGAAGGCAGCCCTGTTTAGGGAAGTTTTTAATATTTAATACAGTACTGATTTTAACATTTGATTGGGAGCCTCCCAGAGTGGCTGGGGAAACTCAGCCAGATGGGCGGGGTATAAATAATAAATTATTATTATTATTATTGGCTAAGAGACAGGCTAAGGGACTTAGGCGATCAAGACAGGCTTAAGCAGGAACAGGTGCACTGAATGCAGAAGGCGTGAAGTTGAATCTCTGTCATTTCCACACACAGCAGTTCCTGGGAAAGGAACTTAGACCTTGGACAACTGGAGTAGTTGATTGCCACCATCCCATCTGCTCTGCACATTTAAAGCAGTCTCATACCAATCGTGGCTCCTCCCAAAAAGAATCTTGGGAACTGCACAGTGGTGCCCCGCAAGACGAATGCCTTGCAAGACGGAAAACCCGCTAGACGAAAGGGTTTTCCGTTTTGGAGGTGCTTCGCAAAACGAATTTCCTATGGGCTTGCTTCGCAAGACGAAAATGTCTTGCGAGTTCCTGCAGGGTTTTTTTCCTCCCCCCCCCTTTTCCCCAAGCCGCTAAGCCGCTTATCAGCTGATCCGCTAAGCCGCTTAACAGCTGATCCGCTAAGCCGCTTATCAGCTGATCCGCTAAGCCGCTTAACAGCTGATCCGCTAAGCCGCTTATCAGCTGATCCGCTAAGCCGCTAATCAGCTGATCTGCTAAGCCGCTTATCAGCTGATCCGCTAAGCCCACTAAGCCGCTAATAGCGCTAATCCGCTAAGCCGCTAATGGGCTTGCTTCGCAAGACGAAAAAACCGCAAGACGAAGAGACTCGCGGAACGGATTCTTTTCGTCTTGCGAGGCACCACTGTAGTTTGTTATGGGTGCAGAGCATTGCAAGGACATCCCCATTTCCCCTCACAAAGCTACAATTCCCAGAGTTCCTGGGGAGGAAGGATTTGATGGTTAAACCAAGGTTACCAGACATCCCCGTTTCCCGGATTTACAAATCAGTCCCCTGACAAAATCCATCTATTTAGCAGGAAGTTGAAAAGTGTCCCCGGATTCATTGAAAAAAATCTGGTAACCTTAGGTTAAACCACTCTGTGGAACTCCCTTCCATCAGATGTCAAGGAAATAAACAACCATCTGGCTTTTTGAAGAAATCTGAAGTCAGCCCTGTATCGGGATTTTTTTTAAAAAAATTGATGTTTTACAATTTTTTATGTGCTATAAGCCGCCCCAAAGTGGCTGGGGAAACCTAATTGGATGGGTGGGGTATTGATGATGATTATGATGATAATAATAATAATAATAATAATAATAATAATAATAATAATAGTAATAATTTATACCCCGCCCTCCCCAGCCAAGACCAGGCTCAGGGCGGCTAACAACCAATAATAAAAACAAGTTAATTGAAATACAACTTAAAAAACAAGATTAAATACAACATTAAAATGCAGCCTCATCACAGGAGGAGAAAGGAAAAAGAAAAATGGGGAGGGAATCAAACTGATTCTGAGCCAAAGGCTGGGCGGAACAACTCTTTGTCTTACAGGCCCTGTGGAAAGAAATCAGATCCCGCAGGGCCCTGGTCTCCTGAGACAGAGCGTTCCACCAGGCCGGAGCCAGTGTTGAAAAGGCCCTGGCTCTGGTTGAGGCTAATCTAATTTCCTTAGGACCTGGGACCTCTAGGGTGTTACTATTTATAATGTCCTCCGTGCGGCATACCGGGAGAGGCAGTCCCGTAGGTACGAGGGTCCTAGTATATTATTATTATTATTATTATTATTATTATTATTATTATTATTATTATTATATTGGGAATCATAGAATTGGAGAGTGGGAAGGGACCCTGAGGATCATCTAGTCCAACCCCAAGCAATGCAGGAATATGCAGCTGAGAGGAGTAGGGGTCCCCAAAGAACTCTCAGCACCCTTAACAAATTTCAGTTCCCAGGATGCTTTTGGAAGGGGGCAAGCCATGAATGTTTACAGCGCTGAGATACTGCTTTAAACATTTAGTGCCGGTGACTCCTTAGGCCGAGCTGCTATAAGGACCGCTTCTTTTATTCATTGCTCATTGGGGATTTGAAACCTGACTCTCACCTGCACAACAAATGGGGGAGAGTTTTGTTGTGCCCAGGTCCTACTTGTGGCCATCGTGAGAGAAGGATGCTGGTCTAACTGGGCCTTTGGACTGATCCAACAAGGCCTTCCTTATTGATTGTTAAGTGTTAGTGCGTCCAGCAGCTGGACAGCAGGCAGAAACTCCACAGGTCAATAAAGCACTGAGCTTCCAGGCAGGGGCACGCTTCACCTGTGGAATTTTGGCCTGTTTTCAGCCGCTGTGAATGACAGCAGCTCAAGAGGTTTGCTTTCCCTCTTAAAAAGTTCAGGTGAGGCCTAAGGGTAGATGGGGAGTGAAATGAATCTGAAGTCAGGGAGAACCGGCAGGGCTGGAAAAACTGTTTTGCAAATTGGGAAGTTGATCTAGTTTTGCTACTGTGGTTGTTGTTCTGTTCTTGCCGGAAGAAAGGAAAACACACACACACACACACACACACACACACACACACACACTCACTCGAGTTGAAATCGAAAACAAGCACAGGAAAAATATTAGGCATGATGTAATTGCATTAAAACCATCTCTTCCAAAGAACGAATAAAATTAGACATCTGTATTTAACACCTACACATTCATGTGGCTTTCTCACTTTGGAGAGATCGTGCTCATTTTTCTTCTGCCGAAGATATTGTTGTGGACTCTCCTTCCTCAGAGCTTTTTAAGCAGAGGTTCGTTGGCCATCTGTCATGAGTGATTTAGTTGCAATTCCCGCACTGTGGGAGGTTGGAATAGGTAAACTAAGGCCCAGGGGCCGGATCTGGCCCAATCTGTCCCAATCGCCCAATCTCAATCCGTCCCATGGACGGGCCAGGAATCAGCATGTTTTTACATGAGTATAATGTGTCCTTTTATTTAAAATGCATCTCTGGGTTATTTGTGGGGCCTGCCTGGTGTTTTTACATGAGTAGAATGTGTTGTTGTTGTTGTTGTTTAGTCGTTTAGTCGTGTCTGACTCTTCGTGACCCCCTGGACCAGAGCACGCCTGGCACTCCTGTCTTCCACTGCCTCCCGCAGTTTGGTCAAACTCATGCTGGTAGCTTCGAGAACACTGTCCAGCCATCTCGTCCTCTGTCATCCCCTTCTCCTTGTGCCCTCCATCTTTCCCAGTATCAGGGTCTTTTCCAGGGAGTCTTCTCTTCTCATGAGGTGGCCAAAGTCTTGGAGCCTCAGCTTCACAATCTGTCTCTTCACACTCTATTTAAAATGCATCTCTGGGTTATTTGTGGGGCATAGGAATTCGTTCATTCCCCCCCTCAAAAAAAATATAGTCTGGCCCCCACAAGGTCTGAGGGACGGTGGACTGGCCCCCTGCTGAAAAAGTTTGCTGACCCCTGGACTAGATGAACCTCAGGGTCCCTTCCGACTCTACAATTCCATGATTCTACGATATCCTGCAAGGCAGCAGAGATATAGGATCAAAAGCCCTCCTTAAAAATGTGGATTTATCAGGGACTGACGGAAGTTTTAACTTCTCCCTGTCTTCCCCAAGTGTTCCAGAAATGAGTGATTGCCCACCAGTTTTCTCCAGAAGCAGGAAGGAGCAAGAACTTGCCCAGACACTTTCTGCCACCTTCCAAACTCTTTTCAAGACTTCAGTGGAGGTGCCCTCTTTCCACCTGGCCCATCTAAAAGAATAAGCGTTTTATTGTTGTTTAGTCGTTTAGTCGTGTCCGACTCTTCGTGACCCCTGGACCAGAGCACGCCAGGCACTCCTGTCTTCTACTGCCTCCCGCAGTTTGATCAAACTCATGCTGGTAGCTTCAAGAACGCTGTCCCACCATCTCGTCCTCTGTCGTCCCCTTCTCCTTGTGCCCTCCATCTTTCCCAACATCAGGGTCTTTTCCAGGGAGTCTTCTCTTCTCATGAGGTGGCCAAAGTATTGGAGCCTCAGCTTCAGGATCTGTCCTTCCAGTGAGCACTCAGGGCTGATTTCCTTCAGAATGGAGAGGTTTGATATTCTTGCAGTCCATGGGACTCTCAAGAGTCTCCTCCAGCACCAGAATTCAAAAGCATCAATTCTTCGGTGATCAGCCTTCTTGATGGTCCAGCTCTCACTTCCATACATCACTGCTGGGATGCGTTTTATTTGTCAGGTAGAAAAGGCATGTGGCATTCTTATTACCCAGCAGGTGAGACAGCAGCGCTTCCCGAACAAAAGAAGTCCGGGGAGAGCGAGCGAGAAAGTGCCCAGCGAGCGATTTGATAACCGGAGCAATCAAAGCAGTTGGCGTGGGCCGTCCGCCAAAGTGTCCTTCGTTAGCATGGCAAGAGCACGTTGCTGTGCCAACGAACTGCCTTTGATGTCGTCTGGTGGTGGTTTTTCTAAAGAGCGAGTCTGGGGGAAATTCGCTTCGCTCTCAAGCGCAGCAGTGGCAAACGGTCTCTTCCCTCCCCTCACCCCCAGCGCTTCCGTTTTAAAAATAAATGGCTGTTTATAAATTATAATCACCACCTGAAGTTAGGGAAAGGTTCAGCCTTTTGGAAGCATGGCTCTGATTACAAAACATCGCAAACAGTTGCCTTTTATTTGAATAATTTAATTGACCGACGTGTCGCTTTCTTTGTTGTTGCTGTTTAGTCTTTTAGTCGTGTCTGACTCTTCGTGACCCCCTGGACCAGAGCACGCCAGGCACTCCTGTCTTCCACTGCCTCCCGCAGTTTGGTCAAACTCATGCTGGTAGCTTCCAGAACACTGTCCAACCATCTCGTCCTCTGTCGTCCCCTTCTCCTTGTGCCCCTTCAACACCAGGGTCTTTTCCAGGGAGTCTTCTCTTCTCATGAGGTGGCCAAAGTATTGGAGCCTCAGCTTCAGGATCTGTCCTTCCAGTGAGCACTCAGGGCTGATTTCCTTCAGAATGGAGAGGTCTGATCATCTTGCAGTCCATGGGACTCTCAAGAGTCTCCTCCAGCACCAGAATTCAAAAGCATGTCTCTTTTATTATGCCCAATTTATACCCTTATCTATACATGCAGTTTCACGAGCCGCCACAAGTCATTCCTTGTGGAACGGACTCCCTTGGGATGTTGTGGACTCTCCTGCCCTGAAGGTTTTTAAGCAGAGGTTGGATGGCCATCTGTCATGGTTGCTTTAGTCGAAATTGCTGCAGTGCAGGGGGGTTGGACTAGATGACCCTTGGGGTCCCTTCCCAATCCACAGTTTTGTGATTCTTTATAGAAGACACAGATACTGTCCCCTTTTCCCAAGACCAGCTTTGCTGCCACCAAAATATTAAGCGTGAGTATCTTCTTTGCTCAGTCCAGTCTAGGTGGCGGCCTGTTTTAAGATAATTCTTGAATTACCCATGCTTAGATTCACATGAGTTACCTGAAAGATTTCTGTGTTGCATTGACCACCGGATAGGATAGGATAGGATAGGGAAGCGGGTGGCGCTGTGGTCTAGACTACTGAGCCTCTTGGGCTTGCTGATCAGAAGATTGGCAGTTCTCTATCCCAGCTCCTGCCCACCTAGCAGTTCGAAAGCACACCAGTTCCAGTAGATAAATAGGTACCACTGTGGCAGGAAGGTAAACGGCGTTTCCATGCGCTCTGGATTCTGTCACGGTGTCCTGTTGCTCCAGAAGCGGTTTAGTCCTGCTGGCCACATGACCCGGAAAGCTGTTTGTGGACAAACGTTGGCTCCCTCAGCCTGAAAGCGAGATGAGGGCCGCAACCCTATAGTCGCCTTTGACTGGACTTCACTATCTAGGGGTCCTTTACCTTTTTACTTTATAGCAGTGTTCCCCAACCTTGGGCCTCCAGCTGTTTTTGGACTACAACTCCCATCATCCCTCGCTAGCAAGACCAGTGGTCAAGGATGATGGGAATTGTAGTCCAAAAACAGCTGGAGGCCCAAGGTTGGGGAACACTGCTTTATAGGATGCAAATCTGCAACATTAGCACTGTACTTTCCTGCCATCTACGTGTGGGTGGGCAAACTGCAGCTGTGCGGCACAATGTGCCCTCTCTCGAACCCAGACCCCTTTCAATGGACCATCCTGTTCTCTTGTCATCTATGCTGATAATGCTTCCGGCTTGCTTGCTGCCTCCTTGGATCTCTGACTTCTATCTGCCTGGAATGCAGCCAGCTATACGAAATGACATCCATGGTCCCCCATGTTTTGCCTCTGGCCCCGCCCACCATTGGCACGCGGCCCCCAAAAGCTTCCCCATAGAGAATGTGGCCCTCGGACTCAGGAACGTCCCCCACCCATGATCTAGTCAATTGACCTGAAGTACATTAGCTTTTGTGACATCGTCGGTAGAGCCCGGTTCCCTTAATCTCAGGGTTGTGGATTCAAGTCACACCTTAGGTCAAAGATTCCTGTATTGCAGGGGGTTGGACTAGATGACCCTCATGTTCCCTTCCAATTCTATGATTCTAAACATTACTTCCTTCAAGGTTTGCAGTCTCCCCCCCACCTCCTTTTTTTTTTTTATGCCTTCTTTTTATGAGGAAGAAAGAAAACAGGCCGGCTGGAGTTTGCCAGCAGGAGAAAAACTTATTAGGAGGAAATTTTGACTTTCCTTGGCAAAACAGTTGTCCTTATCACACAGTTTGTACGTCAGTTTTGCCAGTTCCGCATAGTCCATCAATTTCTCTTGCCACTGTTCTTTTGTCGGGGTTTCTTCATTCTTCCATCCTCGTGCTATTAAGACTGTTGTCACATACATAAATATGTTCTTGAGTTTCCTTGGCAGGTCTTTTCCTACAATCCCTAACCAAAATGTTTCTGGTTTTGTTTTTTTTTTTACAAATGTTAATTTAAACATTTTCTTCAACTCATAGCCTGCTATACATTTCCATCCAGATACACTAAGCCCACAACTTACACATAGGTTTTGGGGATCATGCCTGCAGCGAAAATTGCGTCTAATCCAAACACATTAGGTTGAACGGTGGGTGGGATTGCCAAAGTCTTTTCCCCCCAGATGCCCGTCCCTTTTATAATATTCTTAAATTTGTTTTGCCAAGTGTGTGAAACTCAAGGCGCACAAGTTACCGTATTTTTCGCGCCATAGGATGCACCGGACCATAGGGCGCACCTAGTTTTTAGAGGGGGAAATCAAGAAAAAAAATATTATTTCCCCCCATCCCCAAAGAGCAGCGTACAGGCTGCGCACAACCTCTCCCTGCTGGAGGGGTTGCGCACGGCTATGGCACAAGCCAAGACAGCGAGTGGGATGGATCCCGCTCACTGTTTTGGCTTCCTCTTTAGCCCGTGCAAGCTCTCCCTGCTGGAGGGGTTGCGCGCGGCTATGGCCAAGACAGCGAGCGGAGAATAGGAGACCCTTCTGTTCCACCTCCGGCTTCCAGGCAGGCGCGTGGCTGAAGCCTTTGGAGCGGAGCGGGACCTCGCGCTGCGCTTCAAAGGCTTCGGGTTCCTTTGGCTGAAGCCAGGAGAGTCTTGCTCTCCCGGCTTCAGCTAAAGGAACCTGAAGCCTTCGGAGTGCAGCGCAAGGAGCCTGCATTCGCTCCATAGGACGCACACACATTTCCCCTTAATTTTTGGAGAGGAAAAAGTGCGTCCTATAGAGGCGAAAATACGGTAAATGTGCGTGAATTGAGAGCTTGCTGTGGTTTCATTTCCCTGCCTCCTAAGTGCCTCTCCTTTCCGTGCAGAATGTGAAGGCGGTATCTGAGACCCCCGCCGTACCCCCTGTGTCGGAGGACGAAGATGATGAAGACGATGCTGCGCCTCCCCCGGTCATCGCTCCCCGGCCCGAGCACACGAAATCTGTAAGTCGAAAGTCTCAAAGCGGCTGGGCTCCCTCTTGAGTAAAGGCATTGGGCCTGCGGAGAATTCATTCGGGTGTCTTCTGCCCCACAAGTATAATGTCGTCTGGGTGAAGGGGCCCCTATCCATTGCCTGAACGTAACCACAATAATAAAAAAATATTATTATATAAATTATGAGTAGGGATTTGAACTCTGCCCAGCTCCATTCCTGAAGCCCTGCTCCATTGCTTAAAAGTGCAGAATTATGTTATTCAGTCGCTGGATAGCCAGATGTCTCAAACTTGGGTCTCCAGCTGTTTTGGGACTACAGTTCCCATCGTCCCTGACCACTGGTCCTGCTAGCCAGGGATGATGGGAGCTGTAGTCCTGCAACAGCCAGAAACCCAAGTTTAAGAAACTCTAGACCCGCGGTTCTCAACCTGTGGGTCCTCAGATGTTGTTGGACTACAACTCCCATCATCCCTGAGCTCTGGCCTTGCTAGCTACGGGTGATGGGAGTTGTAGTCCAACAACATCTGGGGACCCGCAAGTTGAGAAAGGCTGCTCTCGACACTTATTCCAGCAGGGTATGAAAGCAACAGTCTGGACTATCATTGCCCCAGATTCAAAACAACATCCGCCTCTCCTAAGTCACCGCTGAGTTCTGTGACCTGTATATAAAGGTGCAAATTGAGCAAATATACTTTTGCATTTTAAGGCAGGGCATTGAAACCTTCCCTCAAAAAAAGGGAGGCACCGTTCAGCTGACTCTCTGATTCTACAGATGCTTTAGGCATCTCTCCCCAACCATAAAAAGCTTGTATTTTTCTTTTTCAGAAGGGAGCTGGGATTTTGCACTCAGTTCTCTATTCCGTGCTCTCACAGTCTCACAACATAAAGCACGTTGTTAAGAAAGTCTCCTTTAGGAAAAAATCTCAGCTTTTGCTATAATAGCGCGAGAAGGGAGGTTCAGTTTGGGCCTAGAGAGAGGCTCCATTTTAGGAAGCCAGGCATTCACGTTCTCAGCCAGCTGAATTGCCACTTCAGCTTGTAAATTCATTGTTGTTTTCAGTGCGAATCTCCCTTTTCCAGATTTAAAGTAGTCATCGCCTAGATGTCACTCCTAACCGCACCTCCTTACTAATCAAGCCATTTTCAATAGCCTAGAGGCTCTTCCCAGCAGATCCCAAAATCTGTGTTAATCTCCTTTCCCACACAGATATACTTCTAAAAGCCATTTTTGCAGACCTATTAGGCCAGGCATGGCCAAACTTGGCCCTCCAGCTGTTTTGGGACTACAACTCCCATCATCCCTAGCTAACAGGACCAGTGGTCAGGGATTATGGGAACTGTAGTCCCAAAACAGCTAGAGGGCCAAATTTGGCCATGCCTTTTTAGGCCAACTCTTTTAAACACCCACCCACTGGATTTGCAGTTTTGGCCACCAGTTTTGGAGTCACATTTCACAGGGTGAATCTCTGGAAGTTTGGGACTAAGCAAGAACCTCCTTTTTAGCCGTTGGTAGTGTTTGATTTACCTCAGAACTATTCACATATATGGGACACGGGTGGCGCTGTGGGTTAAACCACAGAGCCTAGGGCTTGCTGATCAGAAGGTTGGCGGTTCGAATCCCCGCGACGGGGTGAGCTCCCGTTGCCCGGTCCCTGCTCCCGCCAACCTAGCAGTTCGAAAGCACGTCAAAGTGCAAGTAGATAAATAGGTACCACTCCGGCGGGAAGGTAAACGGCGTTTCCGTGTGCTGCTCTGGTTCGCCAGAAGCGGCTTAGTCATGCTGGCCACATGACCCAGAAGCTGTACGCCAGCTCCCTCAGCCAGTAAAGCGAGATGAGCGCCGCAACCCCAGAGTCGGCCACGACTGGACCTAATGGTCAAGGGTCCCTTTACCTTTATTTACATATATATTCTACCCCCCTCCCCGCAGATATACACCCGGTCGGTGATCGAACCCCTTCCTCCAGCCCCGACCCGAGACGTGGCCACCTCTCCGATCCCATCGCCTTCCGAAAACAGCACGACCCCTCCAGACACGTTGGCGAGGAGTACAGAGAAGCAGAAAAAGAAACCCAAAATGACAGATGAGGAAATCTTGGAGAAATTAAGTAAGTCTTCTCACTGCTGGGTTTTTCAAATGGAACCTCAGGGAAATGGATATATTTCAGGTCACCTCACACTGTGAGGTTGTCGCCACTTCACAACTGCGCTCCTCTCTCTCTCTCTCTCTATCTCACACACACACACAGCCAAAGTGCAAAATTTAGCACTTTCACGTCACCGAAGAGATGTTCTCGTTCTTAAAAAAACCCCAGTTTCTGAATCCTCTCACAGTGGTGTCAGCTGGTGGGTTCAGCTTCTTCAAAGGAGGAGAGATGCTCTCTCTCTGTGTGTGTTTGTGTGTTAGGTGTGAATGTCAGAGCTACCTTAGAAGCTCCTTTCAGTTTCCTGGGATGTGTGAGGCTGTATACTACCCTTGCTGGGGAATGCAAAAACATTTCGAACGCAAAAGCGGCCCTATTGGATGGGAACAAAGCCATCCTGTTTTCCAAAAGTGGTGAACCAGACGCTTCGAGAAAGCATTCTGGTCATGTGCGAATGTAACAGCCCTCTCATTGCTGCCTGTCCTCTGACCCACACCCCACTCCTTGAAGCTATATATTTTGGAAAGCATACTATGGCCCAACCTGGGCATTCTGTTTAGCCTGCTGGTAGACCTGTCCTCCACGTGGCATTCCCTCTATTTCAGATGTCCGGACAGTGAGTGCTGTTCCTTATGATGCCAAAATGCATTCACGCCCATGCGCAAGAGAGAAGTACAGTGGCTCCTTGGTTCTCAGACTTAATCCGTTCCAGAAGTCCGTTCCAAAACCAAAGCGTTCCAAAACCAAGGCACGCTTTCCCATAGAAAGTAATGCAAAATGGATTAATCCGTTCCAGACTTTTAAAAAAGACCCCTAAAACAGCAACTGAACATGAATTTTAAGCGGGTGGCGCTGTGGGTTAAACCACAGAGCCTAGGACTTGCCAATCAGAAGATTGGCAGTTCGAATCCCCGCGACGGGGTGAGCTCCTGTTGCTCGGCCCCTGCTCCTGCCCACCTAGCAGTTCGAAAGCACGTCAAAGTGCAAGTAGATAAATAGGTACCGCTCCGGCGGGAAGGTAAATGGTGTTTCCATGCGCTGCTGTGGTTCACCAGAAGCGGCTTAGTCATGCTGGCCACATGACCTGGAAGCTGTACGCTGGCTCCCTCGGCCAATAAAGCGAGATGAGCGCCGCAACCCCAGAGTCGGCCACGACTGGACCTAATGGTCAGGGGTTCTTTTACCTTTAACATGAATTTCATTATCGAACGAGACCATTGATCCATAAAATGAAAGCAATAAACAATGTACTGCAGTCACACATTCAATCAATCAGTAGCTGAACTGGGTTCCAGACAGTCACAAAAACAAAAAAGATCCTCAAAAACACAAAATAAATAGCAAAAACAGACAGACCTTAGCTTAACACTCAAAACGGAAGTGTGGCACTCAAATTGGAAGCGTAACACTCAAAACGGAGCACGTTCGGCTTCTGAAAAATGTCCGCAAATCGGAACACTTAGAGTTTGCAGTGTTTGGGTTGCGAGTTGTTTGAGTACCAAGGCCTTTGAGAACCAAGGTACCACTGTATTTGCAGACTTTGACGAAGCCTAGGGTCAGTAAGGTAATCAACAACCTTTAGAGCGTCCCCCTCCAAAAACAGCCCACAGAGGACTTGCTCGGTATCGCAGAATTGTAGAGTCACAAGGGCCATCTCTTCCATCTGTGAAATATATCTTATAATTTCTGTTCATATATCTTAGTTGTAGTGCATTGGGATCAGCATGGGACTCATATAGAACTTATATACCCTGTATATAATGCATATTTGTGTTAGAATTCCTGCTCCATGATTGCAGTCATGGGATTTTTGCCTATCACATGACGTGGTATATTTTGACTCCACAAAGTGGGAAGTGACGGAGACAGGATGTTTGTGTTGCTGTGTTCCGTGAAGTGGGACTATTGTCCTTTGTTCTTTTTCTCTTTGCTGTCTGATGCTAGAGAGAGAGAGGGAGCCATGTTGCAGTGCTCCGTGTGTGTTTATATGTAAATAAAGTAGATCCCTAAGTGTGCCGATGTCTGTTGGCATCGGTCGCTGTGATGTTCGGGCAGAAGAAAGCTTTTGAAGCTCCCGAACGATCAACCAGGAGGGAGGGAACATGACTGTCGGGCATGTGTCTCTGCCAGGGTCCTACTCGAGTGTAGGACAAGCTCCTGACAATTTGATGCAGGCACCCTGAAGGCAGCTCATATAGAGGACGAAAGCAGCAACACCACATTGATTAATGTATCAGCTGACAGCTAAAGCAATATTCCTGAATACCTGGGAACTTTAAATCACAACAGGAACAGTTTTGCCCAGTGCCTAAGAGGCAACAGAGATGGCACCAGGTGAACGTGTCCTTAGTTTATCTGCTTAGCAAAGCTAATTGCATTCCCAGGGGTCTGAGGTCTTGCAAGGAGCTCTGATCAGCTCAGATTCTGTCATGCTTGCTTTTAAATTTGTTTGTTCAGGAGAGCTGAGCTGCCTTCCAAAGCCCTTTCATTTCATCCTAATTTTTGTTTTCCTTTTTGTTTTTGAAGGAGGTATTGTGAGTGTGGGTGACCCCAAGAAGAAATATACAAGTTTTGAGAAGATCGGCCAAGGGTTAGTATATGGTCTCCGGCTTCCTTCACCTCTTCTGCCTTCAGCATGAAATGAGCATGGATCTGGAATTGCTCAAAATGCCTTTTATCCTTTGCTAGAGCATAGCGACCAGTTGATTTACTGAATCCCAATAGTCTGTGCTCTCAGGTGTGTGACTGAACGCCTGAACACAATTGTGACTTATTAAAATTTAAAAATCCCTGGGCTGTTTCCCAGTTTGATTAGGTGTGACGAGATGATTCTACATTTCTATAAAATCATAGAATTGCAGAGTTGGAAGGGACTCCGAGGGTCATCTAGTCCAACCCCCTGCAATGCAGGAATCTTTTCGCCCAATGTAGGGTTCGAACCCACGACCCTGAGATTGAGAGTCTCACGCTCTCCAGCTACTGAGCTGTGAAAAAGCAGTCTTAGTTGATTTGATTGACTCAAATCCACACACATATTCTGGTAGAAAACAGCAGTTTTAAAGAAACCAAAGCATATACCGTATTTCCCCGTCTATAAGACACCCCCATGTATAAGACGCCCCCTATTTTGTGGGGACTCCGAATTAAGAAAATGGGGGGAGATACTATCTGTGTATAAGACGAGCCCAGATTTTGAACATTAGTTTAGAGCAGGGGTCAGCAAACTTTTTCAGGAGTGGGCCTGTCCACTGTCCCTCAGACTTTGTGGGGGGCTGGATCCACCACCTCCCGATAGCACCCCCCCTCCCGAAAGGCCCCCCCGCCTATGCCACTCACGCCGTGGCTGCTGACGCTGCCTCGTCTTCGGCAGTGTCGGCATCCTCTGTCACTGTGGGGCACAGAGCCCATGCCGTTGGCCTGGGCGGCGGAGGCAGCCTCCACGCTGCCGCTGCTTCATTCCTGCTCTGCCGCTTCCTCCCGCTTGTCCACCTTAGCGGGAAGGAAGAGGCGGTGCCCAGAGGTGTCCACGGCTTCCTGCAGCCAATCAGAAGCCGTGCCACGTTGTGGAAGTCAGTCTCCGCATGGCGAGGCCTCTGCACCGTGCCTGTTTACCTATGGGGGCTTGGTGAAGAGGTTGACTCACAGTCCGAGCTGTGAAAATCTTCAGCCGAGGCCAGAGTTTGCCTCGATGTCACGTGAAATGAGCTGGCAAGCGTTTGCAGAGAGCAGTTCAGAGAACCAAGCTTTAGCATGTTAAAATTAGCTGAATGTTTGCCTCTAAAACAGTGAGGATGAAAAGGTGCGCACACTATTCCTTTTGTGTGTGTGCGCACACAAACGCTCTTGACACAGCAATTGTGTTCGCCTTCTCTATTCTGGGGCTGCTAACTTTCCCTCCCAGCGTGATCCCAACCAATTAGCGATGGTTGTGAGAGCAGAATGATGTCATGGCGCCATACAACCAATTGGCTCTTGTTGTGCAGTGATGCCACCAAAGGGAAACAAAGCCTCAGTGAAAAGAATTCTGAAGCTCTGCTGGAATGACTAACCTTGGCTTCCTCCTACTGACTACCAAGCTTTTGCTTACCTAAGTTGCTTGCAGGCCACTTAACTTGAGCCATTTTTTCCAAACTCTCCTCTATCTGTGGTTGCTTTTAGCTGAGTCTGGCTTGCAAGAGGCTAACTTCCCCTGAAGGCCTATAACGTACAGTGGTGCCTCGCAAGACGAAAAGAATCCGTTCCGCGATTCTTTTCTTCTAGTGGTTTTTTCGTCTTGCGAAGCAACCCCATTGGCGGCTAAGCGGATTAGCGCTATTAGCGATTTAGCGCTATTAGCGGCTTAGCGGCTAAGCTGTTAAAAGGCTATTAACAGCTTAGCGGCTTTGAAAAAGGGTGGGAAAAGCGGGGGGGGGGGGAATGGCGAGACTCGCAAGACGTTTTCGTCTTGCGAAGCAAGCCCATAGGGAACTTCGTCTTGCGAAGCGCCTCCGAAACGGAAAACCCTTTCGTCTTGTGGGTTTTTCATCTTGCGAGGCATTCGTCTTGCGGGGCACCACTGTAGTTGCAGAATATCTGCTTTATGCGTAGAAAATCCCCGGTACAAACCCCAATAGCATCTCCAGATAGGATCATTCCCTGCTTGCAGCCTTAGAGAGCCACTGCCAGTCCGTGCAGACAGTGCTAAGGTGTTGTTGTTGTTTAGTCGTTTAGTCGTGTCCGACTCTTCGTGACCCCCTGGACCAGAGCACGCCAGGCACCTCTGTCCTCCACTACCTCCCACAGTTTGGTCAAACTCATGCTGGTAACGTCAAAAACACTATCCAACCATCTCGTCCTCTGTCGTCCCCTTCTCCTTGTGCCCTCCATCTTTCCCAACGTCAGGGTCTTTTCCAGGGAGTCCTCTCTTCTCATGAGGTGGCCAAAGTATTGGAGCCTCAGCTTCAGGATCTGTCCTTCCAGCGAGCACTCAGGGCTGATTTCCTTAGGAATGGATCGGTTTGATCTTCTTGCAGTTCATGGGACTCTCAAGAGTCTCCTCCAGCACCATAATTCAGAAGCATCAATTCTTCGGCAATCAGCCTTCTTGATGGTCCAGCTCTCACTTCCATACATCACTAGTGGGAAAACCATAGCTTTAACTATACGGACCTTTGTTGGCAAGGTGGTATTCTCAAAGCTACTAAAATAAGTTTGACCAAACTGCAGGAGGCAGTGGAAGACAGGAGTGCCTGGCATGCTCTGGTCCATGGGGTCACAAAGAGTCGGACACTAACGACTAAACAACAACAAAAAGTCCATGATCGGTCAGAGAATAATGGATGGAGGCAGGATCCAGTGGAAGAAAGGCAGATCTTTATTTTTAGGTTTCAGCAGAGACACACACACCCCTTGCAAGGAGGTAAGGACAAAGAACAAAGTGCACAGGAACCTTTAATTATTTTAGGCGTTGCCCAACCCGTTAGCTAAAGACCACCCAAAAAACACCGTTTATACATGACAGAAAGAGGCAGCTTCTCTCCTGTCTGTCAAGATGACCTGATAATGTTTTAACGATTGCATTACCTGGGTTGCCTAGCCATTCTTTTGAGACGGTAAGTAGGTCACACAGGCCTTACCCTATTCATACAGAAAATATGCCCTTAAGACAGGATTTGTATGATTTGTAAGTGAAAAGAACTAAGGGGAAAGGTTTCTCCAAGATATTTCCTTCCTCAGAGGAAATATTTGGGGTCATGAAGAATCAAGATGGCATCAGGATTGTTTTCCTGTACTATTTCAGTGTGGGACACGGGTGGCGCTGTGGGTAAAACCTCAGTGCCTAGGACTTGCCGATCGTATGGTCGGCAGTTCGAATCCCCGCGACAGGGTGAGCTCCCGTCGTTCGGTCCCAGCTCCTGCCCACCTAGCAGTTCGAAAGCACCCCCGGGTGCAAGTAGATAAATAGGTACCGCTTTATAGCGGGAAGGTAAATGGCGTTTCCGTGTGCTGCTCTGGTGCCGGTTCGCCAGAGCAGCTTCGTCACGCTGGCCACGTGACCCGGAAGTGTCTTCGGACAGCACTGGCCCCCGGCCTCTTAAGTGAGATGGGCGCATAACCCTAGAGTCGGACACGACTGGCCCGTACAGGCAGGGGTACCTTTACCTTTACCTTTACTATTTCAGATGTGGGATTTATATACTTGAGTATGTGTGTTTTACCTTGTGCATTTTTGAACATTTATTTATTGAACATTTACAATAATAGCATGCCTTAACGGGTTGCCTTTTCTTTCAGAGCTTCAGGGACAGTTTACACGGCGATCGATGTAGCTACAGGACAGGAGGTAAATATTATGGGGATACTTGGAGCCCGTTTCACTAAATGAGAGATGTTCTGGCTTTGATTTTGAGCCTCTCTTCTTGATCCCCGCTCCCCCATTCCCTCCAATTCAGAATTATGACAAGGGACACAAGAGCTGGAAACTTAAATTAGACCCAGCTTCAGACGACTAGAGACTTAATTGTAATTATTCCTCTTCCCTGTTCCCCACCCTCGTTTCAGGTTGCAATTAAGCAGATGAACTTGCAGCAACAGCCCAAGAAGGAGCTGATAATTAATGAAATTCTCGTCATGAGGGAAAACAAGAACCCTAACATTGTCAACTATCTGGACAGGTATTCACACTTTTTTTCTAAGAGGGAATGTCATGTGTACAAGATTCAGGGCAGATGAAAGAAAGCACTTATTTATGAAGCGCGTTGTTAAACTGTGGAACTCTCTGCCACAGGAAACAGTGGTGGCCAGCAGGTTGGATGGCTTTAAAAGAGGATTGGACAAATTCAAGGAGGAGAGGGCCATTGCTGGCCACTAGCTGTGATTGCTATGTTCTACACACAAGGTTGGAGGCAGTAATGTTTTTGAATGTCATTTCCTGGAAACTGCAGGAAGGGAGAAGGGCTCTTGTTCTCAGGCTTGGTTAGGGACAAAACCTGATTGGAATACTAGATGTGCCTCGTTGTAGCATTGACCAGAGGTGGGCAGAAGGTAGATTGAGATCTACTAGGTGGTTTGAAATAAATCAGTGCTGATTTCTGACCCACCACTGCTTAATAATGGCAACTACAAAATGACAACAGCAAAATAAAAAAATGGGAAGTACCCTCAGGTTGCTGGGGGGAAATTGGTGGGTTTTTCCGTTTTGTCTTTTAAAGGCTAAATAATAAAGATATGGGTTATTCTTACCAAAACCACAGTCAGCTTATTGGACACAGAAAGTGCTTCTGGCTTTTGTGTGGAAAATGTTCATGCTGCCTACAAGTAAAGCCCCCTTTTTTAAAGTTGGCTAAATATTATATTGATATATGTATTTCTCCTTAACATGAGATGATGTGTGGTAAAATTTGGAATTAGAACCACTAATATCTTGAAATAGTTCTATGAGAGGAAATATTTTTATAAGCTATTTTCTTAGTAAATGTATTGATTGTTCCTAAAAGGTAACGTCTTGTCTGAGTTTTTCAAGAGCGATTAAACTCCATTAAAAATAGCCCTTTGAATTTTTTTTTTTAAAAAAGGGAGGGAACTTTGAAGCAAGCTCTGTTTAGTTTTGGCATTTGAAATGAATTCCCCGGTTAGGAATTCATTAATTCCAAGTGCCTGTCTTTGGCATCTGACTTCCATTTGGTGAATCTTGAGTGTCTAGTAAAAAAATAAATAAAGCGAATTCCACAAGCCTCAAGTCTGCCTGCCTCTGCAACACTGAATCCCAACCACAAAAAGGCCTGAAGTTCATATCTGTATGCTTTGCACATATCCAAGTTTCCCCCCCTAATTTTAGTTTTTGTATATCATATCTGTTGATGCCTCCTTCTAGTATGTGGATGATGCAGTTTTGGCCACATAAAGAGCCTCAGAGAATATCTGCTGTTACTATGCAAGTTACATGCACTTTAAAAAAAAAAGGGGGGGGGGGGAAACGATTTACTTGGAGAACAATGGCGTCCCTGATTAGCATTCTCTTGAGCAAGAAATGTACACATCTCACGTTAGCCCAAACAGTCTTTTAAAATTAAAACAAAAAAAATTCCTTCCAGTAGCACCTTAAAGACCAACTAACTTAGTTGGTCTTTAAGGTGCTACTGGAAGGAATTTTTTTTGTTTTGACTATGTCAGACCAACACGGCTACCTATCTTTTAAAATTAAGCCACAGTTCATAAGTTGAGAGGAGCATTTTTTTAGCAGCTTCTGAAAACCAGTGGTTTCCCCACAAAATGTGTGTCTTATTTTCCCCACCAGTAGTTTCACCAGCTCCTAAGTAGGATAGTAGCTTTGTGCAATAACAAAGGATAATCTCTTCAGGAGACGGGAAGATCTTCTTAACTTGATGCAGCCTCCAACTTTAGTGGACTTTGATTAAGAACATAAGAGCCTGTTGGATCAAGCCTGACTGTTAACGGGGAGGGAACAAAAAACTTTGGAGGTGGAATGGAGTATGGCAGAAGGGGGCATGGCTGGCTGGCTGGCTGGCTGGTTGGAACAGGAGTGGCCACGTTTAGACATTTTTGGAATAGAGTAATATAGGGTAATAGCGGGTGGTGCTGTGGTCTAAACCAGTGTTTCCCAACCTTGTGCCTCCAGCTGTTTTTGGACTACAATTCCCATCATCCCTTGCCACTGGTCTTGCTAGTCAGGGATGATGGGAGTTGCAGTTCAAAAACAGCTGGAGGCACAAGGTTGGGAAACACTGGTCTAAACCACAGAGCCTAGGGCTTGCCGATCAGAAGGTCAGCAGTTCGAATCCCTGCAACGGGGTGAGCTCCCGTTGCTCAGTCCCTGCTCCTGCCCACCTAGCAGTTTGAAAGCATGTCCAAGTGCAAGTAGATAAATAGGTACCGCTCCGGCGGGAAGGTAAACGGCGTTTCCATGTGCTGCTCTGGTTCGCCAGAGGCTGCTTAGTCCTGCTGGCCACATGACCCAGAAGCTGTCTGCAGACAAATGCCGGCTCCCTCGGCCAATAAAGCGAGATGAGCGCCACAACCCCAGAGTCGTCCACGACTGGACCTAACGGTCAGGGGTCCCTTTACCTTTACCTTTTAATACTGAATGATAGAATGAAGTATGTGATTGGAGATTGTTCGGTGAACATGACAATGGATCATTAACCAATGTGAGCAATCCAATAAATAATATTAGAATCATAGAATTGTGGAGTTGAAAAAGACCACAATGTTCATCTCATTCAACCCCCTGCAATGCAGGGATCTTCTGCGCAAAGTGTGTCTTGAACTCACAACCCTGAGATTAAGAGTCGCAAGCTCTACCAACTGAGCTATCCCAGCAACCTATTTAATCCCGCTCAAGCACAATGGACTTTAACACCGCAGAGGATCACGTTTGCAAAAACGTGGAAGAGAAGCCGAGGAAGAAAAGAATCAGTTGGAAGTCATAACAGTAAGAAAGAGGCCCACGGGAACAGATGGCAGTTGTCAGGTTGACAATGATCTGTTTTTTTTTAGAAAGGGGAATTGATGACCTCTTATAAAAAATTATTGAGAAGCTGGTGACCATACGGTCCTAAGATATTGGATGCTGTGAGTTCAGGTCAGAAGGGAGAGCATCATCTTCCTGCTAGCTCCTAGACCTGCTGCTTTTGGCTCGTTTTCTTTCCTCCGGGGAGGTGAAGTGGCTGCTGCTCTGAGCGCTTCGCTTCCTCCTTTCCCAGCGGGGCAGAAGTTGCAGTGGGGCCAGTTGAGCTGCCTTTGCCAGAAACATGTTTGTGCTGAGACTTTCCGGACTGAAAAAGTCCCCCGCTGTGGTCGTCCCCGAAGCAGCCGTCACAGATGCCCTTAGCTGTCACAGTTCTCCGGGAGCCCAGTCCCTGTTCATTCATTCAAAGCCGTTTTAGCCTATTCTGAAAAACAGCACTGAGTTGTTTTGGTGAGGAGGACAGAAACACCAGGATATTTTTGTTAAGAGATGGGGGCACCTGTGAAAATTCATGGGTGGAAATGAAAGGTGGGGAAATTAACCTCGAAACATTGGAAAGGGGCTCATACCGACTCAGACTGCTGGTCCATCTAGTGCAGTGTTGCATACACTGGCTGGCAGCATCAGCATTTCAGACAGGGAAGACCCCTGGCCATAGCTGGAGATGCAGGGGTTTGAACCAGGCACCTTCTGCATGCAGGTCTAGTGCCCCCACCACTGAACTTATGGCCATCTCTAGCACACACTGCTGCTAGAAGGGTCCTTTAGGTTGGGGAAGAGCTATAGCTCAGTGGTAGAGCATCTGTTTTCCCCATAGAAGGTCACAGGTTCAATTCCTGGCATCGCCAGGTAGGGATGGAACCATCCCCTGTCTAAAATCCCAGAGGACCACTGCTGGGCAGTGTAGACAAATTGGATGAAGACAGAACAATGGCCTTAAAAGGTAGCTGCTTATTATTAGGGCTCATCCACCTGGGAAGGGGATGCAGGTGGTGCTGTGGGGTAAACCACAGAGCCTAGGACTTGCCGATCAGAAGGTCGGCAGTTCGAATCCCCACGACGGGGTGAGCTCCCGTTTCTTGCTCCCTGCTCCTGCCAACCTAGCAGTTCAAAAGCATGTCAAAGTGCAAGTAGATAAATAGGTACCGCTCCGGCGGGAAGGTAAACTGCATTCCGGCGGGAAGGTAAACTGCATTTCCATGTGCTGCTCTGGTTCGCCAGAAGCGGCTTAGTCATGCTGGCCACATGACCCGGAAGCTGTACGCCGGCTCCCTCGGCCAATAAAGCGAGATGAGCACCGCAACCCCAGAGTCGGTCACAACTGGACCTAATGGTCAGGGGTCCCTTTACCTTTACCTGGGAAGGGAGCCCTGATCTAGGAGAAGGAAAGCTCTGATCCTAAATCTCTGCTGCCTTGAGGGACATCTTTGGGAGAAGAAAAGGCCATGGAATAAACCCTACACAAATCTGGAGTCAAACCCCTAAGACAGTTGGGTGCCGCCTTGTACGTCTCCTTCCAGCAATTCCTGCAGCTAAGCTGGTGCCAAACGTCTTGCTCTGCTTTCCTTTGGGTCACATCAGCGAGGCTGAGAGGGGGGTCTTGTTGTCTGGCCAGCCCAGGCTTGTGCCTCGGGAGTAGTGGATCAATTCAGTCCTGCTAATGCAGCAGTTTGACTTCACCCGCAGAAGTGCACTCCATTGCGGACGGATGCCAGCAGCTAATCTGCTTATGTTCCATCACCAAGCTGGTGCCCTTCGGATATTTTGGCCACGCTGGGAATTGTCGTCCAAAGCATATGAAAGCTACCAGGCTGGCAATGTTTGATGCAGACCCCTCTTCCCCCCGTCATTTGACACCTGAGATGTGTGGCCCACCTTATTCCCAGAATTATCATTTGTTGTAACCTGCCCTGGGACTCGCTGGGTCATAAATTTGAGGATGATTTGTTTGCAAGCCCAAAGGAGTCCTACGGAAACTGGGGACTAGGGTGCCACCTCTTCAGGGTCACAGAATGTGAGAACGCCCCACCTGAGTTCTCTCTGAGTTCTCACTGGCAGAGCCAGTGTGGTGTAGTGGTTAAGAGCAGTGGACTTGTAATCTGGTGAACCGGGTTCGATTCCCCGCTCCTCCACATGCAGCTGCTGGGTGACTTTGGGCTAGTCACACTTCTCTGAAGTCTCTCAGCCTCACTCACCTCACAGAGTGTTTGTTGTGGGGGAGGAAGGGAAAGGAGATTGTTAGCTGCTTTGAGACTCCTGAAGGGGAGTGATAAAGCGGGATATCAAATCCAAACTCCTCCTCTTCCTCTTCCTCCTCCTCCTCCTCCTCCTCCTCTTCTTCTTCTTCTTCTTTGCTCTTAACTCAAGGGGCCTATAAAACAGCATAATGTAGAGTAGGCATTGCTACTCAATCCTTATTTGTGCAAAGCATTATTTCACATAGGGAAGCTCACTTCCTGGACATGAATGCCTTTTCTCCTGCAGGTCGTTCCTCCAAAACTTCGACTTTTTCTGTAGGGTGAATTATGAAATTATCCTCACTCAAATTTCTCTCCATGTTTTGGGGGAGTGTTGGTTGTTTCCAAAGTGGAACCAAAGCTGCTGCTGCTCCTCCTCCTCCTCCTCCTCCGCTTCTTCTTCTTCTTCTTCTTCTTCTTCTTCTTCTTCTTCTTCTTCTTCTTCTTCTTCTTCTTCTTCCCCCCCTGCTGGTGTTTCCTCCCTTTTCTGCTAGCAAAATACTCAAATGTATTCTCACCACAAATTGCCCAGCAACTGCACATTCCCTGGTTCCTTTCTTGACTCATTAGGGACAGTTTTCCCGCTGGGGAGAAGGCAATATACCATTTCTCTCTCCCCCTACCCATTTTGGGCCACGCACAGGGACTTTCTCGGCCACATATAGAAACCCCCATCGATCCTGCAACCACCCCTCTCACGCTTTAGAAGATAGCCACAAGGTTCCTGCCTGTTTCGCCCTCACAACAACCTTGCGAGGTGGGTTAGGCCGAGCAAGAGACTGCCTGCTCCCTGTACTTTGGCTTGCCGTTGTTTTATTGATTATAGTTTAGAAATTATTCATTGTAACTGTTGAGTGGATTTCTGTTTAACTTTTATACGTCACAGCCATACCTCGGGTTGAAGTAGCTTCAAGTTAAGCATTTTCGGGTTGCGGTCTGCGGCGACCCGGAAGTAACGGAGCGCGTTACTTCCGGGTTTCGCCGCTCGGGCATGCGCAGACACTCAAAATGATGTCATATGCATGCGCGGAAGTGGCGAAACGCGTTTTATGTTTACTTCAGAAAGCGAACAGAGCTCCGGAACGGATCCCGTTCATATCCAGAGGTACCACTGTATTATTATTTAATACTATTCTAATGATTGTTGAATGTTACTTTTTTGATATAGGTTGCCTATTTTAAAGTTTTATTATCACATTTTTGTATTGCATTAGATTGTACATTTTTTGTTCCTTCAGCTTGTAAACCGCCTTGAGTATTGTAAGATAGAAAGACGGTATACAAATTAAAAAATGATGATGATGATGATGATGGCCACTCAGGAAGCTGAAACACGGAGCAGGAATTTGAACCCGGGTCCTCCCCCAGCCCGATCCATATCCGACCCGCAAGCCTGTTACTTTCCACCGTCCATTTTGTGCTGCCATCTGGCTCTGCTGTCAAAATGGCTCTGCTCTCTTGGTTTGGCAATGCAGTTTTGTGTGTGTGTGGTGAAAGGGATACAATGACCGTCTGTTATTTCTTTGGCTTCCCGCAGTTACCTCGTGGGGGATGAATTGTGGGTAGTCATGGAGTATTTGGCAGGCGGTTCCTTGACAGACGTGGTGACAGAAACCTGCATGGATGAAGGGCAGATTGCCGCCGTGTGCCGGGAGGTAAGGACTTAAACTCCGTATATCTTTCATTCCAAATGGAAGTCCAGGGCTTTGCTGCCGAATGGGATGTGCCGCTTGGAGTTCCTATGCGTGTGAGAGAGAGATGGAATTATTTCCTGGAGTGCCTCCAGACTGTCAGTATATTTTGGGAGGGGTGCAAGCGCATTCCAGGAACTCTAGGCGTGCGCAACTGAAGTAAGTCGAAGTGCTCTGTCGCCCCAGCACTGTTACCATAAAGCACCAATGCTGCAGCAAGCAAAGGCTCCAGCAGCTCAGTCAGCTGCTTGTGGCTGGAAAGCCAGACAGGATGTTTGTGACTGTTGCCATGGGAACAAAGGGGCAGTCCATTCTGTACTGAGCACCGGATGTTAGCTCAGTGTGTGTGTCATATGACCCGTACTGGAAGTACATGGGTGGGGTTTCTTCTTGCTGTTGTTGAGTGCAGACATGATTCTCTGTACTGATATGAGAGGCAGAAATAAAGGATGTAAATAGTTTTCTGTCTGCTTCTTTCCCCTCCCTGGGGGACACCAAAGGGGAGAGAGGAAGAACGGTGTGTTCCTCTCACACATCTGAGAAGAATCGCCGGGACCTCGCCTGCTTATCAGCAGAGTGGAGATGCGGGGAGGTCGACAGGAATATCTGCCGGTGCCTACGCTGTGGCACATTCCTCTGACCCAGGCAGAATTCCAACAAGCACAACAAATCCACTTTTTTCAAAAAAAGAAACAACCTTTTCTAAGTCACGGGGAAATGCAGTTCAAAGCATTGGAATGAATGAAAGATTAACAGGAAGACATTTATGCACCCTGCAAGCGGATCAGGATGAATGCTGGATAAATGTTGCGATTTAAACAGGTGTCTAAAAATAGAGCGGGGATGTTTAGGGGGGTCGTGTTCAAATCCTGGCACTGCTAGTCAAAAAGATCAAGTAGCAGCTAATGGAAAAGACCCTTCTCTGCCTCAGTCCTAGGACAGCTGCTGCCAGTCTGTGATGGAGGAACCTTTGTCCTCCCCGAAGCATCAGTCAGCACGGCCAAAGACCATGACGAGAGTTGTAGTATACTTGTTTATTATTTTATTTATTAAAGTTATATACCGCCCTTCATTCGAAGATCTCGGGGCGGTTCACAAGATAAAAATACAGGATAGAAGCACAAAATAAATAGTTGAAATGAAACAAAACAAAAACAAATTTGAAACGCTGTAGAATATTAATCAGCCCAAGGCCTGGTTGAAGAGGAACTTTTTTGCCTAAAGGTGTATAATGAAGGCACCAGGCGAACTTCCCTGGGGAAAGCATTCCACAACCAGGGAGCCACTGCAGAGAAGGCCCCGTTCTCGTGTTGCCACCCTCCGGACCTCTCACGGAGGAGGCACAGAAAGAAGGGACTCAGAAGATGATCTCAGAGTTGGGGGTGGTTTATATGGGGAGAGGCAGTCCTTCCTGTCATTATATGCGCCAGAATGAATTTTCCGCAAAAGCATTCTGTGAGAAGTGACACACATATACTTACCTAATTTCATTTATGCACTGCCTTTCCTCAAGGAGCTTGAGCTGACATACGTTGATCTCCGCCCCCCATTTTGTCCGCACAACAACCGTGTGAGGTAGGCTAGGCAGAGAGTGAGTGACTGGTCCGAGGTCACCCAGTGAGCTTTGTGGCTGAGTGGGGATTCGAACCCTGGTCTCCTAGGTCCTAGTCCAGTGCTCTAACCACTACACCACACTGGCCTGCACAAAACCTCATTGTTTGCAGTACTGATTGTTGCTGCCTGTTCTTTTCTTCTCCCACAGTGTCTCCAGGCATTGGAATTCCTCCATGCCAACCAAGTTATCCATCGGGACATCAAGAGTGACAATATCTTGCTGGGGATGGATGGCTCTGTCAAGCTAAGTATGTGGACAGGATGGTTGAGGAGAATTGTACACCTGGAATTTCAAAGCCACCCTGTTTGTTTTGTTTGGAGGATGGATGGATGGCGGCTAACAGATTGAGATTGAATCCTGACAAGACAGAAGTACTGTTTTGGGGGGACAGGAGGCGGGCAGGTGTGGAGGATTCCCTGGTCCTGAATGGGGTAACTGTGCCCCTGAAGGACCAGGTGCGCAGCCTGGGAGTCATTTTGGACTCACAGCTATCCATGGAGGCGCAGGTTAATTCTGTGTCCAGGGCAGTTGTCTACCAGCTCCATCTGGTACGCAGGATGAGACCCTACCTGCCCACAGACTGTCTCACCAGGGTGCTGCATGCTCTAGTTATCTCCCGCTTAGACTAGTGCAATGCGCTCCATGTGGGGCTACCTTTGAAGGTGACCCAGAAACTACAACTAATCCAGAATGCGGCAGCGAAACTGGTGACTGGGAGCGGCTGCTGGGACCACATAACATTAGTCCTGAAAGATCTGTATTGGTTCCCAGTACGTTTCCGGGCACAGTTCAAGGTGTTGGTGCTGATCTTTAAAGCCCTAAATGGCCTCGGCCCAGTATACCTGAAGGAGCGTCTCCACTCCCATCATTCAGCCCGGACACTGAGGTCCAGTGCCGAGGGCCTTCTGGCGGTTCCCTCATTGCGAGAAGTGAGGTTACAGGGAACCAGGCAGAGGGCCTCCTCGGTAGTGGCGCCCGCCCTGTGGAATGCCCTCTCACTAGATGTCAAGGAACTAAACAACTATCTGATGTTTAGAAGACATCTGAAGGCAGCCCTGTTTAGGGAAGTTTTTAACGTTTGATGTTTTATCGTGTTTTTAATTTCCTGTCGGGAGCCGCCCAGAGTGGCTGGGGAAACCCAGCCAGATGGGTGGGGTATAAATAATAAATGATGATGATGATGATGATGATGATGAAGGTGTTCCAGAAGGGAAGGAGCTGTAGCCCTGCTCTGTTTTCCTGCTTCCCCTGGGATGGCTCAGCCGGTAGAGCGTAAATATTAAAGAAGATAAGACCTTGCAGTCTAAAACTTTGACGCGAAAACCAAATTCTGCCCGGGACTCCTCCAAAACAAAGGAAAACTGCTTCTTCTCCTTCTTCTTCTTTTTCTGATTTTCCTCTTCTCTTCTCTCTTTCCCCGTCAGCCGATTTCGGCTTCTGTGCTCAGATCACTCCCGAGCAAAGCAAGCGCAGCACTATGGTGGGGACGCCATATTGGATGGCGCCTGAGGTGGTGACGAGGAAAGCCTATGGACCCAAAGTGGACATCTGGTCTCTGGGGATAATGGCCATCGAAATGATAGAGGGGGAACCTCCGTACCTCAACGAAAATCCACTGAGGGTAAGCGTTTTCGTTCTGACTGACTTTCAACGTCGCTTTTCCTCCAGAAAAGGCTTCCCAGACTCTCTGGCAATTCGTTTAGTTAGGCCAGCTGTCCCACCGGGGATTATAAATGTTTCTCATTTATCCAGGGTGGATAAAAATCAAATATATATATGGTAGCATACATAAAAAACGTCCTATCCTTCCTTGATACCAATTGGCCAACCATGCCCAGGAGAAAAGCCTCAGGTTTCTTAGGAAAAGTCCTTTTAAGGACTTTCTTAATTTCATTATAGATCATTTCCCAAAAGGCTTTAATCTTCGGGCAGGTCCACCAAAGGTGGTAAAAGGTACCTTCAGCCTCATTACATTTCCAGCATTTATTATTGGGCAAATGATAAATTTTTGCAAGCTTGACTGGGGTCATGTACCACCTGTAAATCATTTTCATAATGTTTTCTCTTAAGGCATTACATGCCGTAAACTTAACGCCGGTGGTCCATAACTGTTCCCAGTCAGCAAACATAATGTCATGACCGATGTCTTGTGCCCATTTAATCATGGCTGATTTCACCAATTGCCTTCTCAATCCAGCCCGCGGACGGTCTGTTTTTACATGAGTAGAATGTGTCCTTTTATTTAAAATGCACCTCTGGGTTATTTGTGGGGCCTGCCTGGTGTTTTTATATGAGTAGAAGGTGTGCTTTTATTTAAAATGCATCTCTGGGTTATTTGTGGGGCATAGGAATTTGTTCATTTTTTTCTTCAAAATGGTCTGAGGGAAGGTGGACCAGCCCACGGCTGAAAAAGGTTGCTGATCCCTGCTGTAACCATTATGGCGTAATAAAATCTCTGAGCTGAGCTCTTTTTTCTTCTTCTTCTCTTCCCACTCGCCCCTGTCCTCTCTTTTAGGCTTTATATCTTATTGCTACCAATGGGACCCCTGAGCTGCAGAACCCAGAGAAGCTTTCGCCCATCTTTAGAGACTTCCTTAATCGCTGCCTCGAGATGGATGTGGAGAAGAGGGGGTCTGCGAAAGAGCTCCTCCAGGTAAACGCCACAATTTGAAGAAAGATTGCTTGTTGTTTAGTCGTTTAGTCATGTCCGACTCTTTGTGACCCCCTGGACCAGAGCATGCCAGGCACTCCTGTCTTCTACTGCCTCCCACAGTTTGGTCAAACTCATGCTGGTAGCTTCGAGAACACTGTCCCACCATCTCGTCCTCTGTCTTCCCCTTCTCCTTGTGCCCTCCATCTTTCCCAACATCAGGGTCTTTCCCAGGGAGTCTTCTCTTCTCATGAGGTGCCCAAAGTCTTGGAGCCTCAGCTTCAGGATCTGTCCTTCCAGTGAGCACTCAGGGCTGATTTCCTTCAGGCACTTAAAGGCAGGATCGTACCACTTCTAAAGGGACAGAGCCTTTAAACCAAAGAGCCTAGGGCTTGCTGATCAGAAGGTCAGTGGTTCGAATCCCCACGACAGGGTGAGCTCCCGTTGCTCGGTCCCTGCGCCTGCCAACCTAGCAGTTCAAAAGCACATCAAAGTGCAAGTAGATAAATAGGTAACGCTCTGGCGGGAAGGTAAACGGTGTTTCCGTGCGCTGCTCTGGTTCGCCAGAAGCGGCTTAGTCATGCTGGCCACATGACCTGGAAGCTGTACGCCGGCTCCCTTGGCCAATAAAGCAAGATGAGTGCCATAACCCCAGAGTCGGTCAGGACTTGCCCTAATGATCAGGGGTCCCTTTGCCTTTTACTCTCTTTAACCTCCCCACAACACTGAGCTCATTTGGATCAAAGCTCTCACCCAGGTCTCGGGCAGCTTCCCATGTGCCAGCCCACCTTTGAATATACCGCCATTGGTTTATCGCTTGAGCTGGCCCTTCTTCCTTTGCCGAAACCTGTCTCCTTCTTTTCCAGCACCAGTTTCTCAAAATCGCCAAGCCCCTCTCCAGCCTCACTCCTCTGATCATCGCGGCGAAGGAGGCAGCGAAGAACAACCACTGACGTCCTCCATGGGGCCGCCGCCGCCGTGCCAAACCCTCTTGGCTTTTAACTTTCCCCGAAAACACCTGTTTCAAAGAGCCCGGCTCTCCCCCGACTTTTATGGCCGCGCCCCGAAGCTTTTCATCCTGCGAGATCGGGACCGCGGCATCAACGTGCACCCAAAACTCAACAGCAGACACCTGGGGGCGGAGGCAGGTGTCACCCTTGAAACTGTGACCCCCCACGTGGAATGGGTGTGTGGGGCGGAATTTGTATGTTTGAAAGGGCCATTAAGGGGCTGTCTGATCTCGAACAAAATAAGTTGCCAAGCCAGTATGTTTTCGTATCTTTTAGTGTGTTGTTGAATTTAAGAAGAGAGGAGAACATGATTCCATGCAACCTTTTAGGACAATTGGAGGAATTGCATTTCTCACTGCCTGTGTTTTCTTTTACCTCTGCGAAAAGCCCCCTGTTCGCAAGACTACTGAGAGACGGGCATAGTTTGGATTACGTGAAAACTAGCACAGGGAGTGTTTTTGTTTTAAAAAAAATTATCTCAAGGGAAATGGAATTTCTTCCGCTGAACCAGAAATGAGCATCCTGTATCTGTTGGAAGATGGCAGTTAATGAATGTTCATCATGCTGTGTGTATGGGGGCCGGATGGTGGTTGGGTTTTTGTGTGTGTGTGAAACATAATTGCCCTCTGATTAAATTCTCGTCCTTGTTTCCACCCTTCTGACCGTCATCGTCTGTGTAAATCTGTGCTTTTAATTGCCTTGTGAATTTGTCAGAAAGGTGAAGGCGCTTTGTATACGCAGACTGCTCTGTTGGCCAAAAGGCCATGTCTGATATCAAAGGACAATTGAAAGTGCAGCAATTCAGAGAGACCAAAGTACCAGAGGCTAACTGTGAGTGCAAGAGACATTTGGAGACAGACAGACAGACAGACAGACAGACACACACACACACACACACACACACACCACAGCTGTCAACTTACAGATTTGAAAATAAGGGACCAGCAGCCTCGAAAATAAGGGATCAGCAGCCAAAATAAGGGATTTTCAGAGCACAGGTATGTTCAACTTCTGAGCCCCTCCAAGCCAAAGGCAGAAAGCCCAGCCAGCAGCCAAATGAAGCCTCGAGCGGTGGTTCCCACAGCGCAGCAACCCGGCAAAGGGGATGCAGCAAGGAAAACCACCGTCACCTCTCCGCTGGGAAGCGCTGAGCAAAGACGAGTCCCCAGGCAATGCGGCCGATTTGATCAGCACAAGGCATGCAAGCTCCACCCCCCAGTCGTTCTTAGACTCCTTATTGGGTGAGCAACGCAGCCAAGCAACACATTGGAGCCTCCCTCCTCCCTGGCCGGCAGGGAGGGAGGGAGAGGAGCTGCTTCCTTTGAAACCCGGGAAATTTAAGGGACATCAATAAGGGACAGCAGCGGGACACAGCACTGGGATAAGGGGCTTTCCCGCCAAATAAGGGACTGTTGACAGCTATGACACACACACACAGACTGTAAGTTTCTGTGTTTATATACTACTATAATACTAGACATCTCCTAGCCAAGATGGGCGAGATGGGGTGCTCGGTCTTGCAGGACAGCCTGGATATGGTGCATGTAACGGATCCTTGGAGGAACGGGGAGAATAATAGAATTGTAGAGTTGGAAGGGACCCCAGGGGTCATCTAGTCTAACCCCCTGCAAGGAAGGACGGAGACGTTGCACTGATGTTGGTGCCACTCTGTACTTTAAAGAAGACATAAAGGCTGTCCCATATGGGGATCGAACCTGCAACCTGGGCTGACATGTTGGAAGGTATGAAATACCTGAAGCAGTTCACATCCCCTGCTTGTGTGTAAGGGGTTTATCCACACTTAACATTCCTCTGGTCATCCGAAGCACAGTCCGTGCTTTAAAACTCCATGTCTGAGTGCCCTTTTTCTTGCTCTGCAAAAACTTGCTCTTTAAAGCTGAATCAAGCAAATAGCAATCCATGGAAAAACTGAATTGATGTTTGCTCCGATTGAGCACCAAAGAGCAGGTTTATATTGGGCAAAAAACACACACACTGGTACGGAGCTTTTAAGGAGAAACCTGTGCCTAGAATCAGCAGGGTGAAAAATTAGTCTGGATAAGTCAGGAAATGCAATTTGCATGATGATGCGGATACAACTCCCGTCCCTCTTATTTCTGCAAATGCCTCTCTAGCAAAGCCATAATAATCTTATTCATAATTTGCTGGCTATAATTTATATGCTATGTTATCTGACAGTGGCTGCACCTGAGACAGCTAAGAAATGAGCGAAAATGCAGTAAAATCCCATATTAAAACCACTTGCCGGTTCAGTATATAAGCACATAAAGGTAAAGGACCTCTGGACGGTTAAGTCCAGTCGAAGGTGACTATGGGGTTGCGGCGCTCATCTCGCTTTCAGGCCTTGGGAGCCGGCGTGTGTCCACAGACAGCTTTCCGGGTCATGTGTCCAGCATGACTAAACCACTTCTGGCGCAATGGGACACTGTGATGGAAGCCAGAGCGCACGGAAACACCATTTACCTTCCTGCCGCAGCGGTACCTATTTATCTACTTGCACTGGTGTGCTTTCAAACTGCTAAGTTGGCAGGAGCAGGGACCGAGCAACGGGAGCTTATTCCATCGCAGGGATTCGAACCGCCGACCTTCCGATCGGCAAGCCCAAGAGCCTCAGTGGTTTAGACCACAGCACCACCCGCATCCCTAAAACATAAAACTTGGGCCCAAGACCGATCTTGACACAACCTTATAAAATCCACAAAATGATATAGAAATGGCTCAGCATCTTTGATTTTGGGAAGCTGTCTCCCCACCTGCAGATGTCATGTGGGGGGGGGGATGACAGATCTGTTGCAGAAATGCCCCACGATGGAGGATGAAAGCTAGAAAGTTCCTTTGAGATAGACTCAGTTACCCTTTGGAAGAATGTTATCGGGCGGCCTTTGGGCAATAATAATGGCATTCAGAAGCACAACTGCCTCCACAGCTGGAGGCAGGAATGCTTCTGAATGCCAGTTGCTGGAAACCACAGGAGGGGGGAGTTGGACTTGTGTTCGAATCCTGCTTGCTGCATTTCCAGAGGCATCTGGTCAGCCACTGTGAGAACAGGATGCTGGACTGCATGGGCCATTGGCCTGATCCAGCAGGCAGTAGTAGTAGTAATAATAATAATAATTTAAAAAAATATATTTATTTATACCCCGCCCTCCCCAGCCAAGACCAGGTTCAGGGTGGCTAACGCCAGGTATAAAAACGATTGAATTACAACTTAAAAACAAGATTAAAATACATTAAAATGCAGCCTCATTTCAGTAGGAACTCAAATCAAAAACTTTTTTGGGGATGAAAACATCAAGTCTTCACCAAGGCCAACTATCCAGACTGGTCCGACATGGGCCAGAAAAAAAGCCAGGGAAGTCCCCAAATAGGAGTTCCATCACAGAAGAAAAAGGAAAGAGGGCGAGGGGATCAAATTGATTTCAAGCCAAAGGCCAGGTGGAACAACTCTGTCTTACAAGCCCTGCAGAAAGAAATCAGATCCCACAGGGCCCTGGTCTCATGAGACAGAGCGTTCCACCAGGCCGGGGCCAGTGTTGAAAAGGCCCTGATCCTGGTTGAGGCTAATCTGACTTCCTTAGGGCCCCGGACCTCTAGGGTGTTGCGGGATCTGATTTCTTTCCGCAGGGCCTGTATGACAGAGTTGTTCCGCTTGCCTTTGGCTTAGAATCAATTTGATTCCCTCCCTCCCTTTCTTTTTCCCTTTCTCCTCCTGTGATGAGGCTGCATTTTAATGTTTTAATTGTTTTAATGTATTTTAATCTTGTTTGTTAAGTTGTAATTTCAATCAACTTGTTTTTATTATTGGTTGTTAGCTGCCCTGAGCCCAGTCTTGACTGGGGAGGGCATTGTATAAATACAATTTATTATTATTAATTCTTCTTCTTCTTCTTCTTCTTCTTCTTCTTCTTCTTCTTCTTCTTCTTCTTCTTCTTCTTCTTCTTCTTCTTCTTAATGGACCTTAAGGTCCTCCGTGGGGCATACCGGGAGAGGTGGTCCCGTAGGTACGAGGGTCCTAGGCCATGAAGGGCCCTTAAGAATGATGAAATCAATGGTACTAATATAATGAACATCTTTTCAGTACTGGCCCCGACGTGGTGGAACGCTCTGTCACAAGAGACCAGGGCCCTGCGGGACTTGACATCTTTCCGCAGGGCCTGCAAGACAGCTGTTCCGCCTGGCCTTAGGTTTGGACTCAGTCTGACCCTTATGGTCTTGATTTATTGGCTACTTTAAAATGACGCTGCATTTTAAATGGCATTTTAACCTGTATTTTAAATTGGTTGCCCCCCTCCTTATGTTTTTACTGTAATTTTACTGGTGTTAGCCGCCCTGAGCCCGGGCGGGGTATAAATATATTATTATTATTATTATTATTATTATCATTATTATTATTATTATTATTATTATTATTATTATTATTATTATAGAATTATTAAAAAAGAATTAGCAGACAGACATGGAGATAAATACCCCCCCCCCGTGTGAATTATTCCGCCTTTTTAAAGGCAGTGGGTGGCTGCTGACACGTGCAGCTGTAACAACAGCAGCAGCAACAACAACCACCAGAGACCCAAGATTCATCTAGTCCAACCCTCTGCAATGCAATGAGTTGTTTATTGCTGTTGTTGTTGCTTTATTAGATTTATACCTCACCTTTCTCCCTGACGGGGACTCAAGATGGGCAGCTTACAGATAAAAATAAGAACCGCCAAAACCATAGGGAAAATACCAATCATTTAAATCCTGTGTTTTATTACTAGGGCTTTGGACTAGGGCAAGTTACAGGGAACCAGGCAGAGGGCCTTCTCGGTGGTGGCACCCGCCCTGTGGAACGCCCTCCCACCAGGTGTCAGAGAGAAAAACAACTACCAGACTTTTAGAAAACATCTGAAGGCAGCCCTGTTTAGGGAAGCTTTTAAAGTTTAATAGGTTACTGTATTTTAGTGTTTTGTTGGAAGCCGCCCAGAGTGGCTGGGGAAACCATAATAATAATAATAATAATAATAATAATAATAATAGTAATAGTAATAATAATTGGACATGAAGGCCGTTTATCCCAGTGGCCCAACTCCTCCTTCCCCTCCTTTAACCCAAAAAAGTGGAAGCGTGTGAGCGATGAAGCCTAAGCCGGACGGAACATTTTGAGTCTTTCAATCTGTGGTTAAAATGGGTCGGTGCTTTTCCTCCTCTGAATTCTTCGAGCACTAGGCCTTTTCTGCATCAGCTCCCTTTCCACGCCCTCTGAGAATGATATCAGGGCTGAGCATTGTGACCTCAGCTGCAGGCCAGATTCCAGCAGCCAGCCTTGGATTGGTTGGGGCTGAGTTCCAGGAGAGCATGTAGGCAAAAACCTTTCAAAAACTCTGGCTCTTGGGTGAGTAGCCAATGCTTGGCTTTCTGCTTTCATTTCATCACCTCCTTTTCTACACGAAACCAATCAGAGCCCCTGGCCAGGAGTGCCAGCTTGGTCCCGCGACCGTAGGTGCCCGAGGCGTGGGTGCCATGCAGTGTGCCTGGCCATGGCACCAAACTTTGTGGGTGCCCGGCAGCTTCACGGGAAATTTTGATATGTACTGAAGTTCTCACCCTGGGCCAGCAGGGGGATACTGTAGATAGTTTTCACTCAGGTCCAAATACGCAAATAAGGGATTGAAAGTGATGTTCAGTGATTGGATAGTTACAGAAAATGGTTACTGTTGCGTTGTAGTGGAGCTCTATATAAGCAGGCTGGCCAAACCCTTCAGTTCAGTTCTGTTCTGGCCTGTGAATAAACAAGAGCTGTTTGAAGAATTGCTGTGTCGTCTGATATGTTCACCCACAACTTAACAAATTTTGTGAATGCTCAGACACCCAGGGCCTCCGGGAGTTGGCACCTATGGCCCTGGCATTTTGAGATTGCTTGAATTTATTTCCACTGCGCCCAGAGCAGCTTACAAATGGCACCCACTTATTCTCAAATCCAAACAAGGGGGAGGGTGAGAAAGCAGTTTACAAAACGTATCAAGCAATACAGAAATCAGCCCTGTTAACAAACATAGAAGAAACTCAATATTGCAAAAGAAATAATCTAGACTTAAATAAATAAAATGTTTTTGCGGTTCTTCGTTTCATAAAAATTTTTCGCTGCTTGATTGTAAAAAAAACAAAACAACAACAAAAAACAACCAACAGTGTCAACGTAGTTTTAAAATTATTGGGGAAAACAGCTGTTTAAAACATTCAAAACATATAACCAGCAATGAAATAAAAACAGATTAAAACATGCATCAACATTCTACACAGGTGGGTAAAAGGTAAAGGAAAAAGGGACCCCTGACCGTTAGGTCCAGTCGTGGCTGACTCTGGGGTTGCGGTGCTCATCTCGCTTTATTGGCCAAGGGAGCCGGCGTACAGCTTCCGGGTCATGTGGCCAGCATGACTAAGCCGCTTCTGGCGAACCAGAGCAGCGCACGGAAATGCCGTTTACCTTTCCACAGGAGCGGTACCTATTTATCTACTTGCACTTTGACGTGCTTTCAAACTGCTAGGTTGGCAGGAGCTGGGACTGAGCAACGGGAGCTCACCCCATCGCAGGGATTCGAACCGCTGACCTTCTGATCAGCAAGTCCTAGGCTCTGTGGTTTAACCCACAGCGCCACCCGCGTCCCTTACACAGGTGGGTAGGCTTGTCTAAACAAAAATGGCTGTAGCAGGCACCGAAAATAGTACAGTGAAGGCACTTGTCTGATATCAATAGGCAGGGAGTTCCAAAGGGTAGGTGTTGCCATGCAAAAAGATAGATTTCTTCCAAATGTGGAGCGAATATTATGTGGCGTCTGCAAAAGTACCAGTCCTACAGACAGAAGCGCTTGTGGGCGTACACGTATTGGGTAAAGCGATCTTGCAGGTAAATTGGTCCCAAGTTGTGAATAAACAGTTTAATTGCAAAATAATCCTCTACAGGTAAAAAAGCAAATTATAGAAGCATTAAAATATAATTAAAATATGCAATAAAACAATGCTATTCCATTGTTAAGTCCAGTCAAAGGTGACTATGGGGTTGTGGTGCTCATCTTGCTTTCAGGCTGAGGGAGCCGGTGTTTATCCACAGACAACTTTCTGGGTCATGTGGCCAGCAGGACTAAACCACTTTTGGCGCAACGGAACACCGTGACGGAAACCAGAGCACGCAAAAACACTGTTTATCTTCCTGTCGCAGTGGTACCTATTTATCTACTTGCACTGGTGTGCTTTCGAACTGCTAGGTTGGCAGAACCTGGGATGGAGCAACGGGAGCTCACCCCGCCGTGGGGATTCGAACCGCCAACCTTCCAATTGGCAAGCCCAAGAGGCTCAGTGGTTTAGAGCAGTGTTCCCCAACCTTGGGCCTCCAGCTGTTTTTGGACTACAATTCCCATCATCCTTGACCACTGGTCTTGCTAGCGAGGGATGATGGGAGTTGTAGTCCAATAACAGCTGGAGGCCCAAGGTTGGGGAACACTGGTTTAGAGCACAGTGCCACCCGCATCCCTACGCCATTCAAATAGCATAGCAGAGACCCTAGTATCATACCATCATAGAATTGGAGAGTTGGAAGGAGCCAAGGGTCATCTAGCCCCTGCAATGCGGGCGTCTCAACTAAAGCATCTACAGTTCTACTGTTAGAACAGCTCTTACTATCAGAGAGTTCTCCGTGAATTTGAGTCGTGCTCTCCTTTCTTGTAGCTTGAAGCCATTGGTTCGATTCCAGAGCAAGAGAAGAGGGAGCAGCTTGCTCCCTCTTCCATGTGACAGCCTGTGGCGATCACACAGGGTCCCCGGACGTTTCACTATCTATTGATCCCTGTGCCACCACTTTATTTCTCGCTGCCACCACCCAGGCCCTGCCTGGTACAATACTGAGTCCAGTCAGGGTTTAAATTGGAACATAAACTTCTGTTTATTTATTGCAGTTTAACAAGCGTGTGGTTTCATAAACGGTATCGGTCAATTACAATCATGGGGTGCCTATCCCAGTCCTATAACTTCCGCTACCTGCTCTCCCTCACTAAACCACCTCTCAGATATTGACTTGTTTTCCTAGCTCCTAACTGTTCCTGACTCGGCTTATTTTGCTACACTAACTCAACCTACCCACAGACTCTATCCCAATTCACTCCCACTCCAACCAACTCCCAACGAACTCCACCCTTTGCCCCTCCCAGAGCTGGTTTTATAGTCCCTCTGACTCCACCCCCCTGGGTCCTGATTGGGTAACCTGTTTAACTATTTCACCTCCAGCACTCTCATATGTTAACGTCACACAGCTCTTGAGATACTGAGAGGCCAAGAAAGATGAGACGTTGTTTATTCCCACGTTGTCTTTTTCATTTCTGCAGAGCCCACAGCCCCTTTGTTCCTCTCGGAAGCCAAGCCCTGTTGCACCATGGACAAGTCTGCGCTGTGCCACCTGACAGATGCCAACGGGAATTTGAAAAACCAGATCTGGGACCTGAGAGAGACGGCCGCCAACCTCGACACTGAGAAGCAGGAGATCCTGACGGAGAACAGGAGCGTCAAAGAGCAGAACCGGAGCCTGGAAGCCAAGATCGAGTGTTTCAAAGCCATGGCGGAGGACTTCGAAAAGGAAGAAGAGGAGCTCCAGGGAGTGTTGAGGAAGCTGGAGGAGACGATCGCGCAGCTGGAATCCCAGAACACGGCCTTGAAAGGCACCAATAAGATGCTGAGGACCGAAATACAAAAGGTGTCCGGCCACATCGTTCTCTTCCAGGATTACAAGGCAACGCAAGACCAGGACATCTGTCGCATGAAGCAGGTGATGGAGCACATTGTGAGCTACTTCAAGCAGCTGGAGTCAAAGATTGAGACGGCCGAGCAGAGATTCGGCGAGGAGCAGAGCGAAGCCGCCGAGCTCCAGCGCACCTTGGATGAGCTTGAGCAGATCCGCGAGGTCCAGGAGAACGAGATCCTCTGCCTGAAGGACCAGCTGGAAGAGGCGTCGTTCATGAGGCTGGAGAAAGACGAGAGCCTCAAGGTCCCGTCTCTGCTGCACGAGATGGTCCAGGCCAAGCTGGTCCAGGATTCCTTGGCCATGAAGAGCAGCCTCCTCCTGCTGTTGTCCAAAGTCGTGTGGCTGTTTCTGGCGGTGGCCGTCTGCTTGGGGTTCCTGAGCGTCTTGGCCAAAGTCTACCTCTTCGTCTTCAACCAGGACCTGGAATCCGGAAGCCAAGCTCTGCTGTTCACGGACCGCCTCCGCCTGCTGGCGGAAGTCCTCTCTCCGCATCCCATGAGGAGGTCGAATGGCTTGCTGCCCTTTTGAGACGGGCGCCGCGGCGCGGGAAGCAAACCCAGAGGAGCTGGCCGCGCATTCTTGTATCAAAACCGTGTGCCTTCAAAAATTAAAAGGACTCCCTCCCCCACTTAAGAAACACCCCAGCCTAAATTTCCATCTGATTTCACTTAATCTTGCCAGAATATTCAGCACAGGTGTGCCCCCCACCCACTAACATTCCGGTACCCCGCCTGCATAAGTGAAAATTGCATAATTGGGGAATCCCTCTCTAATCCCCTTCAATCCCCCTCTCTGCCACTCTCTTTCCCACCCAGACCAAAATTTGAAATCCAGACCAAAATTCAAACTAGGATTGAAGCCCTGGGGCTGGCTGGAGGCTGGAGGACGAGCAGGAAAGTAGCTGCTGCTGCGCTACCACACGTGTCAGCTATTCGGTGGGGAGGCTGAGCAGCTGTCAGGCAGCCAACAAGGAGAACAGGTTGTTTGCAGATCAGAGAAAGAAAGTGAAACTCTGGCTAACTTGCAGCTACCGTATTTTTCACTCCATAAGACGCATTATTTCCCTCCTAAAAAGGGGAAATGTGTGTGCATCTTATGGAGCGAATGCAGGGGGGAGGCAGGCAGGAAAAGCCCCCAAGAGCCGCACACAAGCTCCGCGCGGCCAGTCAGTCCCTTCTCCCTCCTTGTAGAAAGGGTGCGTGGCTCCTGTGGGCTTTTGCGGGAGGTGGGGGAATTGCCATAGCCGTGTGCAGCCTCTCCCGGCTGGAGAGGTTGCGCGCGGCTAAAGAGGAAGCCAAGACAGCCAGCAGGATGGATCCCACTTGCTGTCTTGGCTTCTTTGCTCTTTGGGGCTGGGGAGGGGGGAACCCGGGCTTCCCCCGGCAGCCCCGAAAAGCTCTGGGAGAAGCGGACTCTTTGGGGCTGGGGGGGGGAATAATATATTTTTTCTTGATTTCCCCCTCTAAAAACTAGGTGCGCCTTATGGAGCGAAAAATATGGTAGTTTCTTTATTAAGGAAGCAGAACAAAGAACACGCAGAGATTACCGAGGGTTGCTCTCGTCTAGGTGAAGCGGTTGCTCATACTGGCTTGCAACTCCCCCTTCGCTCCCCATCCCTCTTTGTCAGGCCCCTTCCTCTGTCTACAGCGAGCCCCAAGGGACCCTCTCTGTGTCTGCCTGACTCTCTGCTCTGTAACACGCAAAAGATGTCTTGTTCCAGAGGCCCATAATATAGTGAGCCCAATTCCCATTCTATAGTTCAGTCCATATAACTATAGAATTGTAATATAATAATAATAATTTATTATTTGTACCCCGCCCATCTGGCTGGGTTTCCCCAGCCACTCTGGGCGGCTTCCATAGAAACCAAAACACACACTAAAATATCATACATTAAAAACTTCCCTGAACAGGGCTGCCTTAAGATGTCTTCCAAATGTCAGGTAGTTGTTTATCGTTTTGACATCTGATGGGAGGGCATTCCACAGGGCGGGCGCCACTACCGAAAAGGCCCTCTGCCTGGTTCCCTGTAGCTTTGCTTCTCGCAATGAGGGAACCGCCAGAAGGCCCTCAGCGCTGGACCTCAGCGTCCGGGTCGAACGATGGAGGTGGAGACGCTCCTTCAGGTATACTGGGCCGAGGCCGTTTAGGGCTTTAAAGGTCAACACCAGCACTTTGAATTGTGCTCGGAAACGTACAGTGGGAAGGGGTCCTGAGGGTCATCTAGTCCAACCCCCTGCGATGCAGGAATCTCAGCTCAAGCATCCATGACAGATGGCCGTCCAACCTCCGCTTAAAAACTTCCTATGAAAAGAGAGTCCATCACCTCCCAAGGGAGACTGTTCCATTGTCAAAAGCTCTTACTGCCAGCTTTTTCTGATGTTTAGTCAGAATCTTCCTTCTTGTAACTTGAAGCCATTGGATCGGGTCCTACTTTCCTGAGCAGGGAAAAACAAGCTTGCTGCCTCTTCAATGTGACAGCCCTTTAAAGATTTGAAGATGGCTTTTGGCTTGGGTTCAAATCCTACCGTCACCCATGAGCAATTACTCCATCTTTGTGGGGGTTGCCTTGTGGTTGGCTGAGACAAAACAAAAACTCCGTGTCAACACTTTCCACAGGCTAAATAGACGGTTGAGAATTGGCAGTTTGTGCTTCTGAACATTCATGACCAAGCATTATGGGAGCTCCCCCATGTGGAGTATATTGAGAAAGTACAGACTTAATTTTAAACATATTCTGTTGCACCCTCTGGAGGCGGTAGCTAGATGGTTTTCATCCACCATGCTCAGGTTGCGTTTATTTGCTTTGAAAAACAGTCTATGCTTTAAACATCTAATCTGATTTGCATATGTTAATTTGCATTGTTGAGTCTTCTTTTTGCAGTCTGAGGGAGGAGCAGGGGAACATTTTGAACTGATATACCTTATGCACAACATCTCTTGTCCTTGAAACAGTCTCTCAGAACTTCCCACGAATGCTAAATAGCTATTACTATCATTATTATCAATAGCGATGATTTCTTTCCATTATGAATTGCTTCCCGTGAGAAATCCTGAAGTGGTTCACAATATAATAAAAACATTTTTAAACAATTGCATACATAAACATGATGTTTAAGTGTGTCCGTGCACACACACACACACACACACACACACACAACACACGTCACACATGAATTATTTTCAAATACAACAGAGATACCAGTTGATGAGCTGGTAAATATGGGTCAGGACTGTACCACTTCCGATTACAGGTGGAGAAAAACCTATGATGGAAGACTCCTTGTTTCTGGGGAAAGGAGGAAAGGAATAGAGTGTCTTTCCCTGGCATGGCAGATGCCAAGACTGAGGATATACAGTGAGGGGGGGAAGGTATTTGATCCCCTGCAAAATTTGCCCGTTTGCCCTCTGACGAAGAAATGACCAGTCCATAATTTTAATGGTAGGTTTATTGCAGCTGCGAGAGACAGAATAACAACAGGAAAACCCCCAGAAACCCAGAAGACAAAAGTCAGAGATGGATGTGCATTATAAGGAGTGAAATAAGTATTGGATCCCTTTGCAAAAGATGACTTAGTACTTGGTGGCAAAACCCTTGTTGGCAATTACAGAGGTCAGACGTTTCTGGTAGGTGGCCACCAGGTTTGCACACATCTCAGGAGGTATTTTGTCCCACTCCTCTTTGCAGATCCTCTCCAAGTCAGTAAGATTTCGAGGCTGATGTGTAGCTACTCGAACCTTCAGAATAACCTTCGAACAGTTATTCTGTCTCTCACAGCTACAATAAACCTACCATTAAAATTATGGACTGGTCATTTCTTCATAGAATCATAGAATCATAGAATCATAGAGTTGGAATAGACCACAAGGGCCATCGAGTCCAACCCCCTGCCAAGCAGGAAACACCATCAGAGCACTCCCGACATATGGTTGTCAAGCCTCTGCTTAAAGACCTCCAAAGAAGGAGACTCCACCACACTCCTTGGCAGCAAATTCCACTGTCGAACAGCTCTTACTGTCAGGAAGTTCTTCGTCAGAGGGCAAACGGGCAAATTTAGCAGGGGATCAAATACTTTCCCCCCTCGCTGTAGAGCATGCTCTTTCACGTTCCTTTGGTGAAGACCCCTAGATGAGTGGAAGAGCACTTGTTCTTTAATGTAGAAAGCCGCAGGTTCAATTCCTAGCGTCTCAAAAGATTTGCCGCCTGGAACCCTGGTGAGCTACTGCCAGTCAGTGTAAAGGTAAAGGTAAAGGGACCCCTGACCATTAGGTCCAGTTATGGCCGACTCTGGGGTTGCGGCGCTCATCTTGCTTTACTGGCTGAGGGAGCCGGCGTACAGCTTCCGGGTCATGTGGCCAGCATGACTATGCCGCTTCTGGTGAACCAGAGCAGCACACGGAAACGCCGTTTACCTTCCCGCCGGAGCGGTACCTATTTATCTACTTGCACTTTGACGTGCTTTCAAACTGCTAGGTGGGCAGGAGCAGGGACCGAGCAACGGGAGCTCACCCCATTGCGGGGATTCGAACCGCCGACCTTCTGGTTTAACCCACAGCGCCACCCACCATCTATTCAAAGCACATCCCCACCTGCAAAAGTGTAGGGTTGCCATATGTCTGGACATACCTGGAATACTGCAGTCGGCAGCAGTGTTTGGGCAGAAATCGGTTGAATGTCCGGGAAAATCTGGACAAATGGTAGCCCGTGTCAGCAGTGCCTTTCCTGCCGATTTTCTGTAAAAAACAGCTTTAAAATGGGGTGGGTTTTTGTGTGTGTGTGATTTTGCCCAAAAAAGTGCAACAACTTTGGGCAAAACCAAAAAAGGCTCAACAACTTTGGAAAAATACCGGTCCAGATTTTCACTGTTTGAAATATGGCAACCTTAATAAGTGTGTCAAAAAAAGAGTTCCCTTGCTTAGGCCTCTGGGTAAAGAAACCGCTTTTTGGCATTCAAAACAATCTTATCGGGCTGAGTCATTGTGTTATCTAGGTGTACTCTGCTTCAAGGCCAGGAATGAGGCCTACTAAATGGGAAATGGTTTCAGCTGTGTGGGAATGCATGTACGTCAAGTTTCCAGAAGTTTCCAGCCTCAAAGCCTTCTGATTGGCTCAGGAGACTCACCTTGGTTGCTATGCCCTTTGCAATACCTGGAGACCAAGCCTTTTAAGGTATGGATAATAGCCTGCATAAAAGATCTTATGGACCGTATAGAGTTAGTTCAAGTTAGAGTTGTTATCTTAGTCTGAGATGTGCATCCATGTAATGGCTGCAACCCAACCGAGCCTCAAACTTCCCCATTGAGAGCTAGGACTTGCAACCATGTGTTCTGGTGACCTTGGGGCACATCCTGTCTCCTTGGCTAGCTAGACCTCTGGAACTGGCTGTGCAACATCGCTCTGGTCAACAGCGCTTCCACCTTCACTGGACTGGCCCTCTCTGGGATCGGAAGATAGGAATGGCCTGAGGGTGCCTAGACCCAAGGGTCCAGATGATCGCACCCAGTGATTTCATGTTGTTTGTTGTTGTTTAGTCATTTAGTTGTGTCCGACTCTTCGTGACCCCCTGGACCAGAGCACACCAGGCACTCCTGTCTTCCACTGCCTCCTGCAGTTTGGTCCAACTCATTCTGGTAGCTTTGAGAACACTGTCCAAACATCTCGTCCTCTGTTTTCCCCTTCTCCTTGTGCCCCCCATCTTTCCCAACATCAGGGTCTTTTCCAGGGAGTCTTCTCTTCTCATGAGGTGGCCAAAGTATTGGAGCCTCAGCTTCAGGATCTGTCCTTCCAGTGAGCACTCAGGGCTGATTTCCTTAAGAATGGATAGGTTTGATCTTCTTGCAGTCTCCTCCAGCACTATAATTCAAAAGCATCAATTCTGTCGGCGATCAGCCTTCTTTATGGTCCAGCTCTCACTTCCATACATCACTACTGGGAAAACCATGGCTTTAACTATACGGACCTTTGTTGGCAAGGTGATGTCTCTGCTTTTTAAGATGCTGTCTAGGTTTCTAGTGATTTCATAACAGATCTCAAAAAGTATGGGGAGGCAGGATGGAAACATGGAGAACATCACAAGCTAAAGCTCGCTGGGTGGACCAGCCGTCTCCCAGCACCACCTTCCGTCATGGCTCTGGACCAGCGACCCTGAGATGCAGAGACCTCTTGCATCAGGAGAGGGATACACTCCCCATTCCTTCCGGTAAGGACCAACTGGTAACAGAGCCTACATTTTGTCCCTGGAGGCATAAAGAAGCATCTCTGCCACTGGACACAGGTGAGTGGACTATATACTCCTTGGAGGACCAGGAAAGACCTGGCCCTAATAATAATATGAATAATAATAATAATAATAATAATAATAATAATAATAATAATAATAGTTATTTATACCCTGCCCATCTGGCTGAGTTTCCCCAGCCACTCTGGGTGGCTCCCGACAGAATATTAAAAACACAATAAAACATCAAACGTTAAAAACTTCCCTAAACAGGGCTGCCTTCAGATATCTTTTAAAAATAAGATAGCTGCTTATTTCCTTGACATCTGATGGGCGGGCGCCACTACCGAGAAGGCCCTCTGTCTGGTTCCCTGTAACCTCACTTCTCGCAGGGAGGGAACTGCCAGAAGGCCCTTGGTGCTGGATCTCAGTGTCCGGACTGAACGATGGGGGTGGAGACTCTTCTTCAGGTATACAGGACTGAGGCCGTTTAGGGCTTTAAAGGTCAGCACCAACACTTTGAATTGTACTCGGAAACATACTGGGAGCCAATGCAAATCTCTCAGGACTGGTGTTATGTGGTCCCGGCGTCCACTCCCAGTCACCAGTCTAGCTGCTGCATTCTGGATTAATTGCATTTTTCCGAGTCACCTTCAAAGGTAGCCCCATGTAGAACGCATTGAAGTAGTCCAAGTGAGAGATAACCAGAGCATGCACCACTCTGGTGAGACAGTTTGCAGGCAGGTAGGGTCTTAGCCTGCGTACCAGGTGGAGCTGGTAGACAGCTGCCCTGGACAAGAATTGACCTGCGCCTCCATGGACAGCGGTGAGTCCAGAATGACTCTCAGGCTGTGCACCTGGTCCTTCAGGGGCACAGTTACCCCATTCAGGACCAGGGAGTCCTCCACACCCACCCGTCCCCCTAAACCAGTACTTCTGTCTTGTCAAGATTCAACCTCAATCTGTTAGCAGCCATCCATCCTCCAACTGCCTCCAGACACTCACACAGGACCTTCACCGCCTTTACTGGTTCCGATTTAAAGAGAGGTAGAGCTGGGTATCATCTGCATACTGATGAACACCTGGCCCAAACCCCCTGATGATCTCTCCCAGCGGCTTCATATAGATATTAAAAAGCATGGGGAGAGGATGGAACCCTGAGGCACCCCACAAGTGAGAGCCCAGGGGTCTGAACACTCATCCCCCACCACCACTTTCTGAACACGGCCCAGGAGGAAGGAGCGGAACCACTGTATAACAGTGCCCCCAGCTCCCAGCCCCTCAAGACGGTCCAGAAGGATGTTATGGTCGATGGTATCAAACGCCGCTGAGAGATCCAGCAGAACTAGGAACCAGCTCTCACCTTTGTCCCTAGCTCGCCAGAGATCATCAACCAGTGCGACCAAGGCAGTTTCAGTCCCATGATGAGGCCTGAATCCCGACTGGAAGGGATCCAAATGGTCCGCTTTTTCCAGTACCACTTTCTGGACACCACTTTCTGGACACAGCCCAGGAGAAAGGATAATATATTTATACCCCACCCATCTGGCTGGGTTTCCCAGCTTTGTAGCTTTAACCCTGCTGCCTAGATGAAGTCAATGGCTACAGGAAAAGGCGCCTGCCTTTTAATTGGAAAAGCGATGCTCACACATCTCACTTGGGGTGTAGGGAATCCCTTCCCAGCACAGAACATAGAGATCAGTCTGACTTGGAGAAATCATTTCCTTAACGACGGGCAATTCTCTCTCCTGCTTGGTCTCTCATCTTCCGGACTTTTTATTCATTTCAGCAACCCTGTAGAGTTCAAGGTGTGATTGCTATCATATAGTGTTGTGTATGTGTTATAAAAGGATGCCCACCCTCAGATTTTTTCCCTACATACCACGGGCATTTCAGAAATCAAGTTTATGGTTTCATAGCTCTCTGGGGCAGTCATCAACACAGAGCAATTTCCCATTAAAGTAAAGGATGTTGACCCTCAGAGTAACACTGCGGCAGAGAGGCTGTTGTCAATTCAACATATTGTGAACCAGGAGTGGTTTTATGGTAGATGATCTTCGGAGTTTCACAAACTGGCATTGAGGAGGGGAAAGCTCTCACTTCAGAGCTGGAGAATAAGCCTCATCTGCACTAGGCATTTAAAGCAGGATCGTACCACTTCTAAAGGGACAGAGCCTTTAAACCACAGAGCCTAGGGCTTGCCGATCAGAAGGTCGGCAGTTCGAATCCCCGCGACGGGGTGAGCTCCCGTTGCTCGGTCCCTGCTCCTGCCAACCTAGCAGTTCGAAAGCACGTCAAAGTGTAAATAGATAAATAGGTACCACTCTGGCGGGAAGGTAAACGGCGTTTCCATGCGCTGCTCTGGTTCGCCAGAAGCTGCTTAGTCATGCTGGCCACATGGCCCGAAGCTGTACGCCGGCTCCCTCGGCCAATAAAGTGAGAGGAGCGCCGCAACCCCAGAGTCGGCCACGACTGGACCTAATGGTCAGGGGTCCCTTTACCTTTACCTTTACCTAAACAGTCATGGATTCCACCTCCCCAAAAAATCTCTCTCTCTCTCTTTTTAATGAGTTTATTTACAGCACATACACACACACTTGTAAAACTAAACATGAAAATAATAATACACAATCGAAAGAAAAAACCAAAAACCAAAGAAATACAAATAAAGCATAACAATGTACGAAAACTTATACAAAACCAAAAACCAACAATTTATATACACCATATTTCAGTTCTTCTTTTCTTCCAATTGACTTCCTTCATCCTCAACAAGGTTCTCTTTTCGTTTTTGGTAAACTGTCTCCTCCTTAGTTCGTTATTACGCCTTTTTCTTACAACTTTTTTGTCCCGGTTTTCGCTTTTTGAAATATGGCAGCCCTACTTAACAGTCAACCCCTCCTCCCTGGGAACTCTGGGAATTGTAGTTCTGTGAAGGGGGAATTAGGATCTCCCACCACCTCTCGAGCTGGAGGGACCATTGCCCAATTAGTTAATGATTTGAAAGGAGCATTTCAAGGCTGACAACAGAGCTGTGTTTCTTGAAATTCTCATGCCACTCAGGGGTGAGGTATGCGGTTCTCTAATCAGAGCTTCACGGATTTCCTGCTTTTCAAAGGGCTGTGGCCAAATTCATATCCCCGAACAGCCTCAGACAGTTACACAATAGCAAACAAACTTCCTTTTGTGCGGCTGGTAGTTCCCCCACTCCTTTATTCTCCGGCCTTCCTCCAGCTTACCAAAATAAGGCTCTTTTCTAATTGGATTTACATTTTTTTCAACTTCAAAGTGCTCTTGTCAGTCCAAGATAGTTCATCAGGATTTTTTATTAAGTTCAAGCACTGAGATCCCAATCTGAATGAGACACCAGCAGGAGGAGACAGAAAATGGAAAAATTATTGCATGTAATATGAACAAAAAACTGTTTTCTGTAGATACCTTAAACAATGGAAAGGATTTCTTCCCATTTGCCATACTCCAGATCTGCTTTATGATTTTTCTAAGCGCAGATGCTCAAAAATAATAATATCTGTTGGCAGAACTTTTAAATCAAATTGTCTGATGCGGAAGCAGGAACACTGAGAACCAAATTCTTCCTTCTTCCTCCCTCCCTCCCTCCTTCCCTGTCTGTCTGTTGCACCGCCATATGGCAAACAACTTTCCCCATTTGGATTACATCTCAATCTTTTCCAGCCGCCTTTGGATTGAGCTTTTAAAGAAAAAGAACAACGGTCACAGATGGCAAATGCCCCGCCCACTGTGGGAGGAGCTTAGCTGTTCGCAGCCCTCCTTTCCTACTTCCAAGACTCCAGCTGTACTCCTCTTTGGCTGCGGAGATATAAGAAGCAGAGGTCACCACCACGGAAGGGAGGCGGTGAATGGGAGGGCGCTCAAAGGAGGAGAAGTGCAAATCCTTTGGGGAAAAGAAATCTGAGGTGAGTGGCATCTCTCCCCAAAAGAGCTGTCCTGGGTGCTGCCTTGGTTGTTAATGCCCTTATTAAGATTCCCTGCAGAGTAACGGTTTGGGAAGTGTGAGGATTTCTCTTCCATTTGCCCCCAAACCGACCCCAGATCTCCATCCTCGGTGGATGGGAACAGAGTGCTAATGAAGCGACCTTTTGCAAAGGGGCGAGCAGGAACAAATCCTTTGGCAAAGGGGGAAAACTCACCCTTGGCTCAGACAGATGCAGTTTATTAACAAGTCTTGAAAGCCAAACGGTGTTCCAAGTGATTTCTTCCTATATAACGGGCCGTGAGCACGCATCTAAAACCAATGGATGAGCTGGGAGACCCTCTCTTTTGGCCACTGCCAACAGCAGGAGGGGATCAGTGGCAGCAAGAGTTTGCAAAACATCTGGCAAGGAGGCTTCCCGTCAGCTTGCAAATGGAACAGCAAGTAATCTGTGAAATGTTAACATCTGGAGGGAAGCTGTAGCCAGTTCCCAAAGTTGTCGCTGAAGCCAAAAGAACCGAGAGGCAGAATCACACTTTCTCAAACTAAATAACTCTTTATGTGGTTTGCAAAAGATTAATTGGATAGCTCAGTCGGAAGAGTTGTTCTAGCTTGAAGCAGAACGATGAAGCGGGTTTAAAATTATATTTTGTTTTGCTGGTAGAGCATGAGACTCTTAATGTCAGGGTCAGGGGTTAAGAGCCCCACCTTGGGCAAAAAAAATAAATCCTGCATTGCAGGGGGTTGGTCTAGATGGCCCTTAGGGTCCCTTCCAACTTTGCAATTATATGATTAGCAGTAATGTACGAAATTTCAACACCTTCTAGTACTTACCGTATTTTTTGCACCATAACACTCACTTTTTTCCTCCTAGAAAGTAAGGGGAAATGTCTGTGCGTGTTATGGAGGGAATGCCTACAGGTGGCGGGGGGATCTGCTGCAGCCGTGAGCAGAGGATCCATGGTTCCCCTTCCTTCCCTCCTCCGTGGCTCGCTTTGAAACAGCAAAGCGGGAGAAGAGCCGCTGAGTGGGGCGGAGAGAGGGACAGAGAGCCTGCTTGCTTTAAAGGAGCAAAGCAGGAGAGGAGAGGAGCCTTCTCCCCTTATACCCCTCTTCTTCATTATTAGCAGCATCCTTCTCCTTGTCCCTTGAGTGCTTTTCCTTCCCTCCCTACTTAAAACATGGTTACAAAGCACGGATCCACATGGATCCTCAGGATTTTTGCACTGGGTCACCCCAAATTCACCATCAAATCACATAACATGTCCATGGCTACATCTTGCACCAAAAAAAAATCACGCACCCACTGTTGCCTGGGGCCGCAGTGGTGCAAAAACGTGCTTACAAAGCATAGATCCACATGGATCCTCAGGATTTTTGCATTGGGCTACTCCAAACTCACTGTCAGATCACATGTCTGTGTCCACAGCATGAACCACAAAAATAATACATCCACTGTTTCGTTTAGAATATTTTTTTTCTTGTTTTCCTCCTCTAAAAACTACGTGCATGTTATGGTTGGGTGCGTGTTATAGAGCGAAAAATACGGTAAGTGATATTTACAATGCCAAAACAATAAAGGCATACGCAACTCAATATATCAAAGCCAAAGAGTCCAAATATTCCTCAACAAGTCCAAGAGAACAACTCTTCATGAAGAATCACATTTTCAGCAAAGCACACGTCTGTTGTTATAGATTTAAACACAAGCAATCTATCAGTTTTAACAGCCTTTAACAGTATATGTATATATGTTTTAAAAACAGGTGATTTCTGTTGCAAATCTATTGTGAACAGTGTTAGGAAAGTTGTTGCATATGCTAGACAACCGGATGGCGCTGTGGGTTAAACCACAGAGCCTAGGACTTGCCGATCAGTAGGTCGGTTGTTCCGATCCCCGCGACGGGGTGAGCTCCCGTTGCTCGGTCCCTGCTCCTGCCAACCTAGCAGTTTGAAAGTGCAAGTAGATCAATAGGTACCGCTCCAGCGGGGAGGTAAATGGCATTTTCGTGCACTGCTCTGGTTCGCCAGAAGCGGCTCAGTTATGCTGGCCACATGACCCGGAAGCTGTACGCTGGCTCCCTTGGCCAATAAAGCGAGATGAGCACCGCAACCCCAGAGTCGGACACGACTGGACCTAATGGTCGGGGGTCCCTTTACCTTTTGCTAAAAGAGAGATGGGGAAAAGGCTTAAAGTTGGGTTTATTTTTAGACACCTGGGGTTCAATTTAAAGGTTGTCTTCTACAGGGATGGAGAAAGAATTCAATTTTGTTTGCATTTTAATGAGAAAACACCCATTCCACACTCCTCAAACCAATATGCAAAGTGAAACACTTTCTTTGAAATTCGATGCAATTTTCCAACCAAAATGCGTATATCAAAGGAAAGTATATTAGTGAAAAATAACATACATAATGCATCAGATATGAAGAAATTACTGGCAAAAAGTATATATTGTTCAAAGAGGAGTAGTAAAAAATGTGTTTATTAGGAGAAATTCGCACTAAAATGCTGATGAATTTTCACTTTTGGGTTCATTTTATTTTTATTATTTATTTTGTGGTTGTTTTACATATTGATTTTATTCTGTGAACCACCCTGAGACCCACAGGTATAGGGTGGTATATAAATTCAATTAATGATGATGATGATGAATATAATTGTAAATTGCTGCTGAAATGTGAATTTGCTCAAACTCCAGCTTTGCACAGGATTCAGTGGTTGGTGCAAAGGCTCCTGGGATTGCACTTGCAAAGGCTCATGGGAGTCCTGTTTTTGTGCCCTCTCTTCTGGGCTATTTTAGGGTCGGTTTTGCCATTTTAAAAGTCGCTTCCGGGGCCGGTGCAACACGTGCTTGTGCTATTAAAGAAAAGAGCCACATACAGTGGCGTAGCGTGGGTTGTCAGCACCCGGGGCAAGGCAAGTAATTTGCGCCCCCTAACCCGTGGATTTGTGCCCCCTAAACCATGGATTTGCGCCCCCTAACCCATGGATTTGCGCCCCCTAACCCTAACCCCCAGATGTTGCGCCCGGTGCGGCCGGCCCCCCCTGCACCCCCCAAGCTACGCCACTGGCCACATAATCTAAGAGAACTGGATTCCTCCACTCCCGTTTGCTTGGGGATCAGATCGCACTCTTGCATATTCTACTTCTGTAATTCCTCCTGCCCTGAAATATCCAGTTACTTTCCCCATCCACCCCTTCACTTCTGTTTGATACAGGATCCCTTCCAGTAAAGGAACCAGGACGGAATCTGCTGGGTTCGTAAAAGTTCTGTGCATTCTTACCACTTCTTTCGCCGTTGGCGAAACTGATTCCCACCTTTGCCTGGTCTAAATGGACTGGGTTGGAGGAGAGAGAGTTCCCATCCTGCTCCAGTTTCAGGTAGCAAGTGGTCAGGGATGATGGTAACTGTAGTCCAACACCATCTTGGACATTAAGAGTGAAGGGGACCATCTTGGAAGGGAGGAGGGGGTGGTAGCCTGCAAGAGAGAATTCTTTATAGGGAGCTGTAAAACGCATGCAAGCCAGTAGTTTAGTTTGTAGTAAAGGTAAAGGTACCCCTGACCATTAGGTCCAGTCACGGACGACTCTGGGGTTGCAGCACTCATCTCGCTTTACTGGCCAAGGGAGCCGGCGTACAGCTTCTGGGTCATGTGGCCAGCATGACTAAGCCGCTTCTGGCGAACCAGAGCAGCGCACAGAAACGCTGTTTACCTTCCCGCCGGAGTGGTACCTATTTATCTACTTGCACTTTGATGTGCTTTCGAACTGCTAGGTGGGCAGGAGCTGGGACCAAACAACGGGAGCTCACCCCGTTGCGGGGATTCAAACCGCTGACCTTCTGATTGGCAAGCCCTAGGCTCTGTGATTTAGACCACAGCGCCACCCACATCCCTGTAGGGAGAGTAGGAGAGCTGAAAATAATGCCGATATATTTCGCATCTGCCAACCAATGCACCCCTTTGGTTTCAGATGAGTCCCAAAATCCCCAGGACACAAATTTCCACCGCCCTCTAGCAGATAAGGGGCTCATTTGTCATCATTAATGTATTTAGCGTCAACTCTGGAAGTGGATCCTCAATTCTGACCAAACTAAGCCTACTTTTGCAATTGTAAAGGTAAAGGACCCCTGACAGTTAAGTCCAGTCGCGAACGACTCTGGGGTTGCGGCGCTCATCTCGCTTTACAGGCCGAGGGAGCTGCCGTACAGCTTCCGGGTCATGTGGCCAGCATGACTAAGCCGCTTTTGGCAAAACCAGTGCAGCTCACAGAAACGCCGTTTACTTTCCCGCTGCCGGAGCGGTACCTATTTATCTACTTGCACTTTTTGGGGTGCTTTCGAACTGCTAGGTTGGCAGGAGCTGGGACCGAGCAACAGGAGCTCACCCTGTCATGGGGATTCGAACCGCTGACCTTCCGATCGGCAAGCCCAAGAGGCTCAGGGATTTAGACCACAGCCCCACTCGTGTCCATTTTGTGATTGTACGTTGTATTAAACTGTTCCTAATGTTGCTGATAATCGTAACATTCCTTAGGAACTTAAGGTGAAGGCCAGATGAAAAATATCTGGAGGATGATATTGTTAGAATTCCTGCTCCATGATTGCAGTCATGGGATTGTTGTCTATCACATGACAGTATATGTTTTGACTCCACAGAGTGGGAAGTGACGGAGACAGGATGTTTGTGTTACTGTGTTCCATGAAGTGGGACTATTGTCCTTTGTTCTTTTTCTCTTTGCTGTCTGATGCTAGAGAGACAGGGAGCCATCTTGCAGTGCTCCGTGTGTGTTTATGTGTAAATAAAGTAGATTAGCCAAAATGCTGAGTTGCTGAGGTCTGTTACGCAACTGCGAAGACTGCGGATCCCTAAGTGTGCCGATGTTGGTTGGGCTGAAGAAAGCTTTTGAAGCTCCCGAATGATCGACAAGGAGGGAGAGAACATGCCAGTCGGGCATGTGTCTCTGCCAGGGTCCTACTCGAGTGTAGGATGATCTCCTGACAGATATCTGGAGGACCACAAATTCTTCGGTCCTGTGTTAAATGTAATAATAACTGAGGACAAGTTGAAGGCCTTTAGAGGACAGAGATGAAATGGGGAGCTCCCAGTGTGGAGAGCCAGTGTGGTGTAGTGGTTAAGAGCGGTAGTATCGTAATCTGAGGATCCGGGTTCGCGTCTCCGCTCCTCCACATGCAGCTGCTGGGTGACCTTGGGCCAGTCACACTTCTTTGAAGTCTCTCAGCCCCACTCACCTCACAGAGTGTTTGTTGTGGGGGAGGAAGGGAAAGGAGAATGTTAGCCGCTTTGAGACTCCTTAGGGTAGTGATAAAGCGGGATATCAAATCCAAACTACTACTACTACTACTACTACTACTCTTCTTCTTCTTCTTCTTCTTCTTCTTCTTCCTCTTCTTCTTCTTCTTGTGATATGCTTTGGCCTTGCGAAAATGCCCCCAACACCGCCTTATCAATCTTCTGAGGGGCATGTGAATGTAAGTGAGGAAAGTGTTTGATTTCTTTCATGCCAAAACTTGTATTTTAAATGCGGCATTCTTCAGCAGCATGCACAGTGCAACCTCTGGGTTGCATTTGCCTACAGTCCTATCTGCACTGTGCATTTAAAGCAGCATCATGCCGCTTTAAACAGCCATGGCTTTCCCAAAGAATCATGGGAAGTGTAGTTTGTTAAGGGTCCAAGGGAAAGAAGCCAAGAAGCTGATCAGAACAGAAACCAACTTGGTTCCTCTTGGCCAACCTTTCCAAAAACTGCTGCCCTACAGATGTTCTGGACTCTACAATCTGGACACGTTCTGAACTATTGTCCTCATCTAAGCATTTTTCATGGTGACCTGGATTTTTTGAAAGTTGCAATAGTGCTTGTTCCAACACATTAGAAGGTTCTGTGGCAGTTTAAGTGCTTAACTGGGAGGCCTGTGGATGCTGCAATGTTGATTTCTTGGCAGAAAGATACCTTGGATTGAGTAGCAACTGAGGTACATTGGGTAAGGACAGGGAATAGAACTGGCTTCCTTGAGGGTACATAAATCAGATCAGTCAATTTATTCCGGATTACATAGTACCTGGGTGGGGACCCTTCTGTCTGTAGGAGAAGGGCAGACACTACTAGGCTCTCCTGAAAAGGTTCCTGCATTTAAAAACGTATATTATGCTCATAGCAAAGCCTCTGGTTGATGTTTACAGACAGCTTAAAACCACAATACAAACATGTAAATCAGACCCTCCAAGTGTCCCTATTTCCCAGGGCCATCCCTGATTCAGAGAAGCTGTCCTGGTTTCTGATTTGATCCTGGAATGCGGCTACTAGATGGGTGACAGGGACCGGCTTCTGGGACCATCGTTCCTAAAGGATCTTCACTGGCTCCCAGTATGTTTACGAGCACAATTCAAAGTGTTAGTAAAAGGTAAAGGGACCCCTGACCATTAGGTCCAGTCGTGTCCGACTCTGGGGTTGTGATGCTCATCTATCTTTATTGGCCGAGGGAGCTAGCGTACAACTTCCGAGTCATGTGGCCAGCATGACTAAGCCGCTTCTGGCGAACCAGAGCAGCGCACGGAAACGGCGTTTACCTTCCCGCCGGAGCGGTACCTATTTATCTACTTGCACTTTGACGTGCTTTCGAACTGCTAGGTTGGCAGGAGCTGGGACGGAGCAATGGGAACTCTCCCTGTTGCGGGGATTCGAACCACCGACCTTCTGATCGGCAAGTCCTAGGTTTAACCCACAGTGCCACTCGCGTCCCCCACAATTCAAAGTGTTGGTGCTGACTTTTAAAGCTCTGAATGGTCTCAGCCAGTATACCTGAAGGAGTGTCTCCACACTGGACACTGAGGTCTATCTTCGAGGGTCTTCTAGTGGTTCCTTCACTGCAAAAGGTGAAGCTACAGGGAATCAGGCAGAGGGCCTTCTCAGTGGTGGCACCCGCCCTGTGGAACGCCCTCCCGTCAGATGTCAAGGAGATAAAGAACTACACAACTCTTAGAAGACATCTGAAGGCAGCCCTGTTATCGGAATGTTTTTAATATTTAATGTTCTATTCTGTTTTTATATCTGTTGGAAGCCGCCCAGAATGGCTGAGGCAACCCAGCCAGATGGGCAGGGTATAAATAAAGTACCAGTTTTAGGACATGCTCAGGACTTGAAGTCGAAAGAGGGTTGCACGCGTGAAGAGAAAGTATGTGCACAAGCTGCACACTTCACAACAGACTAGAGATGTGATTTTTTTTTTTTTAAAAAACAAATTAGGAACCCTTAGGAGACAGGGTCCTATATTCCCCTTTGGCCTCTTGCTGTAGCATACACAAAGACCTGAACAAAAACAGTTGACTCTCAGAGTTCTTATTTCAGGTGGAGGATAATGTAGAAGACCCAGAAATGGACGTCCGCCTTGTCCCCGTCGGACAACTAAGGAAACCTTGGATGAGTTTGCTGCGTCATTATGAACACCGATGCTTCATCCGCTGCCTGGCTGGCTTGTACAGCTGTCAGTGGCAACGGGATCGCCAGAACAGGATCGAGCGGGGCCAGTGCTGCTGCTGCAGGGTGAATGCAGATTCCTGTTAGATTCCTTAAGAAATAAGTCCCAGCGCATTGGTGGAAAACCTCGCCCCTCTCTCCCAGTGGTGTAGCGTGGGTGGCCGACACCCAGGGCTGCTCAGAGGGTGTAGGTGGGAGCGAGGTAAATGGATGGAGGATGCATGCACATTCAATTGTCTAACAGCATCCACATCACCAAGGAGACCGCAGGCACAGAAATAAAAAAACCAAGAGTTATTCCATTGTCTGGAGAGGATACCGTATTTTTCACTCCATAGGGCGCACCTAGTTTTTAGGGGGGGGAAATCAAGAAAAAAAATCTTATTCAATTTTTGGAGGGGGAAAAGTGCGTCCTATAGAACAAAAAATACAGTACTTCCTGCTTTGCACAGAGAAGCTGTTTTCAATGGAGCCTTCACCCCTAACAATTTTGCGCCTGGGGCAATTGCCCTGTGGTGCTCCCAGGTTACGCCACTGCTCTCTCCCTCTGCCCAATGGCCCTATTCCTTTGGGGGGAACTGGCTGGGGCACGGGCGGGTGGTGGTCAGACCCCAAAGCGAGTGGGCCAAAACACGTACACCGTACACACTCCTCCTCCTCCTGTCTCCTTCCCCTGTCTCTCTCCATCTTCCCATTCTCTGAGCAGGGGTGGAGGAAGGGGTGTGTGGTGGGGGTGGGTTGCCCCAGGTGTCACCACTGAGGGGGGTGACAAAATGCCGGGCGGCACTCACCGTGGGGCCTGTAGCGTGTTCGATCCATGCGTCTCTCCTGGGAGTGATGGGGTGGCTTGGGTGCCCGCAGACTCTGTGGCTGCAGAATCTGTGGCCTTTTAGAAGTGGTGGGATGTTTTAAATGCATTTCTCTTCCTTTTAATGTACCTGGGGGGGGGCAGGTTCCCAGTCCGTTTGGTTGTTTGGGTTTACGTCACTTTGGGTCGCCTTGGGCAAGGCGAAGCCACTAGCAAATGAAATAAATAAATGCATGAGGACATTTTAAAGAAGTCACCTCTGTAGATAAGAAGCAAGCTTTCTTATTCAGCCGAACCAGGGGCTGCCAGCCATTTTGCACATTTGCACAGGAGACGAACCTTCAGTTTCAGTTGAAAAAAATAGCTTTTATTTTTATAATTACTGACCTCTCATTTGGGTTTTCTTTCCCTTTGTTTCCAGAGGGAATGCATCTTTTTCCTCCTGGTGTGCCTGGCGTTCTGCCTTTGGTTCGTCTTTCTGTACCTGTGGGGAGAAACCAAGAATGACTACCATAATTTTGACTGGTAGGTTCCCTGGTTATCTGACCTTCGAAAGCAACATCCTTAAAGAAAAGGGTTGCTTCTAGGAGTGGGGGAAGTGGTAATACAGACCACGAGCGATTTACACGTGTCCAATTGGTGCACAACTGCACATGTATGCATTGTGGTGACCCAGAAGTGGCCGGAAAAGGGTGCATAACCGGGTGGAAGATGATGCGTTATTTTTAACTGGGTATGTACTGCAGCTTTTATTTCTTATATTGTATGCTATTGTGTTACAATTTCAAGTACCGTATTTTTCACTCTATAGGACGCACTTTTCCCCCTCCAAAAATTAAGAGGAAACGTGTATGCATCCTATAGAGCGAATACAGGCTCCTTGGCTTCAGCGATAGCAACGCGAAGCCTCCGAAGCGCAGAGGGAGCACTCCTTCCGCGCTCCAGAGGCTTTGCATTGCTTTCGCTGAAGCCTGGACAGCGAGAGGGGTCGGTGCGCACCGACCCCTCTCGCTCTCCAGGCTTCAGGGATAGCCGCCTGAAGCCTTTGGAGCGCAACACGAGTTCCCGCTGCACTCCGAAGGCTTTGGGTTCCTTTTGCTGAAGCCAGGAGAGCAAGACTCTCCTGGCTTCAGCAGAGATGGAGAGCTGCGCAGCGCCCCTTCAGTGAAGTGGGAGGAGAAATGGAAGGGGCTCCGTTTCTCCTGTCGCTTCGTTGAAGGGGTGCTGAGCAGAAAGGGGGAGATTTTTTTTTCTTGTTCTCCCCCTCTAAAATAAGGTGCGTCCTATGGTCCGGTGCGTCCTATAGAGCGAAAAATACGGTACATAAACACCCGCAGGATTCACATTGCCATTGTTTTTCAAAAATAGGACATGGACCATGGGAATGAAGCCCGTGGAACGGTGGTGTTCTGCAGACTGCAATCTGGGAGCCCCTGGTCTAAGATAATGTCAGGGACTGGACTGAGGAGGAATAGTGGAGACCTCCTTATCGGATTACAACCAGGGTGTCCATACAGCCCCCGAGATGAGACAAACCTCTCCGGGCATCTTCCTGAGGTTGCGCAGCTCCTGTTTGTCCATAAATCATCGGGTCCCGGCCCACTCCAGTGACACATAGCAAATGCCTATGCGCTTGCACACTCAGCAGAGTTTAGCAGAAACAAAGTGGAGACTGGTGTGCTCATTCTAAGCTTTTATTAAGCACTATATACAGGACAAGGGACATGGGTGGTGCTGTGGGTTAAACCACAGAGCCTAGGACTTGCCGATCAGAAGGTTGGCGGTTCGAATCCCCGCAACGGGGTGAGCACCCGTTGCTCGGTGCCTGCTCCTGCCAACCTAGCAGTTCGAAAGCACATCAAAGTGCAAGTAGATAAATAGGTACCACTCTGGCGGGAAGGTAAACGGCGTTTCCGTGCACTGCTCTGGTTCGCCAGAAGCGGCTTAGTCATGCTGGCCACATGACCCGGAAGCTGTATGCCGGCTCCCTCGACCAATAAAGCGAGATGAGTGCCGCAACCCCAGAGTCGGCCACGACTGGACCTAACGGTCAGGGGTCCCTTTACCTTTACCTTTATATACAGGGCAATGGACACGGGTGGCGCTGTGGGTTAAACCACAGAGCCTCGGACTTGCCGATCAGAAGGTCAGCAGTTCGAATCCCCGTGATGGGGTGAGCTCCTGTTGCTCTGTCCCTGCTCCTGCCAACCTAGCAGTTTGAAAGCACGTCAAAGTGCATGTAGATAAATAGGTACCGCTCCAGCGGGAAGGTAAATTGTGTTTCCCTGCACTGCTCTGGTTTGCCAGAAGCAGCTTGGTCATGCTGGCCACATGACCCAGAAACTGTACACCAGCTCCCTTGGCCAATAAAGCGAGATGAGCACCGCAACCCCAGAGTCTGCCATGGCTGGACCTAATGGTCAGGGGTCCCTTTACCTTTACCTATATGCAGGACAAAGTGATCATGGCGTCCTCTCACTTCAGTTCCGAGAGAGAACAGAAAGGAAAAAGTACAAAAACACAACAGAGCGGAAGAGATAAGGCTAGCTTCTGTTCTCAGGTTCGCCAAGCCTAGAAAGTAAACACGGACATGTGATATAAAATAAAAGACTCCATCAGGCAAGGTCACCTTCCACCTGCCTTGCCCTACTCTCTGCTTCTCAATGTGTATTGTATTGTTTTATGTACTGTGGCTTGCCGTTGTTTTATTGATTATAGTTTAGATATTATTGTAACTCTTGAGTGGATTTCTGTTTAACTTTTATATGCTGATATTATTATTTTATGCTATTCTAATGATTGTTGAACGTTACTTTTTTGATGGAGGTTGCCTATTTTAAAGTTGTGTTTTATTATCACATTTTTGTATTGCATTAGATCGTTATAAGATGTACATTTTTTGTTTGTTCAGCTTGTAAACCCCCTTGAGGATTGTAAGATAGAAAGGCGGTATACAAATGATGATGATGATGATGATGACCGTCACACATCAGCAACGGAGAAATGAAATGATTACATTCCTCCTGAACCTCCCCGAGAAGAGGAGGACAGTATGGATTTACAACAGTGGTTTGCAGAAGGCTGCAGAGGGGAGAAGCTGAGAACAGTGGCGTAGCGTGGGGGGTGCAGGGGGGGCCGGCCGCACCGGGCGTAACATCTGGGGGTTAGGCAAATCCACGGGTTAGGGGGCGCAAATCCACGGGTTAGGGGGCGCAAATTACTTGCCTTGCCCCGGGTGCTGACAACCCACGCTACACCACTGGCTGAGAAATATTGGGAGGGAGCAGAAGGAAGAAGATGCACCAGGGAAGAGACAGCTGACAGACTCAGTGTCTTTGGAAAGCATTCCTGATGCCCTCCCTCCCAGGACCCGATGGGCATTGAGAGTAGGAGAACAGAAAGCTCAGATCAGCCGACGCTGGGATGACATAGAATAGGAGAGATGGAGGGGGTGGGACTTTACTTGGAGCAATGCCATTATCCAATAGAGGGGACGACAGAGGACGAGATGGTTGGACAGTGTTCTGGAAGCTACCAGCATGAATTTGACCCAACTGCGGGAGGCAGTGGAAGACAGGAGTGCCTGGAGTGCTCTGGTCCAGGGGGTCATGAAGAGTCTGACACGACTAAACAACTAAACAACAATAAGAAGAACTCTTCTTGTTTAACTACTTCTTGGCTGGCGCCATGGGAGGGGTGAAGCCTGACAGATAATGATTTTTATACTGTGTCTTGGGAAACCAAGGGATTCCTTACTGAGAAATGCAGTAATGGTAGGCAACCCTTTCTGAAATCCAGCTTCTTCTTGCCCGTCTTCCTTCTGCAACCCACAGGCCCCATCACCCCCATAAGGAATGGCCAGGCAGGTACCGGAGCCAAAAGGCCTGCGAGGCACAACCGGCCCTACTATTAGATTAGATAAGATAATTTATTATGGGCAAAGACCGGCTCACATAACATAACACAATAAAAACAGCGTTCATAAAATATAAAATATACAATATACAATATAAAATATACAATCGGAGCAGATTGCAGCAATAGCTCATGAGTTAAAATTGAAATATATACATACACCCATATAGCTGAGATTTGGGCTACCATAAAAAATTGACCCTGAGGCACTCCAAAGGGCAACTTCAGCTTTTCCCTAGTAAGCTATTTTATTCTAGAGGATGACCTGTGCCTACAAATCTGGGCGCAGAATCTGGCTACCAGCCAGGTCGTTTTATGATCTTTGCCTAAGAGGAGAAAATTAAGTTTAGACTTGTCTGAAAGACTGGCAAGCCTTTTCAGCAAAGGATCAATTGTGTCTCTACGAATCTCAGCATAAAAAGGACATCTAAAAAATATATCTTTGAGGCTTCCTATTTCCTCTAATGGGCAGGCGCAAAGTCTCTGCGCATACGGGACCCTTCTATAGGAGCCTTCCAGAACCGGTGAGGGCAAGGCTGAGCTTCTTGTTAAGTTGTGGGTGAACATATCAGACGACACAGCGATTCTTCAAACAGCTCTTGTTTATTCACAGGCCAGAACAGAACAGAACTGAAGGGTTCAGCCAACCTGCTTATATAGAGCTCCACTACAACGCAACTGTAACACTTTCTGTAACTATCCAATCACTGAACGTCGCTTTCAATCCTTATTTGCATATGTGGACCTGAGTGAAAACTATCTACAGTATCCCCTTGCTGGCCCAGGGTGAGAATGTCAGTACATAACACTTCTAGCAAGAGTAAAAGCCCAACTTGCATTTCTGGATGTAAGGAAATTGAGATATGCTGCTGGAGCGGTTACGTATCTCCCGATTTCTATGATTTTATAATCGGGGACCCTTGTACAGTCCTGTTGTCTCTCTATGTCCATGAGGCCCTACTATTAGGCGAAGTGAGATGATAGACTCGGGTGGCAGGTTCAGGAGGGCAGGCTCCCAGCAGTTCCTAAGCCCTGCCCCTGACCAGTCCCTTCTGTTGGAGTACAGAGATGTGTCTACCACATATCCTGGAAGATTGAGGAAGGACAAAATTACATAGTTAAATTATGGGATTTACTCACATGAGAAGTAGTGATGGCCACCAACTTTGTTGTTGTTGTTGTTTAGTCGTTTAGTCATGTCCGACTCTTTGTGACCCCATGGACAGAGCATGCCAGGCCCTCCTGTCTTCCACTGCCTCCCGCAGTTTGGTCAAACTCATTTTAATCGCTTCGAGAACACTGTCCAACCATCTCGTCCTTTGTCGTCCCCTTCTCCTTGTGCCAACATCTTTCCCAACATCAGGGTCTTTTCCAGGGAGTCTTCTCTTCTCATGAGGTGGCCAAAGTCTTGGAGCCTCAGCTTCAGGATCTGTCCTTCCAGTGAGCACTCAGGGCTGATTTCCTTCAGAATGGATCGATTTGATCATCTTGCAGTCCATGGGACTCTCAAGAGTCTCCTCCAGCACCATAATTCACCATCATCAATTCTTTGGCAATCAGCCTTCTTTATGGTCCAGCTCTCACTTCCATACATCACTACTGGGAAAACCATAGCTTTAACTATACAGACCTTTGTTGGCAAGGTGATGTCTCTGCTTTTTAAGATGCTATCTAGGTTTGTCATTGCTTTTCTCCCAAGAAGCAGGCGTCTTTTAATTTCATGGCTGCTGTCACCATCTGCAGTGATCATGGAGCCCAAGAAAGTAAAATCTCTCACTGCCTCCATTTCTTCCCCTTCTATTTGCCAGGAGGTGATGGGACCAGTGGCCATGATCTTCGTTTTTTTGATGTTGAGCTTCAGACCATATTTTGCGCTCTCCTCTTTCACCCTCATTAAAAGGTTCTTTAATTCCTCCTCACTTTCTGCCATCAAGGTTGTGTCATCTGCATATCTGAGGTTGTTGATATTTCTTCCGGCGATCTTAATTCCGGCTTGGGATTCATCCAGCCCAGCCTTTCGCATGATGAATTCTGCATATAAATTAAATAAGCAGGGAGACAATATACAGCCTTGTCGTACTCCTTTCCCAATTTTGAACCAATCAGTTGTTCCATATCCAGTTCTAACTGTAGCTTCTTGTCCCACATAGAGATTTCTCAGGAGACAGATGAGGTGATCAGGCACTCCCATTTCTTTAAGAACTTGCCATAGTTTGCTGTGGTCAACACAGTCAAAGGCTTTTGCATAGTCAATGAAGCAGAAGTAGATGTCTTTCTGGAACTCTCTAGCTTTCTCCATAATCCAGCCCATGTTTGCAATTTGGTCTCTGGTTCCTCTGCCCCTTCGAAATCCAGCTTGCACTTCTGGGAGTTCTCGGTCCACATACTGCTTAAGCCTGCCTTGTAGAATTGCCACCAACTTGGGCAGCTTCAAAAGAGGATCAGACAAATTCACAGCTATCAAGTGGGCATTATGTTATGCATTTCCCCCCACTACTCTCCCTTCATTGGGAAGGATTGCAGCTTATTGGTAGAAAACCTCTTTTGCATTCAGAAGGTCTCAGTTTCGATCCTCACATCTCTAAGTAGAGCTCTCTGTCTGATTTCCAGGAGAACTGCTTCCAGCCTGTGTAGACAATATTGAACTAGATGGACCATTGCTCTGATTCAATATAAAGCAGCTGTTTATGTTCTTCTCCTGCTTAAATGTTTGGACTCTCCATGGGGACATGGCTGTCATTGTAGCTTTATTAAACTTTACTGATTGGTGGGCTCTGCGTTGCTCCCGGATGGGAGGAAGGAAGTCAAATGACACCGAGGGTTGGTTCAGAGAAAGAGTTCTTTATTTCTGCTCTCTGGAGCAGCAGAAAGGCACTTGCGTGGTGTGTCCACAGCAAGTCCAAAGAAATGAGTAATTTCATGTAGTATATATATCCTCCAGGCACCCTCTCCCCCCTTCCCCAGGAATCCAGACACGTCAGCTTGTATAGGTTGACATCACAGATGTTCCTGCTCTGGTACTCTTAACCATAAAAGGATTTTCCTTCCTGTACTCCTGACCATAAAAGGGTATTCCTGTTCCTATACTCTATCTTGGAGCAAGAGGTCACCAACTCTAAGAACACACTCTGGCGCTGTTCCCGCACTAGGTCTGTGCGTCACAGTGTGGTCAGGATGTAAGATAAGACCCAGAGGCGTCATCCCTACTCCACTGGAACAGCCAAGGTCATCCATTGCCATGACTGATAAAGGAGAGAGCTGTTTATACAGCTGTGTTCTTGTTATGCATTTGCTCAACAGCTCAAGTTAATGCATTTTAGAAATGCTCCCTTGGAGAAAGAAGAAAAGGAGGTTTTGGGGTCCCGGTTCAAACTGACTGCACAGAAACCCATTCCTTCATCATGACGAGCCTCTGCCTTTCAAGATTTAGAACCCTGGCTCATCCCATACGTAACGTGTTTGCGTTGCATTTTTAGGTACAATTATGGGAACTTAGGCTTCTGGTTTCACTGGTCTGCCGTCTTCCTGATCCTCGCTGCCGTCGTTTTCACCTATCTCTTGTTATTACTGGTAAGCACAACTCTCTTTTGATTAAAGGCTTCCCAAGGGGATGGTTCAGGTTGGCAGCCAAGTCTCCACCAAGGTGCAGCACTGAGGCTGTAAAAGCTCTGGCAGGGGACCATATCTGTGGAGACTGGAGTCATGGGCCGTGTAGGTGGCATAATGCGCAGGTTGCTTGTAGAATGTATTGGGTTCAACACCCAACGTCCCTTGATTTGTTTTAGCAGATTTGCCCCCTGCCTTTCAACCCAAAGATATAAGGAGATATTTGATAGCAGCACAGTGGTACCTTGGGTTACCTACGCTTCAGGTTACATTCGCTTCAGGTTACAGACTCCGCTAACCCAGAAATAGTGCTTCAGGATAAGAACTTTGTTTCAGGATGAGAACAGAAATCGTGCTCTGGCGGCGCGGCAGCAGCAGGAGGCCCCATTAGCTAAAGTGGTGCTTCAGGTTAAGAACAGTTTCAAGTTAAGAACGGACCTCCGGAACGAATTAACCCGAGGTACCACTGTACTGGAACAGAAATAGGCTCTTTGAGAGACCCTCGAGAGCTGCTACTATTCCAAACAGACCTGGGGTCTCCAACATGGTGCCCATGAGCCCCAGGGCACCCTCAGACACCCTCTGCAAAGCCCACCAAGGCCTCCCATTTATCCCAATTTTTGAAGCTGTTGTGGGGAGTTTGCCTGTTTGGGGTGTGTGCGTTTCTGAGCATCCCCTGACTTTCTCCTGTGAAACAGATATTCGGTGGTATCCATGAGAGTCCTTAGATTTCCAAATGTGTCTCCGGAGCCATAAAAAGTTGGCGATCACTGGAGCGAACAGTTGTGGACTAGACGGACTCATCTTCATATACTCAGCATATCAAATGATCTTCAGATGGGCTTGATTTCCAATTTTATGTAGCTTTGTGCTTTTCTAACTGCCCTGTGATCTTCGGATGACGGGCAATGAATGAATTTAATCGAAATCCATACCCCCTCCTTTCGTAATCCTCATAGAACACTAGCCCAATGGTTGCCATTAGATTCTGAATTGATTTTAGAATGAATTGATTTTAGAATATATTTCAATTAATAGATTGTGATTTTATGTAAACTGTGTTACTTTTACTGTTAGCCACTCTGAGCCCGGCTTTGGCTGGGGAGGGCGGGATATAAATAAAATATTATTATTATTATTATTATTATTATTATTATTATTATTATTATTATTACTCCCATCATTGAAATCAACCAGGCTCCAGGGCTCTGAGTTGTGGGTACGACTAAGTACCTTCCTGCCAATGTTTCCACAGATTATAGCGGTGTGTCTGATATCAGAGAGGCAGCGGTTGTATCTGCACTGGAGTCACAAGGTAAATCATTTGACCTGCTGCCCTTCCTTGTAAAAAACGATTTCAGGCCCAAGTCTCTGTGTAGGAACCGGATCACCCTCTGAACTAGTGCCATAAGAGTAGCTGAGACTGGCAAGGGCACCAGTGGCAGAGCAACTGTGTCAAATCATGCTAGAGCTCTGCTGTTTGAGGCCAAAGTCCCACCTAATCCAGCGTCCTGTTCTTAAAGTGGTCAACCAGGTGTCTCAACGCACAGCGTACAAGCAAAACTTGAGCACAACATCATTTCCCCCACTTGGAGTGCCCAGCGACTGTGCATACTGCCTCCGATAACAGCTTGATTGGTTGATTGTATTTCTCGCTGCGAGAAGTGAGGTTACAGGGAAACAGGCAGAGGGCCTTCTCGGTGGTGGCGCCTGCCCTGTGGAACGCCCTCCCATTTGATGTCAAGGAAATAAACAACTATTTTACTTTTAAAAGACAACTGCTTAGGGAAGTTTTTAATGTCTGACGCTGTATTGTTTTCAATATTTCTTTATCCCCCCCCCTAAAAACTAAGTGCGCCCTATAGAGAGAAAAATGCGGTATTTTCTAAAGACTGGAGTAAATTTGTAAAATATTTAAAAGACCACTGTAACAGTTACAATCTTTGGCAGGGATGTAATGACACTTGTAATGTGGAATTATTTATGATGATTATGGTTATTAAACAGATGGTTAAGGGTAAAAGATGCAGCAATCTCATATTTAAATAATGGAACCCATGGAGGGAGGGGAAGAGGTCTGATGGTTCAAAGGAACCTTGTACTTTAATGTTTGAAATGGATATGTTAAAATATATAAAATTATGAAAAGCCAATAAAAAAAATATTTTTTTAAAAAAGAAAGTGAGTGAGGTCCTAGCCAAAGAGGCTTGGCAACTTAAGTGGACAGAATATGCACAGCTAGGAGACTTAACATATAGAACAAGACAACAAGAAGAAAATACATGCAGAGAAGATTAGGAAACGTTTATTGAATATATGGGAAATAATTGTGTACAGCTGAAAACGCTGGCAGCATTAAGATAAATTCAACAGTGTAAATAAGTTTTGATGGATGCAATAAAGGAATACTGAATGGTATAGTTTTTGTAAAATATGCAGGGATTTTTGATATGTAAAATGAGCCATAGGAAGAAAAGAAGTCACTGATATCTTAAGGATGTAAAAATGAGTACTTTAAACTGTAAAACAGAACATTCAATAGAAATTATATATTTTTAATATATTTTATATTATATTTTTATATTATATATTTATATTTTAATATATTTTTTTAAACGGGGGGAGAAATTGCTTTTAATGCTTGATTCCCTTAGATCGCGACGGTGTTGGCCCTGGGCTTCTCCTGCTTTGCCTTTGCCATGGTAACGCTTCTCTGGACCGCGCAGTGGAGCATCTTCTACCTGTCCTTTCAGGTGAGGAAACCGCTAGGCTTTATCTGAATGCTGCTTTATCTTCATGCTGCCAGCGTTTTCAGCTGTACACAATTCTTCCCCATATATTCAATAAACCTATCCCATTCTTCTCTAAACGTATGTTCTCCTTGTTCTCTTATTCTATATGTTAAGTCTGTGACTTGCGTATAGTCTGTCGGCTTAAGTTGCCATTCTTCTTTAGCTGGGACCTCGCTAGTTTTCCATTTGTGTGTGTGGTTTCCCCCCCTTCCAAATAATATTTATTATTTTCAGTAGATAAACATAGTAAAGAAAGAAAAGATTAACAATAATAAAAACAAACAAAAAATAAAAAAGAGAAGAAAGAAAAAAGATACATACAACATATTAGCACTTAATTAATTAAAATTAAGTACCATCCATCTTCATAAACATAGTATTTGACTTCCTCGAATTTCTTCCATCTGAATTTCTTAGTAATTATATGTAGCAGTTTCCAATATCAGTGTTTCAAAATATCGCAGTCCTAATCATATTACATAACTTTCCTTATTATACATTTTCTTATTTATAAATGTAATTCCATTTTAATCCTGGGCCTAATTGTTTCTTTCAAGTGGTTACATATCTTTAATATTACAATATTTATTCAAATAGTCTTTAAATTTCTTCCAGTCTTGATGTTCCTCTTCTTTCTGGTCGCAGATTCTCCCAGGGAGATCAGCCAGCTCCATAAACTCCATCATCTTCTCTGTGTGTGTGTTTTTAAAGAGCAATGTGTCAATTGGCCCCAAGCGTCTCATGGGGACACTTTGTCTTCCCAACAGGTCACAGCTCCCTTCCTCCACATGGTTGCCGTATTCATCATGGTCCTCTTGGCGTGGCCAGTGGCTCTTCATTTCTTCTGGACAGACAACAAAGGTACAATGAGCAAAAAATACGGTATATACAACTCCAACCTAAGATGGAAAGGCTCACAGCATTGACTCCCCAAAAGGAATGGCTTCTCCCATACTCATGATGGACTCAAGGGCATCCTGATCAAATTTTGCAGATGACACCAAACTTGGGAGGGTGGCTAACCCCAGAGGACAGGATCACACTTCAAAACGACCTTGACAGATTAGAGAACTGGGCCAAAACAAACAAGATGAACTTTAACAGGGAGAAATGTAAAGTATTGCACTTGGGCAAAAAAATGAGAGGCACAAATACAAGATGGGGGACACCTGGCTTGAGAGCAGTACATGTGAAAAGGATCTAGGAGTCTTGGTTGACCACAAACTTGACATGAAGCCAACAGTGTGAACGCGGCAGCTAAAAAAGCAATGCAATTCTGGGCCTCATCAATAGGAGTATAGCATCTAGATCAAGGGAAAGTAATAGTGCCACTGTATTCATAGCCTAGGAATTGAGCAGAAATCAAATAATAATAATAAATAATAATAATAATAATAATAATAAATTTATACTAAGGTTACCAGATTTTTTCAATATATTGGGGGACACTGTTCAACTTCAATGGGTTTTGTATGGGGACTGATTTGTAAATCCGGGGACTGTCCCCGGGAAACGGGGACGTCTGGTAACCTTAATTTATACCCCACCCACCTGGGCAGCTCCCAACAGAATATTAAAAACACGATAAAACAATAAAAACTTCCCTAAACAGGGTTGCCTTTAGATGTCTTCTAAATGTCAGATTGTTGTTTATTTCCTTGACTTCTCGCAGTGAGGGAACCGCCAGAAGGCCCTCAGTACTGGACCTCAGTGTCCGGGCAGAATCATGGGGGTGGAGATGCTCCTTCAGGTATACTGGACCGAGGCTGTTTGGGGCTTTCAAGGTCAGCACCAACACTTTGAATTGTGCTCAGAAACGTACTGGGAGACAATGTTCCGTAGGTCTTTCAGGACTGGTGTTATATGGTGTTGGTGGCCACTCCCAGTCAAGCATGGCTCTCACTCCCTGGCTTCTGCCTTCAGCCTGTTTTCTGCTCTCAGCTCACACACAACTGCTTGGACGACTGTCCTTCTAGATACCAGCCGGGTGAGGAGTGGGAAAGGTCCACTCATTTGCCCAGAAGGGCCCTATCACTTCTTTTGTTACGCAAATGATGGCCATTCTCTCGCAAAGAAACATGTCTGACTAGTAGAACGATGGAATCCTCCATTAGATTTTAACGCTTGCTTGATTCCGGACCTCAGGGACTCAGGCATCATGCAGACTAGCCCCACAAAGTCGCCCCCACAGTGCTGAGGGACCACCCTCTAGAGCAGGGGGGTCCGACTTTTCATAGCAAGTGGGCCGCAAGAATATATCGACATGGGACCCGTTGGAAAGGTATCAAGTTTTACACCGTTTGTTTTGAGAGAGAATCCACTAACAACCTGTATTTCTAGTTACAGGTAGGTAGCCGTGTTGGTCTGCCGTAGTCAAAACAAAATAAAATAATAATAATAAAAATTCCTTCCAGTAGCACCTTAGAGACCAACTAAGTTTGTTATTGGTATGAGCTTTCGTGTGTGCTACTGCTCATTCCAATAACAAACTTAGTTGGTCTCGGTCCGTATAGTTAATTGCAGTCATTAACAGTCGTCCCATCACCACCTGGCAAATAGAAGGGGAAGAAATGGAGGCAGCGAGAGATTTTACCTTCCTGGGCTCCATGATCACTGCAGATGGTGACAGCAGTCACAAAATTAAAAGATGCCTGCTTCTTGGGAGCAAAGCAATGACAAACCTAGACAGCATCTTAAAAAGTAGAGACATCGCCTTGCTGACAAAGGTTCGTCTAGTTCAAGCTATGGTTTTCCCAGTAGTGATGTATGGAAGTGAGAGCTGGACCATAAAGAAGACTGATCGCCGAAGAATGGATGCTTTTGAATTCTGGTGCTGGAGGAGACTCTTGAGAGTCCCATGGACTGCAAGAAGATCAAATCGATCCACTCCAAAGGAAATCAGCCCTAAGTGCTCACTGGAAGGACAGATCCTGAGGCTCCAAGACTTTGGCCACCTCATGAGAAGAGAAGACTCTCTGGAAAAGACCCTGATGTTGGGAAAGATGGAGGGCACAAGGAGAAGGGGATGACAGAGGATGAGATGGTTGGATAGTGTTCTCAAAGCTACCAGCATGAGTTTGACCAAACTGCGGGAGGCAGTGGAAGACAGGAGTACCTGGCAAGCTCTGGTCCATGGGTTCACGACAAGTCGGACACGACTAAACAACAACAAAGTGCTATTGGAAGGAACTTGTTTTTCTTTTTGTTTCAACCTATATTTCGGGAGAAAATGGTTTAGAAATGTGGGGTTTTGTGCTGGTTTATTTTTATTTAATTGCATATTAGGGCAAAGAAAGCAAGGAAGGAAGGAAGGAAAATGGGCTTGTGGGTGAGAAACATGACATGGTCAGCAAATACCGTATTTTTCGCTCTATAGGACGCACTTTTCCCCCTCCAAAAATTAAGGGGAAATGTGTGTGCGTCCTATGGAGCGAATGCAGGCTCCTTTACTTCAGCGATAGCAACACGAAGCCTCTGAAGCGCAGAGGGAGCGCTCCCTCCGCGCTCCAGAGGCTTTGCGTTGTTTTCGCTGAAGCCTGGAGAGCGAGAGGGGTCGGTGCACACCTCTCGCTCTCCAGGCTTCAGGGATAGCCGCCTGAAGCCTTTGGAGCGCAGCGGGAACTCGCGCTGCGCTCCGAAGGCTTCGGGTTCCTTTTGCTGAAGCCGGGAGAGCAAGACTCTCCTGGCTTCAGCAGAGAGGGAGAGCTGTGCAGTGCCCCTTCAGCCAAGCAGGAGGAGAAATGGAAGGGGCTCAGTTTCTCCTGCCGCTTCGCTGAAGGGGCGCTGAGCAGAGAGGGGGAGAATTTTCCCCCCTTGTTCTCCCCCTCTAAAACAAGGTGCGTCCTATGGTCGGGTGCGTCCTACAGAGCGAAAAATACGGTACTTATTCATTCCTACTTGGACTTGTCCCCCTTCCCATTCAGCCTAGCAAAGACCATGACTATTCTTGTTTCGTTCAGTTCTGCAGGTATTGATTATTTCCCCCTACTTGGCCATCCTCCTCTGCCTTCTCTTCATACCCCTGGGGTTCCATTCTCCCTGTATTATGGAGAAGGGGGCGTTGGGTCCCAAGCCGCACCTGATTGGCCACAGAGGAGCACCAATGGTAGGTTGAGTTGGAAGGCGGGGGGCGGGACTTCAGAATAACCTGACGCCATTACGCTTCATCCTCTTTCGGATAGTTGGTTTGTTTTTAACCTTTAAAGAAATTCAAACCATTTTTTCCCCTGATGAAGAGCTCCTTTGCCACAATTTAATAATAATAATAATAATAATAATAATAATAATAATAATAATAATTTATTTATACCCTGCCCATCTGGCTGGGTTTCCCCAGCTACTCTAGGGCGGCTTCCAACAAAACACTAAAATACAATAACCTATTAAACATTAAAAGCTTCCCTAAACGGGGCTGCCTTCAGATGTCTTCTAAAAGTTTGGTAGCTATTTTTCTCTTTGACATCTCGTGGGAGGGCGTTCCACAGGGCGGATGCCACTACCAAGAAGGCCCTCTGCCTGGTTCCCTGTAACCTGGCTTCTTGCAGCGAGGGAACCGGCAGAAGGCCCTCAGAGCTGGACCTCAGTGTCCAGGCAGAACGATGGAGGTGGAGACGCTCCTTCAGGTATACTGGACGTATTTGTTGGTCATACTCAACTAGGGACTTCGGACAACAGTCAACATGTGCGCCGTTACACAATACACAAGACCGAATATTTGTACAGTGCCTGGGTGGGGGAACTTTTTCAGCTCGAGGGCCACACTTAATTCAGGTTAGCTTTCCAGGGGCCACATGCCGCGAGTGGACAAGGCCAGAGGCAGAAAGAAGAAGTGAATTTTACAAGTGTGCAGTTGTCTTGTTTCTCCACGCAGTCCCATAGCTCTATCCAGGCCAGTCAGAAGCATTCTCAGAATTCATTTTTAAGAAAGAATGGGAAAGATTTATAATTTATTTAAGAAACCACCGTAAGCAAACGGAAACATTAGCAGGATTTTAACAACTAAACGGCCTCAGTCCAGTATATCTGAAGGAGCGTCTCCACCCCAATCGTTCTACCCGGACACTGAGGTCCAGCTCTGAGGACCTTCTGGCGGTTCCCTCCCTGTGAGAAGCCAAGTTACAGGGAACCAGGCAGAGGGCCTTCTCGGTAGTGGAGCCCTCCCTGGGGAACGCCCTCCCACCAGATGTCAAAAAGAACAACTACCAGACTTTTAGAAGACATCTGAAGGCAGCCCTGTTTAGAAAAGCTTTTAATGTTTGATGTATTACAGTATTTTAATATTTTTTTGGAAGCCGCCCAGAGTGGCTGGGGAAACCCAGCCAGATGGGCGGGGTATAAATAATAAATTATTGTTATTGTTATTGTTATTGTTATTGTTATTGTTATTGTTAAACAAATACGTTGGATAATATGGAGAGATATTAAAATATTGATGGTGAAATAATATGCAGTTTGAAAAAGATGACAATAGGACCCATGGGGTGAATGGAGGGAAGTCTAGAGGTTCAGAGGAGTCTCTAAATCTGAGTATGTATTTGATACTGTTCAAATGTTACACTTGTAAAATCAAATAAAAATTATTTACCAATAATAATAAAAAGCATTCTCAGAGTTCCTTTCCAGGAAATGCTCAAGGAGGTTGCAAAACAGGAATTGGGGCTATTTGCCCATCCGTCATGTCTTCCTCTCTCATTTTTATAATAGGTAGCTCCCGAAAATACAGAGATGTCGTTCAGAAAAACTGCCGCTTACGGTGCTATCGGCTTTGAGACGGATGTCAAAATTAGGTGAGCTTCTGGAACACAGCTTCCCAGATGGGGTCAATCTTTTTTTCCCATACGTGCTCGGCTGTCTTAAGGGATCGTTACTGCCTGCTGTGTTTAAACCATCCCTTTTAACTCACAGACTGTCGCTGGCATCTTGGTGCTGCTTTAAGAACCTGCTGGATCAGGCCAGGGGCCATTTACGTAGAAGCTAAACAAGCTATAGCTTAGGGCCCCACTCTCTTGGGGGCCCCCAAAAAAATTAAAGGGGAAAAAACGGGCTGTACATTTCCAAAATATAAGATAAAAAACCAAATAAATTAAAGCTACATACAGCAACAGTGTAGGCTCCTTTGATGTAAGTCATGGGCCCCGCCCGCTAGCCTGCTCCCTCAAATATCAATGGTTTCAGGCCGGCGGTTCAAATCCCCGCGACGGGGTAAGCTCCCGTTGCTCTGTCCCAGCTCCTGCCTGCCTAGCAGTTCGAAAGCACACCGGTGCAAGTAGATAAACAGGTACCGCTCCGGCAGGAAGGTAAATGGCGTTTCCGTGCGCTCTGGTTTCCGTCACGGTGTCCTGTTGCACCAGAAGTGGTTTAGTCCTGCTGGCCACATGACCCGGAAAGCTGTCTGTGGACAAACGCCGGCTCCCTCGGCCTGAAAGCGAGATGAGCATTGCAACCCCATAGTTGCCCTTGACTGGACTTAACTGTCCAGGGGTCCTTTACCTATCTTACCTTTACCTCTCACAGGGCGTGTGACAAGTCCATAAGCAGGGCATGAGCTCAACAGGACTCTGCCCGACTGCGCTTCTCAGAGACTGGTATTCAGAGGTATAATTCCTGTGACAGTGGAGGCAGAACATAGCCATGGTTGTTAGTGTTGTTGTTGTTTAGTTGTGTCCGACTCTTTATGCCCATGGACCAGAGCACGCCAGGCACTCCTGTCTTCCACTGCGTTCCTTGGTCAAACTCATGCTGGTAGCTTCGAGAACACTGTCCCACCATCTCGTCCTCTGTCGTCCCCTTCTCCTTGTGCCCTCCATCTTTCCCAACATCGGGGTCTTTTCCAGGGAGTCTTCTCTTCTCATGAGGTGGCCAAAGTATTGGAGTCTCAGCTTCAAGATCTGTCCTTCCAGTGAGCACTCAGGGCTGATTTCCTGAAGAATGGATAGGTTTGATCTTCTTGCAGTCCATGAGACTCTCAAGAGTCTCCTCCAGCACCATAATTCAAAAGCATCAATTCTTCGGCGATCAGCTTTCTTTAGGGTCCAGCTCTCACTTCCATACATCACTACTGGGAAAACCATAGCTTTTACTATATGGGCCTTTGTTGGCAAGGTGATGTCTCTGCTTTTTAGGATGCTGTCTAGGTTTGTCATTGCTTGGTTGTTAGTAGCCGTCCAAATAATTCACTGAATGACTTCCACCAGAGCAATAGACCTTTCCTCTCACCTGCTGTCTCTCATATCATTCCTCAAATCAGATCTCCTCTGAAAGGTAACAGGTGGCCAGGGTGGGGTGGGGTAGTGACCCAGACGACCCAGAGCAGATTTGGTGGTGTGGAGTATGTAAAATGACACATGAAATACATGCCACACATTTAAAGCACCTGGCTTCCTGCAAAGTATTCTGGGAACTATTGTCTGTTACAGGTTCTGGGGATTTTGAGCGGTAAAGTACAGACCCCACAATCCTTTGTGGGAAGGCGATTGCTTTAAATGTATGTTGTGCATGCAGCCAAAGTAAATAATCTTTTTTCTGGTGTGTGTGTATGTAGCTCCACTACGGTTTCCCACTCTCCCCTGAGAACTGGAGCTGGGGAGAATATGTGACACAGCTCAGCTGTTCTCAGGCAGCCTCGCGAATGTCCTACCTAAGACCCCAAGCGTGACGCGCAAAATTGCTTTTCTGTTTTGAACAGCTTGGACGGCGTCCCCTTCCTCATGCACGACAAGACGCTAGAAAGGACCACCAACATTGAGGCTGTCAATCGCACGTGGGCAAAGGCACTTGCTGACTACTTCCCCTGGAGCGAACTGGAGAAGCTGAACTCTGGAAATTGGTTCTTTGAGGTATGTTTGAATGGGACTTGAAATGGAACTCAGCCCATCACATCTCCCAAGTTGGCTTCTGGGGAGCTGAGTAGCGGAATAGCCTTCCAAGAGCAGGTTTGCCCATGTTTCCAACTACGGCTTGGGCCTCTGCGTGGTCTGCCTCACCCAAACTACTACTGTCCGCCTTAGAGCTCACCCAAATGACCCTGCATTCGCCATACACCTTACCCAAGTTGCCCCCCATATTCACTCTTCTCCCCAGCCCCCCTCACTCAACAAACCCCCATTCCCCTTGGACTTTACCAACCCTCTTGTATGCCTCTCCAACCCATTCCTCTTACAGCTCACCCAAACTCCCTCTCTCTGCTCTGAGGTCACCCAGACTTACAACTCACCCAGACAACTCCACCCCATAGACCTCCTTAGGCCACAACAGTTTCCATTTTGGGGGCCCTGAAGTTTGAACTGTTATGGGTGTCTCTTCTTAAACAGCATTGAGGTCTGGGTAACCAGTGATTTTACTATTATTATTATTATTATTATTATTATTACAGTGGACGCTCGGGTTGCGACCGTGATCCATGCGGGAAGCACGTTTGCAAGCCGCAGCACTGTGTCTGCGCACTCGTGGGTTGCGATTCAGCGCTTCTGTGCATGCGCAAAGCAGATTGGCAGGGTATTCTTATCCTTAATAAATAAAATGGTCATGGCTCCCCTCACAAAGGAATTCTGGGAACTGTAGTTTACCTCTCACAGAGCTACAATTCCCAGCACCTTCGACAAGCTACAGCTCCTTTCCCCCCTAATTCCTTTGCAGAAGAGGCCGTTTTTCGAAATGCCCCCGCTCTCGCCTGAGGATGAAAAACTGGCAAGAAAGCAGAGAGTCTACAAGCTCAGCGATCTCTTGAAACTTGCTTATCAGGAGGACAAACTGGTCCTCTTCGATCTTCAGTACCCTCCAGCGCATCACCCTTACAGGGACACCTGGATCGACAGAACCGTGGAGGTCATCAAAAACGAAATGGGGAACAAATCTCACTTGGTACGAGACGTCCCCTCCTCCGAAACCCCACCCCTCTTTATCCAACTTGAATTTGCCCCCGAGTATGTTGCATGTGGGCCAGATCCTGACCCACGAGATATCAAATCACCTGGTTGAATATGTTTGATAGCAAGCCCAGTTGAAAACACTCAAAATGTTGCAGCGTGAAGTGCTCACTGTTCCGGCCAGCCAAACCCTTTGCTAGAATACTCCATTTGATTTCCCTTCCCAACCAGTTTTCCATTCCTCCCTCTCCATCCCTCCTCATTCTACATTGGGCTGCCATACTTCTGCAAACGTTGCCCGCTGGGTCCTGACCTCCTTCTTCTTGTGTGTTGAGGGTGCCGCCGTGGCTCCAGAAGCACCTCCCTTTGCATCTGCACCTGGAAGACGGAAGGAATAATTTCTGTTCATCTTCTGCCAATTGCAGGTCTTATGGCTGGAACCAAATCATAGATCCATTGTCGAGAGCTTAGCTCCTGAATTCCAGCAGACCTCGGGCGTGGCTTACCCAGTCGAGGTCCTCCAGTTGTCTCGCATTTCCAGGCTCAACTTGGACTACAGAGATTTGCGCTGGGTAGATATTCGGTAGGTTGGATGGTGGCTAACAGATTGAGGTTGAATCCTGACAAGACAGAAGTACTGTTTTGGGGGACAGGAGGCGGGCAGGTGTGGAGGATTCCCTGGTCCTGAATGGGGTAACTGTGCCCCTGAAGGACCAGGTGTGCAGCCTGGGAGTCATTTTGGATTCACACCTGTCCATGGAGGCACAGGTCAGTTCTGTGTCCAGGGCAGCTGTTTATCAGCTCCACCTGGTACTGAGACCCTACCTGTCGCAGACTGTCTCGCCAGAGTGGTGCATGCTCTGGTTATCTCCCGCTTGGACTACTGCAATGCGCTCTACGTGGGGCTACCTTTGAAGGTGACCTGGAAACTACAACTAATCCAGAATGCGGCAGCAAGACGGGTGACTGGGAGCGGCCGCAGAGACCAACATAACACCGGTCTTGAAAGACCTACATTGGCTCCCAGTACATTTCCGAGCACAATTCAAAGTGTTGGTGCTGACCTTTAAAGCCCTAAACTGCCTTGGTCCAGTATATCTGAAGGAGCATCTCCACCCCCATTGTTCTACCCGGACACTGAGGTCCAGCACCGAGGGCCTTCTGGCGGTTCCCTCACTGCGAGAAGCCAAGTTACAGGGAACCAGGCAGAGGGCCTTCTTGGTAGTGGCGCCTTCCCTGTGGAACGCCCTCCCACCAGATGTCAAAGAGAACAACAACTACCAGACTTTTAGAAGACATCTGAAGGCAGCCCTGTTTAGGGAAGCTTTTAATGTTTGATGTATTACAGTATTTTAATATTTTTTTGGAAGCCGCCCAGAGTGGCTGGGGAAGCCCAGCCATATGGGCAGGGTATAAATAATAATAAATTATTATTATTATTATTATTATTATTGGATTGACTCTGCCACCCACCCTCAGAGAATAGATCGGAAAACCGAGTCTTGATTTCCGCAGTGAATGTTTCGGGCAAATTTCAGCGAGACGTTTATGAACCGGCAGATCAGTGGTTCCCAAAGGGGGGGGGCGGTACTGCCCCCTGGGAGGTGGTGGGATTGCCTAGTGGGGGTGCTAAGGGGCAAGGGGGCAGCAGGAGGGTGCTGGAAGTGGCGATTTAAGACCCCCGCTGAGTGACTTCAACCCACATATTGGGAAACTGGTATCCCTCCATCAAGTCCACTCATCACATTAAGAGTTGTTTCTAAGTGCCTAAAATGGGGAGCCTGAGTCAAAATACCTCCAGGGCAAATGTCTGTTCTTGAAGCTGAGCTATGGAACTCCTTGCCACAAGGCCGATGCTGCTGCAGAGAATTTAGCAATACTGAAAGACGGCTTAGGTAGCACTGGGGAATGATGTTGGCCCTTGCCAGCTGATTAATAATAATAATAATAATAATAATAATACTAATTTTTATTTATACCCCGCCCTCCCCAGCCAAGACCGGGCTCAGGGTGGCTAACAACCAATAATAAAAACAAGTTGATTGAAATACAACTTAAAAAACAAGATTAAAATACAACATTAAAACAATTAAAACATTAAAATGAAGCCTCATCACAGGAGGAGTAAGGAAAAAAGAAAGGGGGGGGGAGGGAATCAAATTGATTCTAAGCCAGAACAACTCTGTCTTACAGGCCCTGTGGAAAGAAATCAGATCCCGCAGGGCCCTGGTCTTATGAGACAGAGCGTTCCACCAGGCCAGGGCCAGCGTTGAAAAGGCCCTGATCCTGGTTGAGGCTAATCTGACTTCCTTAGGGCCCGGGACCTCTAGGGCGTTGCTATTTATGGACCTTAAGGTCCTCCATGGGGCATACAAGGAGAGGCGGTCCCGTGGGTACGAGCATCCTAGGCCGTGAAGGGCTTTAAAGGTCAAAACCATCACCTTAAATCTGACCCTATACTCCACCGGGAGCCAGTGCAACTGGTTAAGCACTGGGTGAATATGCTCCCATGGCAGGGACCCCGTGAGGAGCCTTGCTGCAGCATTCTGCACCCGCTGGAGTTTCTGGGACACCTTCAAGGGCAGCCCCGCGTAGAGCGAATTACAGTAGTCAAGCCTGGAGGTGACCGTCGCATGGATCACTGTGGCCAGGTCGGGGCGGGAAAGGCAAGGGATCAACTGCTTGATGCGCCAAAGGTGGAAAAATGTCACCTTAGCTGTTGCTGTAACCTGCAACAATTATGCCCAACTCGGCCTCTGCCCACCACCGGGTTTGCCCCGGCGTCACCATTTTGTGACTGGCGGGCTCCGTAATTTGCAGCCACTGAAAGCAGGGCCTCAAGAACCCCCCTGGTCTAAGAGGAACCCCTGTGCTTACTTGGCAGGGAATACGCGAAAGCCAACATCTCAACCAACCTCTGGGTGGTCAGCGAGCCATGGCTGTTCTCCTTGGCGTGGTGTTCTGGGGCCGATTCCGTCACCACCAATGCTGTCCACACCCTGGGGAACCTCCAGCGGCCTCTATTCCTCTTGGTAAGTGGAGACAGCATCTCCCAGTCAGTGAAAATGATCAAAGGCCTGGAAACGATGCCTTATGAGGAACGGCTAAGGGAGCTGGGCATGTTTAGCCTGGAGAAGAGGAGGTTAAGGGGTGATATGATAGCCATGTTCAAATATATAAAAGGATGTCACATAGAGGAGGGAGAAAGGTTGTTTTCTGCTGCTCCAGAGAAGCGGACACGGAGCAATGGATCCAAACTACAAGAAAGAAGATTCCACCTAAACATTAGGAAGAACTTCCTGACAGTAAGAGCTGTTCGACAGTGGAATTTGCTGCCAAGGAGTGTGGTGGAGTCTCCTTCTTTGGAGGTCTTTAAGCAGAGGCTTGAGTGCTCTGATGGTGTTTCCTGCTTGGCAGGGGGTTGGACTCGATGGCCCTTGTGGTCTCTTCCAACTCTATGATTCTATGATTCTATGAAAGGGAACCACGACTACTTGTCGTGGTTGATAGCCACTGAGACACCAGCACGCCACAAAATTTGGACTACCCTTGCAGTGGTACCTTGGTATTCAAACGCCTTGATTCTCAAACACCCAGAGGTAAGTGTTCCAGATTTTGAACATTTGTCGGAAGCCGAACGTCCAATGCGGCTGTCGGCTATTGTTTCCGGGGCCTGTGCACCAATCAAAAGCTGCGCCTCAGTTTTTGAACATTTCAGACGTCAAACAGACTTCCGGAACGGATTAAGTTTGGCACTCCCCCCCCCTATTTATTTTGCGTTTTTGTTTTTGAGGCTTTTTCGGTTCATTTGTTTTTGTGACTTTGTGGAACCCAGTTCAGCTACTGATTGATTGATTGATTGATTGTGTAACTGCGGAAATGGATAAAAGCCCCCATCCAAACAATGACTATCATCAGTGCAGGTAAGAAAAAAAATTAACTGTATTTTTTATCATCTACAATACTGTCTTATTTATTTTATAGTACAGAACATTGGTTATTGCTTTCATCAATGGTCTCATTAGGTAGTAAAATTCATGTTAAGTCGCTGTTTCAGGGGTTGTTTTTCAAAGTCTGGAACAGATTAATTCATTTTGCATTGCTTTCTATGGGAAAGCGCGCCTTGGTTTTGGAATGGACTTCCGGAACGGATTAAGTTTGAGAACCAAGGTGCCACTGTACTTAAAAAACGTGTTCACTTATGGCAGACTATCATTTATAAGAGAGTTGGTTTGAGTGAGGTTTCACTGCCCATCTCCAGAACTTCCAAGCGCCCTTATTTTCCAGGGACAGGCCCGGATTTCTGATTTGATCCCAGAATGCCCCACTTTTCCTTAGGACGTCCCCATTTTCACCGGAGAAATGTTGGTGGGTACGGATAGGACGTCCCTATTTTCATCGAACTGTTGCCCTGTCAGATGGCCTGGGTCCTTCTTTCTCGTCGTTCTTTTCAGAGTCCCCCCCCCTGCAGTTTCACCTTGAGGAGTGACTCCAGTTTGTCCCCTGTTCTGTTACAGACACCCGGCGAGTATCGGAGTATGTGGATAGCGACAGACGTCTTGGCGGTCCTCTTCATCCTTCTCATATTCGCTTTTCACTGGTAAATACTTCCCCCCTCTCCATTCACCCCCAGGGTGACAACAAGAGCAAGTCCTTCTCAAGGCCTCCAACCTTAGCTGGAGCTTCTAGAGCAGCAGTTCTCAACCTGTGGGTCCCCGGATGTTGTTGGACTACAACTCCCATCTTCCCTGACCACTGGCCATGCTGGCTAGGAATTATGGGAGTTGTAGTCCGACAACATCTGGGGACCCACAGGTTGAGAACCGCTGCTCTTGAGGTTGGATGCCCATCAGTCCCAGATGCTATAGTTGAGATTCCGGCATTGCAGGGGCTTGGACTAGATGACCCTCAGAGGTCCCTTCCAACTCTACAATTGCAATGATTCCGCAATTCCTCCCGAGACATCTTTTGCTTGCATCCAGCCAGGTCCTGTGTCATCAATGGGTTGGGGCTAGGGTTTCAACTCACTTCTGAGTCTGGTGGCATCCCAGTAGCCCCCCCCCCACGTTGCTATGGGGTTTGGGGAGGGGCAGGTTCTGCGGTCTCCTGGCTGGCACAGTGCTGTCTTAAGAATATGCGGTGCTGGGGTACAAAGATCCGCCTGGCACCCCCTCCCCCAAGTTGCCCAGTCCCAGGAGCATGGGAGGGAGGAGCCGGCCTGTGGCCTCAGCGTCTCGCTGGCTCGGTCGCTCCCGAATTCACGGCACAGAGCTGCCTGCTTCTACCGGTCCACAATAGAAAGTGTCCTTTCATACTGCATCACGGTGTGGTACGCTGGTTTGACATCAGCTGATGGGAAGTGCCTACAGAGGGTGGTGATTAGAGCAAAAGATATTATGGGCTGTCCCGTGAATCCGCTGGATGAAATAGCGGAAGAACGTTGCCTCAGGAGAGTGAGGAAACTTCTCAGGGATGATTCACACCCTGGCCGGCACTTTCTTGATCTCCTGCCCTCAGGCAGAAGATATAGAAGCACGATTAGTCGCACCAACAGGGTAAAGAACAGCTTCTATCCGTGGGCTGTTAGGCTGCTGAATGAAAAGATAGCAACAGGGCAACTGACTTTCGGGTTTGGTGGGTGTGCGTCAGTAAACGAGGGGAATTAAGACTAAGAGAGCGGAGTGGGGGGGGGGTGCGCTCGTATAATCTCACGGTATACAAGTTGTACAAGTGACAATAAAGTATTTCAAAAAAAGAGCCAGCACTCTGACTGATGGAGGGGCTCCTCCCCGGGCTCAACTCTTGGGCGCCGGACTCTCAGCCTGGAGCCCCTGAGAGCCCAGCGCCCGGGTGCCCTGCACCCCTAGGGCCTATGGCTAAGACGGCTCTGCCCCTAAGGGCCATAGCCAGTGGAGTAATTCCACAGTATCATCTCCCTGAGAGCTGGACTGGGGGGAGAAACCTCTTTGCTGGGTCTCTTGCCCCTTCTGGGAGCGGCCACCGAGACTACATAACACCAGTCCTGAAAGACCTACATTGGCTCCCAGTACGTTTCCAAGCACAATTCAAAGTGTTGGTGCTGAACTTGAAAGCCCTAAACGGCCTCAAAGGCCCAGTATACCGAAGGAGCGTCTCCACCCCCATCGTTCAGCCCGGACACTGAGGTCCAGCTCCGGGGGCCTTCTGGCGGTTCCCTCGCTATGAGAACCCAAGTTACAGGGAACCAGGCAGAGGGCCTTCTCGGTAGTGTCGCCCTCCCTGTGGAACGCCCTCCAACCAGATGTCAAAGAGAAAAACAGCTACCTAACTTTTAGAAGACATTTGAAGGCAGTCCTGTTTAGGGAAGTTTTTAATGTTTGATGTTTTATTGTGTTTTTAATATTCTCTTGGGAGCCACCCAGAGAGGCCGGGGAAACCCAGACAGATGGGCAGGGTATAGATATATTATTATTATTATTATTATTATTATTATTATTATTATTATTATTATTATTATTATTATTATTTATTATTATTATTATTATTATATTATTATTATTATTATTATTAAGCTAGTTGCCAGGGAATTCGACTAGATTACTCTTTGAGACCTTTCCAATTTTACAATTCAGTGATTCCAAGTTTCTCCCAATTGACTCCAACCCTGCTGGCATGCGAACCTGTGTATGCAATTAAAGGAAATTATTTTTAGAGAGTACAGCTCACACATTCCCCTCCCCCACCAGTAATCCTTACAATGGCCCCATAAGATAGGCCAGTATTTGCACACCCACCAACCCATTGCAAACAGAGACCTGGAGGTGTGTGTTGGTGTGTGTGTGTGTGAGTTTCATGGATTGTGAATAATAGCGTATTCTTTCCCCCTGCCCAGGTGGAGAGAGGTGGGCCACACCTCCTACGAAGCTCAAAGCAACGGGACCTTTGATAATGGTCCATGCAGCACACCTGAGACAGGTGAGCCTTGCCCTCTCTGGGGTTGTGCCCTCAGCAAACAGGAAGCTACCTTCTGGCAGGCAAGAGTATTTGTTCATCCAGCACCGACCCGCCGCAGCTCTTAAGGAGAGCTTCCCCACCTTCACCTGACACCTGATCCTTTAACTTAGGGGTGCTGACCTTTAAAGCCCTAAACGGCCTCAGTCCAGTATACCTGAAGGAGCGTCTCCACCTCCATCGTTCTGCCCGGACACTGAGGTCCACCTCTGAGGGCCTTTTGGCGGTTCCCTCGCTACGAGAAGCCAAGTTACAGGGAACCAGGCAGAGGGCCTTCTCGGTAGTGGCGCCCGCCCTGTGGAACGCCCTCCCACCAGATGTCAAAGAGAAAACTAACTACCAACTACCAAACTTTTAGAAGATATCTGAAGCAGCCCTGTTCAGGGAAGCTTTTAATGTTTAATAGGTTATTGTATTTTAGTGTTTTGTTGGAAGCTGCCCAGAGTGGCTGGGGAAACCCAGCCAGATGCGCAGGGTATAAATAATAAATTATTATCATTATTATTAGGCGTTGGCAAGCTTTACTGGCTATGGGCTGGATCACCCCCACAGAGATTGTCCGTGGGCCGGACTGGCGTAGCTCAATGCCGGAAATCGCATCTGTGCATGTCCACAGCGCCGGAAATCGCTTCTGCGCATGCCCAGATGCTGAAAATCACGCCTGCGCAGAAGCGGTTTTCAGCATCTGGACATGCACAGATTTGATTTCTGGTATCTGCGCATGCACAGACGTCATTTCTGGCATCATTCGGCGAGTCCCCGTGCCACACTGTTTTAGCGCAGCGCACAGGGACTTGCCGAGCAGGCGGCTCGGTTTGCAGGTGGCTCGTGGGCTGGTAAAATGGTCTTCGTGGGCCGCATCCGGCCCATGGGCTGCACGTTGCTGACCCCTGCTTTAACTGAAGATGGAAGGCCGTTTTGCTCAATGAAGACCTATGTGGAACAGGAAGCCCTTGCAGTCTCCTTCCTGCCCAGGAGCATCCAATGGCCAGCTTGGGTGGACGGAGCCAGACAGGGTCTGCTTTGCCGAGAGGGCAGGAAACTGCAGGTCAAAGGTTCACCACGAGGGGCAGGTGATGCAGCAGATTCTCACACAAAGAAGGGAAAATCCAATATATTTCTGTCCTGCTTGGGAGCTTTCCAAAGGGCACTTGACTGTGAATGTGATATACGTTGTTTGTACACACACACAAAACACGTAGAAGAAGAAGAGGGGGAGGAGGAGTTTAGATTTGATATCCTGCTTTATCACTACCCTAAGGAGTCTCAAAGCAGCTAACATTCTCCTTTCCCTTCCTCTCCCACAACAAACACTCTGTGAGGTGAGTGGGGCTGAGAGACTTCAGAGAAGTGTGACTAGCCCAAGGTCACCCAGCAGCTGCATGTGGAGGAGCGGAGACGCGAACCCGGTTCACCAGATTACGAGTCTACCGCTCTTAACCACTACACCACACTGGCCTGATACCCCTGCTTGTTCCGCTTGTCTGCCCCGTCCCCCCCACCTGATTATACTCCCTTTGCTTTGTACTCCCCCTCTCCGCCACAGCTTGCCTCAAGCACCACCGACTTTTCAAGGAGCAAGGAGACGCTTCACAGAGCTGCTTGCTAAACTGCTGTGTGAAGCAACGGCACCGACTTGGGCCTCACACTCTGAGTGCCCAGCATGGCCCGCCCACACTGTGATGTCATGATGCACATGCCGTGACATCATGATAGTGGGGGGTGAGCTTCAGTGGCGCGGCAACTGCCCCTCCCTCCCGAACGCCATTCTCTCTCTTCCTCCAACTCTGTGCTCTCTCTTCCACTCCACGCTCTTTCCATAGAGTGTGGTTCCTGCATGCCCGACCCTGTGTTTTGTGGGTACCCAGCCCCTATATGGGAAACTATATGGGAAACAGTAAGAGCTGTTCGACAGTGGAATTTGCTGCCAAGGAGTGTGGTGGAGTCTCCTTCTTTGGAGGTCTTTAAGCAGAGGCTTGACAACCATATGTCAGGAGTGCTCTGATGGTGTTTCCTGCTTGGCAGGGGTTGGACTCGATGGCCCTTGTGGTCTCTTCCAGCTCTATGATTCTATGATTCTAACTTTCTGTGTGCTTGGGCACCCAGAGGCCCGGGGAGATGGCGCCTACGGTGTGAAGCCTGCCTCCTGTTAAACTGCAGGCACATTTGATGGAGGGTGCAGGTGAACAGTGGCTTCCTAAAATTGCTTTATGAAGCACCTCCGCACCAACATTGAACGACTCACCTGGGCCTGCCTGCCATTCCTCGTGTTGTACTTGGCGCGGGCACCTATTGTGGTCACACACTACAATATATTACATTACATATTTATGTGTACAGGAATATATATCGGTATCTGCATCTACACACACACACACACACACACACACACACACACACAGCTTCTACATGTAATTGCTCAGTTGTTCAAGTTCTGGTCGAAAGTTCATGGACTAAATACAGTGGTACCTCGGGTTAAGTACTTAATTCGTTCCGGAGGTCCATACTTAACCTGAAACTGTTCTTAACCTGAAACACCACTTTAGCTAATGGGGCCTCCTGCTGCTGCCGCTGCGCCGCCAGAGCACAATTTCTGTTCTTAACCCGAGGTAATATTTCTGGGTTAGCGGGGTTAGTGGAGTCTGTAACCTGAAGCGTATGTAACCCGAGGAACCACTGTATCTTGATTGTCCACACTATGAGAACTGTATTTTACACATCCCAAAGACTGGATTTTGTAAATATAACCCCACTGTTTCAGGCTTCTGTGCTTGTGAGCTCCCCTCACCACTTTTCATGCACATAGGATCAGAAGATGGTGCTTCTGGTTTTCAGCAACCCACAGTTCCCCCATGACATCTGAATTCAGGGACCTGTGATCCATTTAAATGATGGCTAGTGAGAACAAGCTACAAAATAAACTGCAGCTTCTGATCCTGGCTGTTCTCAAACCATGCTTTAAACTAACCACAGGCTTCTGAACCTTGTTCCACGTCACATGGAACCTTGGTTAGTTTAAACTTGAAAGCAATCAGTCTCCTCTGGAATATGAGAGCAGTGGGGAGGAAGAAGTGTGCAAACCTTGAGATTCACCATAATAGGAAACCAACCAGGTTTTCCTAATATTTATGAACTGGTCTACAGGCTATTCCTTGCATATAGTGGTGAGATATATTTCATCCTTATATTTTTTCAGAACTCGACAGGATGCCAATTGTGGCTTGAGGGTCTCGCATGCCAGCTGTTTAGTGAAGAGAATCCTCTAGACAGAAGATTCTTTCTCATCCAAGAGCTTTGCTCTCTAGGAAGCCTCACGGATGAGGACACTCATGGCACGGTGACTGGAATTGTCGGGAAATAATGCCCGCCAGCGCTTGGATTTGCACAGCTGACGTTACACGGTAGACCAGCAATTCCCCATCTTTCTCCCTTTCTTCCCTTTCTTCTTTGGAGCGGCAAAAAGGCGCCCATCTTTCCCCCTTTTGGTTGGGTGTTTCTAGTGAAAATCCAGGGCCTTTCTTTGCCCGTGTGGGTTCCTGCTGCAAGGTGCCACAAAAGTAGGGCTGTGCTGGCTCAGTGGAGAGGGGTCTGCAGCCGGTCTTTCCCCCATAATGCCCCCTGCTGCAAACCTAATCATTACTTTAACTTTTTTCTATATATAAGAAAGATGAGTTTCTTCAGAAATAAAGGAAGTGAATTCCACACATTGAATCCCGTTCTGTTTACTTCTAAAGTTTGGTGTACCTTGATATGCTGGGTAGCTCTGGAACCGCCAGAATTTACAGCATTCTGCTTTCAGCGCTCACTCTTTGACCCAAGACTGGAAAATTCCGGGCACAACGTGAAAAATGCCTTTGCCAAACAACCCCACCACACCAAATATTCCTTTTCAGGTCTTTCCACTGAATTTCCTCATTTAGGAGGAAGTTCTGTTTGAAGCCCCCTCCAAAGACAGTCTCTACAATCTTACCAACCGAGAAAAGCCACCCGACCCCACTATGTTAAATAAATAAAAGGAATACGAAACAAACAACCGTCAGAACCAAACCTCCTTAAATAAGTCCAGCTATTGCACATTTAAACATTTCACACACCCCCACACCCCCGCAGTGTACGTTACATCTCAAGTCAATCTATGCTTTTGCCCTTCAGATGATGATTATTTTTGTTTCCTTTTGTGAAATGGGCTTCCTCTCGCCGGCCTTTTACATTTCATTTTGAAAACAAGCAAACAAAAAGTATTTCACTTCTCATCTTCCGAAAAGAAAGAAAGAGAAAGAATGAAAGCCCCAAATCCACTAGATTTTTATGAGATCATTCCGTTTCTGGCACGGGTCCATCTTGTCGCCGGTAATGTATTTCAAAGGCTTTAAAACAAGCAGCATGGAGCTCCCCCCCCCCCCGGTCCTTGGCGAGTCCTGCCATTTTGGTTCCAATTTTTTCAAAAAACCACACCAGAGTTTTGCTGTAGCCTCAGGGTGACGGAAGATGCCTTGAGGCTTAAACCCAGGAGCGGGGAGAGGAAAGGGGAGGCGACGTAAAGGCTGTTCTCACAGATAGTCATCCTCGCTGGAAGGGGACGTCAGCCCACAGTCCTCGGAATCGGAGTCTGACATGCTTTCGGAAGGAGTCCGGCTCATCTTCCACACGTGGGTGGAGAAGGTCTTCCCCCAGCTGCAGGGGTAACCCACAGTCCTCAGCTGACAGAGTAACTCCAGGCCAAGAGGCCCGTGGCTCCTCTCACTTCACTTGCTGCCTTTTGTACTCCTCTGTTTGCTCATCGCCGTCAACATCTGGCTGATGTAAGACGTCAGTAGGTCGTCCATCTTGTAGCCCTGGGGGAAGAGACGAGAGGGACAAGGTTGACACACCCTGATAGTGTTAGAATTCCTGCTCCGTGACTGCAGTCATGGGATTGTTGTCTTTCACATGACGGTGTATTGTAGCCTTATGAGGCTTCGCCCTCGGGTGGGGAAAATATTGCGCCCGGGAAAGGGAAGTGGGAGTCAACAGACACTCAAGGAATAGTTTCGGAGAAAAGGCTTTTATTTCTACCATCCATGAACTGGTAGAAGGAGCAAGTGTGATAAGTCACAAAAAGCATGCACGAAATTCACAATCATGTGCACAAGCTTATATACCCCTTTCCAGTTCCCTCCTCCTTTCTCCTCCCTCAGGAGTCCTCTGAGCATGAACAGAAAGCTGTCTTGGGACTCTTGGCACCCTTCCCTTAAAAGGGGTTTCAGAGTGTTCAGATATGTTTCCATCTCTTGTTCTGGCATGGTTCCCGGACAGAAAGCAAGTTGCAATGTGGTTCTTTAGCAAGGCCAGAAGGCATGAGAAAGGCCTGAGAAACAATGGACTGTTCTCTACCTTTGTTGCAGCAGAGCGGAATGTTTCTGATGCTTAGCTGCTGAGAAAATGATTTTGAAAAGCTTTGAGAACCTTTGAGCCTGCTTTGGTGGGGGGTGACTTCGGGCCTAGGTGAGGTCACCTGTCCGCACCTTCCTTCAGTATGTTTTGACTCCACAGAGTGGGAAGTGACGGAGACAGGATGTTTGTGTTACTGTGTTCCATGAAGTGGGACTATTGTCCTTTGTTCATTTGATAAGATACGATACGATACGATACGATACGATATGATATCTTTATTGTCATTGTCCCATACAGAACAGTGAAATTGAAAAATCTACATAAGACATTCAAAACCCCCTAAAAACTCTGAAACCCCATTTCAAAATACAATATACTCCTATAGAGACTCCTTATACTGTGTTTAAAACCAGAATTGCATTTGGGTAGAAACCAAATGTTGTCTGATGCTAGAGAGAGAGGGAGCCATGTTGCAGTGCTCTGTGTGTGTTTATATGTAAATAGATTAGCCAAAATGCTGAGTTGCTGAGGTCCGTTACGCAAAGCTGTGCTGTGAAGTCTGTCCCTAAGTGTGCCGATGTCTGTTGGCATCGGTCGCTGTGATGTTTGGGCGGAAGAAAGCTTTTGAAGCTCTCGAACGATCAACTAGGAGGGAGAGAACATGCCGGTCAGGCAAGTCTCTCTGCCAGGGTCCTACTCGAGTGTAGGACGAGCTCCTGACAGACAGACAGCACCCCCCCCCAGTACGTTTCTGAGCACAATTCAAAGCCCTAAATGTGTGGGATGTAAAGGGGCAGTCAGGTACAGAGAACTAAAGGCCTCCATGTTCTAACCGGTTGCTATGACAACCAGTTTGTCGGTTGCTGGTAGTTTTGAAAGATAACTGCTCAGTTGCAGTCGCCTCAGGACCAACGTCCCTCTGGTATAGTTCATTTGCTTGTTATGTAACCCAGACCTGCCTTCAGGTACCGTTCTGTAAACCTGAATGAATCTGAGAGTAAAATAGTTTTATATTAACATGAATCCGATTCATGTTAAGAGGGATTCAAAGGGATTTTTAACCAGGAAGTCATCTTTATTACTAGAACTCAGACAAGTCAGCAACAAGCTGATTGCTGCATAAACTTCTAAAGGGGATTGTTTAAATCTGCTAAAGTAAGGTTACCAGATTTTTTTCAATGAATCCGGGGACCCTTTTCAACTTCCATAGATTTTGTATAGGGACTGATTTGTAAATCTGGGGACTGTCCCCAAGAAACGGTGACATCTGGTAACCAAGTGCTAAAGTAAACCTTCCCACAAAATGGCCTTGGCCCAGGCTACCTGAAGGAGCGTCTCTACCCCCATCGTTCAGCCCGGACACTGAGGTCCAGCTCCGAGGGCCTTCTGGCAGTTCCCTCCCTGCGAGAAGTGAGGTTGCAGGGAACCAGGCAGAGGGCCTTCTTGGTGGTGGCGCCCACCCTGTGGAACGCCCTCCCGTCAGATGCCAAGGAAATAAACAACTACCTGACTTTTAGAAGTCATCTGAAGGCAGCCCTGTTTAAGGAAGTTTTTAATGTTTTATGTTTTATCGTGTTTTTAATATTCTGTTGGGAACTGCCCAGAGTGGCTGGGGAAACCCAGTCAGATGGGCAGAGTAATAATAATAATACGGTAATAATAATAATAATAATAATAATAATAATAATAATAATAATAATATTTTCTCCTCCTCCTCGGGTGGGATCCTTCTTTCCAACCTCAGGCATCAAGGTGGGGTCCTTGGATGTGGCCCCCCAGACCTTACCAGCTGGCCCTCAGAACTCTCCTCAAGCCAACACCCTGTCTGACACCCCGAGTCTTTGGCCTGGTTGATGTTTCTCCTTGAAGGTGGTTGGAATGTGGCCTTACAAGGAAGCAGGCAATCTATTTTGCACACTTTCCATATCCTCCAACATTCCTCCGATGAAAATAGGGACACCCTGCCCCCTAATAATATTAATTATAATTTTATTATTTATATTCTGCCCATCTGAGTTGCCCCAATCACTCTGGGCGGCTTCCAACATCTATAAAAAACATAATAAACTTTTAAAAACCTTCCCTAGACAGGGCTGCCTTCAGATGTCTTCTAAAAGTTGTATAGTTATACTGATCTCCTTGGCTTGGGTGTCGCATAACTCCATTCCCTCCAACATTTCTCCACTGAAAATAGGGACATCTTAAGCAAAAGTGGGACATTCTGGGATCAAATCAGACAGCGGGACGGCTTCTGTAAATCTGGGACTGTCCCTGGAAAATAGGGACACTTGGAGGGTCGGATATTTTCTTAGGAGTCAGGTTGCAGGAGAAAAGGGAGCTGTTCTCTGAAGTGAGCTGTTGGGGGGTGTCCCCCACACTTCCTCCTCACTGCCTGGAGAATGTGCTTGGTTGGGGGGAATGGGTGGGGTCCAGCTCTGAAAAGCAGACCTAGTCCCAACCGTTCCTCTGCTCAGGGTAATCATCTTTTCTACTCTCCATCTAATTTAGCAGGCCTATGCTAGCATATAAAAAGGAAAGGAACCCCTGACCATTAGGTCCAGTCATGGCTGACTCTGGGGTTGCGACGCTCATCGTGCTTTATTGGCCGAGAGAGCCGGCGTACAGCTTCCGGGTCATGTGGCCAGCATGACTAAGCCACTTCTGGTGAACCAGAGCAGTGCACGGAAACGCCGTTTACCTTCCTGCCAGAGCGGTACCTATTTATCTACTTGCACTTTGATGTGCTTTCGAACTGCCAGGTGGGCAGGAGCTGGGACTGAGCAACGGGAGCTCACCCCGTCACGGGGATTCGAACTGCCGACCTTCTGATTGGCAAGTGCTAGGCTCTGTGGTTTAACCCACAGCGCCACGCACGTCCCACATGCTAGCATATACACGGTACTTATTTTGTCATCACCTCAGTCTCCATAGATTTCAGTCATCTTTTTCCAGCCCTGAGGTCCAGAAAGCTTGTTATTACAGTGGTACCTCCGCAGTGAACGGGATCCATTCCGGATCCCCATTCGCAACCTGAAAGGAATGCAACCTGGTCTGTGCATGCACGGGTCGTGATTTGCCGCTTCTGCGCATGCGCGTGATGTCATTTTGCGTGTCTGTGCATGCGCGAGTGGCGAAACCCGGAAGTAACTCTTTCTGGTACTTCCGGGTCGCCGCGGGAGGCAACCTCAAAATACGTATCATGAAGCAAATGTAACAAGAGGTATGATTGTATTATATATATATTTATGAAGCAAAAGCAGAATTTCTCATGCACTATTGGTTCTGTGCCAGGATCCAAATTCTGCCCTGACAGAAGGAGCAAGGATCTGACAAACCCATGGCAGAGAGGGCTATCTCCTGCCTCAGATGCAGCAATGCTTGTGAATACCATTTGCTGGAAACCTCAGAGGCAGGGAACAAGGGACGGTGCTCTTGTGTTCAGATCTTGTTTGTGGGTTTCCCACTGGGAGAACAGGATGCTGGACTAGACAGGCCACCGGCCTGATCCAGCGGGCTCTTCTTACATTCGTATGAGTGTATCTAAGCTAGGGTTGTGGGGCTGGGATCTGGCCAGCATTCCACATCATCTCCTCACCCCCTCGGGGACGAGGTTTGGTTGGGAGGTGGTGCCATTGACCTACCAGTCACCTGATATCACAATGGCACCAGGCGGCCATTTTAAAACTCACCGCATGCAGGCCAACTCAACGCCCACAAAGCATGACCAACAGCGGATGGCCAAGGCCTTGGAGGAGCTATGTAGAGGCTCCACAGTCTGAAGGTCCATTTTCCTCCCCATTTGGGAACTGTGCGCGCCTGGAAGCATTTTGGGTGACTTACCAGCGAAGTCTCGCAGAGCAGCTTGCTCCCCCGCACCAGGTTGCCGATGGTGATGTGGAAATAGGTGTTGCCGCTGCTCCAGTTGGAGATCTTTGTGAAGGGGTGTGTGATGAGAATATCCTGCGGACACGGGGAAGGAAGTCAGGAGTGTCACCACAGACCCGACTCTGGACCCTGTCTCCCTACTCCATCAACTGAGCCTTCAGCAACTCCATGGAAACAAGGGATCCACCACACAGGGTCATGGGAGGCTTAGACAGGACACTCAATGGTAGGGCCGGGGGGAAATGATTTGGCTCGGTCTGCATCTTAATCTGGACCTGCCTCATCTGAACTTCCTGAAATGATGTGTGAAACTCACATTTCGCCAGGTTTTGTGACGCAGTTCTCCAACCAAAAGTAGTATATAAATATGGGAACATTAGGCATTGGTTGGGGGCATCTGTCTGTCTTGAGACACAACGGAGTGCACCTCTGGCGGTGAAGTCAAACCACTGCCTTAGCAGTACCGAAGTGAGCTCCCCGGGTGCAAGCCTGGGCAGTTTCGGTGTAAATGTGCATAAAAATGCATATATTGGTGAAATCGAGATATAAAAATGTGCTGCATTAGGGAAAATTGCACACAAGAATGTGTGTTGTAGGAGAAATACATTCCAAAACGTTGATGAATTTTTGCGACTCGGAGGATGCGAAAAGCAGCAATCACAAAGTGATGCAGAAATGCATTGAACTGAATGTAAGATTTAAAAACTGAAGCGGGCACATTTAGCCATCTCTAGTCAGCGACAGAGCGCAGGGAAAAGGCCTTTAGGTTCCATCTCATCATCTACATCATGTAGGTGAAACTTTTTGGCTGCAGGCCGACTTTGACAGATGGGCGGGGCAACACACCTGTCAATCTTGATACTTTGCATGGGTGACAGAGAAGCTTTAGGGAAGCTGCATGAAAGACTTGCCTTACCTTGGTTTTGCGATCAATGAGGCTGACGCCGTGCTTGTTGATGGCGATCAGGAGGAGTTCTGGGTAATTTGGATCAGTTGTTTGCTGTTTGGAGTGCAAAGGTGGAGACATGTTAAAGGACTGGGGGTGGGAATGACATGCACATGCCAAGCACCCTGCCCCTCTCATTTTTTAAAAAAAGTAAGCGTTTTTGTGTGTGTTGCTTTTTCACTGTGTGATGCCAACAATTTTGTCTGTGTTTCATTTGTCTGGAGTGTGCATGCAGATGTTTTGTCCTGTTTTCTGGCTGGGGGGACACTGCCTGCTTCAGTTCTGTGGGATGGCAGAGGGCCTTCTCGGTAGTGGCGCCCGCCCTGTGGAACGCCCTCCCATCAGATGTCAAGGAAATAAACAACTATCTGACTTTTAGAAGACATCTGAAGGCAGCCCCTTTGAGGGAAGTTTTTAATGTTTGATGTTTGATTGTGTTTTTAATATTTTGTTGGGAGCTGCCCAGAGTGGCTGGGGAAACCCAGCCAGATGGGCAGGGTGTGTGTGTGTTTGTGTGTTTGTGTGTGTGTGTGTGTGTGTGTGTGTATGCATATAAATAAAATTTGGTACATACAACAATTCAAAGATTGGGGACTCCTGGCTGCCCGTCCAGTAAATGATTGGGCTTCATTTTTTTATTTAATAAAATTTATATACCCCTGGATTGTTAACAAAGAGAAAGAAAACACCTCAAAGTGGTTTACAAACAAGAAAACAATATAATCAAAGAAAAAAAAAACCAACCCTACTTTAAAAGATACACAAGTGAAAGCAGATTAACATTACCTCCACTCTCTAAGCATCAGGGTAGCAAAGGTAAAGGTAAAGGGACCCCTGACCATTAGGTCCAGTCATGGCCAACTCTGGGGTTGCGGCGCTCCTCTCACTTTATTGGCCGAGGGAGCCAGCGTACAGCTTCCGGGTCATGTGACAGCAGGACTAAGCCGCTTCTGGCGAACCAGAGCAGCGCACGGAAACGCCGTTTACCTTCCCGCCGGAGCGGTACCTATTTATCTACTTGCACTTTGACGTGCTTTCGAACTGCTAGGTTGGCAGGAGCTGGGACTGAGCAACGGGAGCTCACCCCTTTGCGGGGATTCGAACCGCCGACCTTCTGATCGGCAAGTCCTAAGTTCTGTGGTTTAACCCACAGCGCCATGCGCATCCTAAGCATCAGGGTAGGCTTGTCTAAGTGTCAATGTTTTTTGTAGGCATTGAAAAAGAGCACAGTGAAAGGGTCTGCTTTATCTCAATAGGCAGGGAATTCCGAAGAGTAGATGCTGCCACCCTAAATGATCTACCAATTTATCTGTGTATATATTATTTTTTGTTATTTGTACCACGCTCCGGGGATTATGAATGAAAGGCAAGAATTCAGATTTTGTCACAAAAAGAAGCAAGCAAATATTTCTGATGCCCATGTTCCACCCTAGATCCCTGGACCCTCCAGATGATGTAAAAAAGGACCCATATTCACCTTCACTTCGAAGAAAGCCGATCCAAACGTAGGCCACTTGAATACAATCTTCAGGAAGGCAAGCTTGGCTTCTTCTCTCGTTTTGCCAGCGTGCTTGTTGAAATAAGCCACAATGGACTGCACAGAAAGAGTAAAAAACATTTCGGTTTCTCATTCTTCTAAATTTTAAGTTCAGTTTCCCACATTTCCTCCACATCAATTTGTGATTATTATTTTTTTAAGTCCTCATGAAAATTCACCAGCATTTGGGGGCGAAATTCTAATTTTAATGCAGTTTTGCCTCCAGTTCACTTTTTGCAAAGCAATTGCCCACAAACAATGCATTTTATATGCATTTATTTGCACATTTCACCCTAGGATATGCATTTTTGTACATATTAATTCAGTTGTGATTCCTGCATTGCGGGGGGTTGGACTAGACAACCCTTTGGGTCCCTTAGCATTCTAAGATACTACAATTCTGTGATTCACTGCACTGGAAAAACAAAAACAAAAACAGAAGAGCTGATTTGAAAGGATGACTGTGTTTCAGTTTGTGTATTGTATCGAAAAGGGATAATCAGGTATGTTTGCATTAAATGCAAACTGAACTGAATTCTACCTCCATCTCAACAAGCAATCAAGGACACCAACCACATAATTTGTGTGCAAATTGTCAGGAAAAAGCACCAATGCAAAAGCCAGCAGCAGGTGGCTGGAAAGCAAAACAGGATGTTATTGTCTGGAGCTGTACTGCTGGGGAAAGGGGGCAGTCCATTCTCTGTACTGAGCACCGGATGTTAGCTCAGAGTGTCATCTGACCTGTACTGGAAGTGCAGGGGTGGAGTTGTGACTCTTCTGATGGAGTCTAAAGGGAGCAGTCGCATTTCTATGTACTGCTGAGTGACAGGAATAAAACATGTAAATAGGACTCCTGTCTGTCTCATTTCCCCTCCCTGGGGAGAATGCAGGGAGGGAGAGAAGCAGAGAAGCAGAGGGTGTGTTCTTTCTCACGTCTAATGAGAAGAATCGCCGGGTTTGTTTACCTAGCCTGCCGGGGGTCGCAGACGGAAGGTAAACACAGTATCTCACTCAACTGCCCGGGGGAGGCCAGTTTACCTCTGACTGTGAGCTGAGATACTGACATATGGCAGCCTTCGGATGGTTGCGATTCATCGGACATCTGCATGAGAGGCTGGTGGATTGTCCTCCTCTGCTCCAAGGGGGAAGGCAAGCATCTGAGAGCAGCCAGAGGCTCAACAGATGGATGGACCCAGAGGAAGGTGTTTTCCAAAGCAACGGAGTTCAAGGTATGCTGCATTTCGGGCTTAAAGTGTGAACACAGTTTGATTAATTCACTGGTTCACGGGAGCTGCGTTTCAAAGAAAACAAAAGCTCCGGAAGGAGAGGCCTGCAGCTCAGAGGCTGAAGCTTGCATTCCACGGATTCTTGTGGTTGATATACTGTCCTATTGGAATGCATTGTTGCTAAGTAACGGTCGTGGAAAGTTACTAGCAGAGAGGCTGGCAGTGAGGCTGGGAAAAGCAAAACAAAACCACAGAGTGTTTTGGCTACAAGTTTACGTGCTCTTGGAGAAGGGACTTTCCATAGCAGCCAGAGTTTAGCTGCCAGGTGCAAAGAGCGTAAACAACTTGCAGTTTGCCTGCCTGAGTGGAAAAGAAAAAAATAACTGTTGGATTTTACAGCTTGACTGAGAGTGTGAGCTAGAGGCTTGGCTTCAAGATGGATGCCAAGAAAGGGGGAGCTCTGCCATGCCCACCTCCCTTAACCAATGACAATTATTCATCTTGGTCTGTAAAGATGAAGGCCCTGCTGCAGAATCAGAGGCTTTTTGATGTAATTGAAAACCCCATCCCTGCAGCACCAACCAGAGGTTGGGAATCACAGAACGTGAGGGCCAGGACTGCTATAATTCTGTGTGTCTCAGTTCAGCAGCTTGTGCATATCCAGCATTTAGAAAATGCAAAAGAGGTTTGGGATACACTGCGTACAACGCATCAGAGAGATGCTGGTTCTTCAGCGTTGCTGTATTTTGAGAAGTTAACCAATCTGAGACTTGCGCCTGATGGAGATGTCCAAGCGCACCTGACAGAGATGAAGTTTCTGCGTCAACAGATGGTGGAACGCAATTTCCGTCTACAGGAGGAAGTGTTTTGCTTCATGATGATAAACAGCCTTAATCGCACCTACAAGGTTGTTGCCAGTCAGCTTGGTTCCCTACCGGCCGCACAGCTAACCGCGGAGAGAGTGTGTGCTGTGGTCCTGAATGAACACGATCGACTTGCTGCACTGGAAGTGAAGGACAGGGGGAGGGAAGAACAGAGTTCTAATTCCCCCACTGCTGAATCTACAGGAGAGCATGGTGTAGCATTGAGCGCCGCCCGATGCTACAATTGTGGACAGACTGGGCATCTACAGCGAAACTGTAGGAAGCCGCGACAGTCAAGAGGAGCAAAGAGCAGCTCTACGAAGCCTGAGGCGTCAGGCAAAAGCCGTTCCAAGTACCAGGTGAAACCTGCAAAGGCTATGATGGCGAAAGGAACCACGCCAGATGTTGGGAATGCGTTCATAATCGACACGGGCTGTACAAAACATTTGTGCCCGCACCGAGGACTGTTTTCGACGTTGAAGAAGCAAAGCTTCACTGTGAAACAGGCCAACGGTCAGGAGTTGGAAGCAACCGGGATTGGGACTGTGTATCTTGAGAGTCTGAACTTGACTATAAGCGATGTTTACCTGGTTCCAGAACTGAGATTTAATTTGCTGAGTGTGTCGCAGATTGCAAAGAAAGGACTGAGACTGTCCTATGATGCTAAAAGCTGCAAGATCTACAAAGATGGAGAACTGTTTCTTACTGCCAGAGAGAAAGATGGACTGTATTTGTTGACTTTTGATCAAAGTGATTACATGAAATGTAATTCTTCTGATTCTAACGAAATCTCTCTTGCAGGTGTGACCAGTGTGAGCACCAGGAAGGTGACCAAGAAGGTCGACAGAGCATTTCAGCGGGTGTATGCTGATGTGATTGGTCCTCTAGAACCATCTAGGGGTGGTGCAAAATATTACCTTTTGTGTGTGGATTGTTTCACTAATTATTCTTGGGTTTATTTGATGGAGAAACCGCAAGAAACTTTAGAAAAGTTTCAGGAGTTTTGTGACAAGGTTAAAAATATGCATGATGCTAACATTGATTGTCTTTTCACAGATGACAAGCAAGTTTTTCTGTTACAGAAGTTTCAGAAGTTCCTGGATGGAGAAGGGATAGACCACAAAGTTGCTGTTTCGGCAGAAGCGTGGAACAGGGGGGTCTGTGTGAGGGTGAACAAAGAATTGCAAAAGGGGATGCGTGCGCAATTGCTGAGTTCACATTTGCCACATGAATATTGGGCAGAATCTCTAGTGTCCTAACTTCATGTGTGGTTGAGAAAGGTCTCAACAGAGTTGGGATGTTCTCCTTTTGAGAAGCTGTTCAATAGAAAACCTTCTGTTGCCTATTTTAAGGTTTTCGGGTCTCATGTGAGAACAGAAGCTCCAGGTGGAGTAAAGAATGCCAGAGGCATTTTTGTGGGATATGAAAAGGGTCTCTACAGAGTAATTTTGTCTGAATCTGGTCAGGTGATTCTCACAAAGTTTCTAGAGAGTGCTCCAGAGCAAGAGCGGGTTGTAGAACACACATTTCCCACAGGAAACGATTCAGATGATGATGATTTTTCTGATGTCACAGATTACAGTGGTACTGACGATGACAGTGATAGCTCAGAGAGTTCAGTTGTAACAGTCATTGAGAGAAAATCTCACACAATGGATAGACCTTCACAGATGAAGGAAGAACCACTGTTTGCCAATGCTACTGGTTCTCAACAAAGTCCAGAGGTTGAACCAGTGAGCACAGAGGATCAGAACCTCATACGCAGGTCTGAGAGAGTTACAAAGGGTGTACCACCAAAGAGGTACTCAAAAGAGTTTGCTAACTTAGCTGTTGCATGTGTTGCTATTGTTAACAACTCAAAGCAGGTTAAAGCAGTGTCTAAGTCAGAGACAAAGACACAACAGAGAGTAGCAAGCCAAGGTAATGCAGAAGCACTCATTCCTTGGAAGCCAGACAACCAGAGAGGTACACTGGTGGAACCAGTGGTGGGGAGTTCCAAGGGTGGAACTGAAACAACAGGGGACTGTTATATGTATAACAACTATTTGTTTTCTTCTCTGGATCATGTTTTGCCTATTGATGCTTTTGGGGGAGGATGTCAAGAAAAAGCACCAATGCAAAAGCCAGCAGCAGGTGGCTGGAAAGCAAAACAGGATGTTATTGTCTGGAGCTGTACTGCTGGGGAAAAGGGGCAGTCCATTCTCTGTACTGAGCACCGGATGTTAGCTCAGAGTGTCATCTGACCTGTACTGGAAGTGCAGGGGTGGAGTTGTGACTCTTCTGATGGAGTCTAAAGGGAGCAGTCGCATTTCTATGTACTGCTGAGTGACAGGAATAAAACATGTAAATAGGACTCCTGTCTGTCTCATTTCCCCTCCCTGGGGAGAATGCAGGGAGGGAGAGAAGCAGAGAAGCAGAGGGTGTGTTCTTTCTCACGTCTAATGAGAAGAATCGCCGGGTTTGTTTACCTAGCCTGCCGGGGGTCGCAGACGGAAGGTAAACACAGTATCTCACTCAACTGCCCAGGGGAGGCCAGTTTACCTCTGACTGTGAGCTGAGATACTGTTAGAGATCTGGGGTTTTTGATCTGGGACAGTGCTGGATTTACGTGTAAGCTAAACAAGCTATATCTTAGGGCTCCACTCTCTTGGTGGCCCCCCAAAAAATTAAAGGAAAAGAACTGGATGTACATTTCCAAAATATAAGATAGAAAACAAATAGAATAAAACCTACATGCAGCAACAGTGTTTTGTGTTGTGTAGGCTCCTGTGATGTAAGTCATGGGCCCCGCCTGCTAGCCTGCTCCCTAAATATCACTGGTTTCCTCCTTTCTATATATAGGGTTCCTACATTCTGTATGGACTGCTTGCATGGCAACATGTGCAAACGGCTTGAGATACCTATTAGGTCCATAAATTACAGTGGTGCCTCGCAAGACGAAATTAATTTGTTCCGCGTGTTTTGTCGTCTTGCGATTTTTTTCGTCTTGCGAAGCACGGTGTCGGGAAAGTTTTGGAAAAGCTTCAAAAATCACCAAAGTCTTAAAAAACCTCAAAAAAGGCTACCACACCGCGTTCTATGAGTTGCTCCTCGAAGTCAAGTCGCAACTGTATTAACGGTGTTAAGAAAAAGGAAACAAACTTGCAAGACGTTTCCGTCTTGCGAAGCAAGCCCATAGGGAAAATCATCTTGCGAAGCAGCTCAAAAAACAAAAAACCCTTTCGTCTAGCAAGCTTTTCGTCTTGCGAGGCATTCGTCTTGCGAGGTACCACTGTACCATATAGCATATATTCAACATAAAAAACAGTGACATTTTGTTGCTGACAAAGGACAGCTGGACATATAAAGGGCCCCATTACCTTCAGTATCTTAGGGCCACATCAAACCTAAATCTGGCCCTGATCTGGAAGCTGGCAATGCTGCAGAAGACATGCAGGTGGGATGGAAAGGGTGCAAAGGGGGGGTCCAAGGGTGCAACTGGGACATTGGGGTGGGTGGGTGGTGCTGGAGCAGACCTACCCTCTTCCAGTCATCTGGAGACAGCTGCCGAATGAGAGACTCAGGCACCAGCTCCTTGAGGAGTTTAGGAATGGTGGGGAAATAGGACTTGTCGTCTTCAAACTTCACCCTATAGATGAGGGCCCCAAGTTGCAGGACTTCCTCCCTTGAGCATTTATGGTAGCCGCGAAGGTACTTTGGTAATTCCTGTACCAGAGCGAGAGAGAAACAGAGCATTTTGCAGAGTCACACGAGCAAAATAGATGACTCCATCCGTAGAGATAGGGAGCTCCATATTTTTCCTTGTATAAGATGACATTTTCCCCCTTAGAAACAATAGGCAAAAATAACGGGTCGCCTTACACATGGATAGCGGGGGGCGGGGGGAGCAGGCGATTGGTGGTGTGATAGGAATTTTGAGGTCTTAGATATATGTTAAATGTTCATAAGTGTACCAACCAAGCACATACATCGATCAGCACAGGAAGACCGACCTGGAACCATTTTTGATTCCCAAACTGACCAAATGTTTTCTCGGCAAGGTCAAAGGATAATGGAAAAGCCTCCCCATTATCTTTTCCTTCACAAATCCTGTGTTAAGGGTATATCTGTGTTTGAATAGGGTGAGCCTGTGACCTGACTCAGGAACTTGTCAGCATCGCCTTTGAGCCAGTGCCACCAACTGGACTCATCCACTTCAGCCCCAACTGGGCTAGGCGAGCTGGGTAGCACTTCCAGAGACCACCTTCTGCACAGGAACAGTTCAAAGTGCTGTGGACTCACAGCTTAGAGTTGTGAGCACCGGATTCACTCCAACAAGAAGACAGTCGTCGCACAGCAGAGTACAGCAGACTCTAGCAGAGTATATAAACAACTCGGAGAACAGCTCTGTAGAACAGTGTTTTTCAACCACTGTTCCGCGGCACACTAGTGTGCCGTGAGATGTTGCCTGGTGTGCCATGGGAAAAATTGAAAAATTCAAAAGATTTTTTTTTTTAAAAAAAGTCAAATTTCCGCCCACTAGGCGGGCGCCGGACTGTGTCCACCCTATTTTCCATCCGTCCTGGGTGGGGATCAGATCGGATGGGATCGGATGAGAGCGGACAGGCGGTCCGCTCTCATCCGATTCCCCATAGAGAGCAGCGGGGCCCTGACATCTCCCTCTCCGCACACAGTGGTGGTGTGCCTCGTGATTTTTTTCATGAAACAAGTGTGCCTTTGCCCAAAAAAGGTTGAAAAACACTGCTGTAGAATATCTTCTTTATTCTGTCTACAACTATACAAACTATATACAGAGCTAAATAGGTCTAAGCATAAATGAATGCTGTGCTGCACTGAGTGTCTGCAGCTGCTCTTAGCAGCAACCTTATCTCTGCACACGATCTCTAACACTCAGTCTCTCTCCGACACTGACTGACTGATTTGGTGCTGGAGCAGAATAAGTAGAGAGCAGAACACGCCTCCTCCTCTCTGGAGAATCAGCAGACTCCTCAGGAGATTCTTGGATGTGGGAGGGGTGAAATCTCCTGTGTTAAGGGTATATCTGTGTTTGAATAGGGTGAGCCTGTGACCTGACTCAGGAACTAAGTATTTATCATTACAAAAGACTGTTCAGGCTCCCCAGGCAATCCAATCTAGTATCCTGCCAGACAAGAGGTAAACAACGACAGGAGAAAAACAACATTCAAATTTCTGTTGTAGACCCCCTTTTCTGTGATGTAGGTATGATGTATCTGGGGGGGGGTGGTCTTAGGTTACACCCCTTCTGTGATGTATTGTATGATATTTCTGGGGGGTGGTCTTGATCTACAGGGTGGCAATTTCAAAAGTCTATATAAGGCCTTGCGCGCCATTTTTCTGGGTTCCTCCTCCTTTCCTGCGTGTGAGGGAACACCCTGTTGCAACAGATCAATAAAGATCAGGCTTACTAGCTGCTTTGCTTCTCAATATTCTCTGGTTGGCCTCTGTTATTCTCTCCTACCAATAGGGAACCTATGTAAGGACTCTATATGGGCTCTTGGATACCCCATAAGGGAAAAGGGCAATTTTTGTTTACAGCAGTGGCAGCAGCCAGCAGGAGATTGGCAGCGGCGGTTGGGCGTGGGATTGGTTGCTGTGGCAAGGCCTGCTGATGACTGGCTGTGGCAATTGGGCAGTCGATTTACAGCAGCAGTGTGGCGTGCATGCAATCGGCTGTGGTTGCGTCGAGTGGGCAGGTGGGCTTTTGGTGGCGAGTGTACAGACGATGTGTGTGGTTTTCAATGGTGGGCAGGCTGTAGAGCGATTGGCGGCCGTGCCCCCCCAAGAAAAGGTCAACAACTCTGGGCAATCTTCCCCCCCCCAAAAAAAAGCTCACCAAGTTTGGGCAATTTCCTGCCCATTTTTTTTGTTGCGGTCCCACAAAACAGGGGTCATCTTATACAAGGGGGCATGTTATACAACGAAAAATACGGTATATCTTTCTTTCATAGTTTCTGGATGGGTTCAAGGGACGGTGTCTTGCACAAAGCCTGGAAGAGACTGTTGTTGCCTCTGACAAATAGTGAAAGAAGCAAATTGTGCTTTGGCCATTTTGCAGAAGGCTACTTCTCCCTCACTGCTTCTAAAAGGATCCCAAAGCCTGAGGTCAAGAGTTAACTTTTCTGTTAACGTGACCTTTGTCTCATTGCTTTTGCAGTTGCTTATGTGAGACTGCAAATGCATAATCTGTTGTGGCATTTGCCTCCTAGGTGGGTCATAAGGAAAGGGTTAAAATAGGTGTAATGTGATTGGCCAGTGAGAATGCAAGGGGGGAATAAAAGAGTGGGAGGTTTTGAAAGTCAGTTGGGTTGAGGTTTGGGAGTTGAAGAAGGAAGAGGGGGGATTAGGTGTGGGTTGGTAGAGTTGTATTGTGAGAGAGTGAGAGGAATTGTTAGGGAGAGTCAGATAGATAGTTGGGAATAATCAGTTTGAAGTTGTTAGGAACTAAGAATAAGAAACTGACAAGAGAAAAATTAACTGTAACCATGAGCTTGTTCCTGCATTTAAAAATAAACTTGATTATTTGTTAATGTTAACAACTGACTGGACTCCGTGTGTCCCCGTGAGATACGGGGTGGTGGCAGCGGAAAAAGCAATCGCAGTGGTGGCACAGGGTCAATAGACCGTCAAACGTCCGGGGGCCCTGTGTGTGATCGCCACATCTGTCAATTTCAGTTTCTCATTTTTCCATCCTCAAGTACATATTTCTTTCCATATGCACATTTTGGCAGGCAAATCTTGCTTAATATACGCTTTTTTTTGGCAAGCAATTCCCCACCGATACGATGTGTTTTTGTACATTATTGCCACGAACACGTGCTTTGCTTAGAGAATGGCATCGCAGTACTCAGAGACATGCAGATTCCATAGGTACATTACAGTTTGCATATCATTTCAGGATGTGCAAACTAGGCGGGTTTGCGTCAAAATATGAATGGAACCAAATTCAACCCCGCAGCTCGCTGCTGCTCTCTGACTCCCAGCATTGGTTGCCCGAGGCAGCTGCCTCGCTTTACCTAACAATAGAGCCGGCCTTGATAGAATCCTTTTTGTTGTTATCTTTCCTGGAGTCCCTGGGGAAGGTGCCTTGTTGAAAGGTGCTCAGCAGATGCACCTGCCAATCATCTTTTTGCTTTGAGCTACGTTCGGAGGCCTTGCCTGCTTTGGGTCTGTCCACCCCCCCCCCCGGGCTTCAAGTTCCCTTGGTGCTGCTGTTCCTAACTCAGAGAGGCTGGGGTTCTGCTCCCCTAGACAGCTTCTTGGGAGAAAAGCAATGACAAACCTGGACAGCATCTTAAAAAGCAGAGACATCACCTTGCCAACAAAGGTCCGTATAGTAAAAGCTATGGTTTCCCCAGTAGTGATGTATGGAAGTGAGAGCTGGACCATAAAGAAGGCTGATCGCCGAAGAATGGATGCTTTTGAAATATGGTGCAGGAGGAGGAGACTGTTGAGAGTCCCATGGACTGAAAGAAGATCAAACCTCTCCATTCTTAAGGAAATCAGCCCTGAGTGCTCACTGGAAGGACAGATCCTGAAGCTGAGGCTCCAATACTTTGGCCACCTCATGAGAAGAGAAGACTCCCTGGAAAAGACCCTGATGTTGGGAAAGATGGAGGGCACAAGGAGAAGGGGACGACAGAGGACGAAATGGTTGGACAGTGTTCTCGAAGCTACCAGCATGAGTTTGACCAAACTGCAGGAGGCAGTGGAAGACAGGAGTGCCTGGCGTGCTCTGGTCCATGGGGTCACGAAGAGTCGGACATGACTAAACAACCAAACAACAACAACAATACCTGATAATAGTGGAATATGGAGTCGGCCATCGAATCCTTTCCAGGCACAGTGTTTGTCCACAGCTTTTTCATGAAGAACACTTGGTAGGTGAGAGAAGGCACTATCCCTGCCCAAAGAAATCATTGCAAAATTAAGCTAGGAAATGGCTGTACATTCTAGGGCAGCAGACTATATGTGGAACTACTGAGTAGTTCTCCCTGAGGCCTGGGCCCGACCACTTCAGATAGGAATGTGTGAACCAGACCATTTTGCTTTTTCTCTGTTTGTCGCTTTTCCAACCTTAAATCCAGCGTTCTGCACTTCCACATCAGTTTGCCATTAAAAATCAAAGTTCTCGTGAAAATTCATCAGTGAATATATGCATATCTGATGCATGCAGCTTTCCCTAATATACCCATCTTTGCATGCAGTTGTGCCAAATATTCCCATTTTTGCAAGCGTTTCCCACAAATATAATGCATTTTTGCACTGCATTTTGACTAACGTGATGTATTTTTGTGCACGCTCCACTGCAATGCATTGCATTTTTCTTCATGTTACTTGGTTGTAGAATTGCACTGCAAAATCTGGAAAACCACCCTGAGATCTGTGAGTGAAGGGCAATATACAAATTATAATAACAATAGCAATAATGGCGATGATGTGTGAATTGTTTTGGGAATTGCAAAATGGGCACGTTTGCCTTTTAAATGCGGCCTGAACTGAATTTCTCCCCCATTGGTGGACAGTGAGGTGAAGAAATGCTTTTCCATTTTTTACACACACACACACACACACACACACACACACACACCCTTGCACGTAGAAAACTAGTACGTCAGGGAGAAGGGTTCTAGTTCCAGCCTCAAAAGAGCAGGCAGTCATGAGTTAGTGTAGTGTAGTGGTTAGAGTGTTGGCCTGGGAGACCAGGGTTCGAATCCCAATCTGCCATGTTGCTCACTGGGAGACCTTGGGCCAGTCATTCGCTCTTAGCCTGACCTACCTCACAGGGTTGTTGTGGAGATAAAATCGGAGAACCATGCACACCATTTTGACCTCCTTTGAGGAAAAGATGGCAGATACATATATTTTTAAAAATGTGATAAATAAAAGAAAACTGACATTTCTCTCAGGCTATTATTATTAAGCGCTCTCCAAATGAGGCAATTATACAGGTATTTACCATCTTTTGGTGGTCTGGCTTTCTTGATCCAGTCTGTCAGGTGCCTGACAAAGTCAAAGAAGAAGTCCCCTTCAGGTACGCTGATGACCTGGAAGAAAACATGGCAATGAACCAACGGCAAAGCGGCCTGCAATTCCACTTTCCAAGTGATTTCCACCTGCTGATTTATGCTGGTTTTGGAAGGTGCTCAGGCTAGGGCTTTGGTGAGTCTGCATGGAAAAAGCATTTATAGAGTGGAGGGGTAGCCAGCCACCAAGGATGCTGTGATACCTTGGGCTCATGGATGGCCAACTGCAAAGATATTCTTGGTCAACCTTTTCAACTGCCCCATTTGCCCCAACCAGCCCCCTGAATTAAGCCTGGAGGAAGGAATGTCACCTGTTGGCTCTCTGGTGGCAATATCTCCGTATAGTTAAAGCTATGGTTTTCCCAGTAGTGATGTATGGAAGTGAGAGCTGGACCATAAAGAAGGCTGATCGCCGAAGAATGGATTCTTTTGAATTATGGTGCAGGAGGAGACTCTTGAGAGTCCCATGGACTGCAAGAAGATCAAACCTCTCCATTCCTAAGGAAATCAGCCCTGAGTGCTCACTGGAAGGACAGATCCTGAAGCTGAGGCTCCGATACTTTGGCCACCTCATGAGAAGAGAAGTCTCCCTGGAAAAGACCCTGATGCTGGGAAAGATGGAGGGCACAAGGAGAAGGGGATGACAGAGGACGAGATGGTTGGACAGTGTTCTTGAAGCTACCAGCATGAGTTTGACCAAACTGCGGGAGGCAGTGGAAGACAGGAGTGCCTGGTGTGCTCTGGTCCATGGGGTCACAAAGAGTCGGACACGACTAAACAACAACAACATGGCACAATGGGGATTTGTATGATTCCAGTGGGGGAAGCTGTCCACAGTCCTCTGATATAACGCCAGATGAAGCCCTGGTTGTCCACTCACCTTGTCAGAGATTTTGACAAAGAGGCTGAAACCCTCTGATGATTTAAGCAGCAGCCGGTTGGAGATGTTCTGGCAGAAGTCCTTGGCTTTCGTGCTCGATTCCACTTCAAACGCCTGCCAAAAAAAATGGAGCAGGAACTTGAGAAGGTTGTGGTGCTTAAGGCCTGAGACCATATTTCTTTATTTCATGTATCGCTTAATGCCAACATCGTACTGTGGAGGGGGTTATTGTTTTCGTTTTCACTACGGTCTGTGTTTTTATATCGTAAACCACCCTGTGGTCCTTGGCTGAAGGGCGGTATAGAAATTGAATAAATGAAAATGAAAATGACACGGGCTTCTAAGTGGTTTGCATAGTATTAAAAGTAAATAAATAATTTTTTTATTACATTTGTGTTCAGCCCTAAACCTGTAGATCTCAGGGTGGTTCACAATATATAATTGCAATTAAAAAAACACAAAGGAATACATGATAAAAATAAAAACAAAGACAACCCAATAGCCCCCCCCCAATGCAACAATGCAATAGAAGCATCCCTCATTAAAACAATCCCATTAAAACAAGAAAATGTTCACCCAGTCCTGCTTCCCATCTGTAGAAACCTAAACCCAGAATCTTCCTTGACTGAAGATACTCTCAACAGCCTTGTTCCCAACCTACAGACTACAGCTTCTCCACAGGCTGTGGCCTTGCTTATTTTGTCCAATCCCCCCCTCCCTCCTTTCCTTTCTGTCAGGGAACTGCCATCAGAGCGAAAGGCGAAGAAGAGGCTCCCTGATTCTGCAGGAGAAGGAACCAGCACTAGGGGGAGACGCAGCTTGGTAGAGGAGGAAGGAAATCGGCGTAACACCAGGGATCAAGGAGGGGAAATGGGGGAAGCGGAGGGAGAGCTCCGGGATTCTTCCCTGGACGTCAGTGAGGAAAGCACTGGTCCTCCACTACCCACGCCCTCCCTGCGCAGAAGACTCCCGCGCAATGAAAGGCGGAGACGACTGGGAGTCAAACAGCTTTTATGCTGGAAAAGGTTTAAGAAACGCCCACAGACAGATTCTGCTAGCGACTGAGGCAGCCACGCTGAGATGGGCTGTGCAGTCAGGACGGTTTAACCAAGGCAATTAAGCCCCCTACGGGGACAATTTACGCACGAGTAACTCAAACCCATTACACTTTCCTTTCCTTTTTTTTGCTTTTACCTCATCTGTGTCATCTGGGAAGTACACTTTATGGAAAATCTGAGTTGTTTTGTGCTGAATTGCCTCGACTTCTACCAGATGGGGCGGGTACTTCCGAGATCCGTTCCTGAAAAACAAAACAAAACAAAAAACTTGCTATAGAGAACAGCTTGGGGGCACCTCTTTATTTATTTATTACAAATTACTTAATGTATTTAATATATCCTTTCTCTCAAGCTGGGGTTCAAGGCAGCTCCCAACGTTTAAAAACATCACTGATGAAATACGAAGGAAGAAAAACAATCTACAGTCGTACCTTGGGAGTTGAATGGATTCCGTTCGACTTTCGAAACATTTGGAAACCAAAGTGCGGCTTCTGATTGGCTGCAGGAAACTCCTGCAGCCAATCGGAAGCTGCGGAAGCCCCATCGAATGCTCAGCTTCCATCGTTTCGATCGTTTGGGAGCCAAGGTGTTCAATATCCAAGGTATGACTGTAGTTGAAAACAACTCCAAAGAAGTTCCAACTAACATTTGTTTAAAAACCTGAAGCATTTTTGTTAGGGACTGTAGGAAAAGACCTGCCAAGGAAATTGAAAAATATCTTTATGTATGCGACAATGGCGGCAAGAGTCTTAATAGCACAAGGATGGAAGAAGGAGGAAATCCCGACTAAAGAACTGTGGCAAGAGAAATTGATGGACTATGCAGAATTGGCAAAACTGACACACAAACTACATGACAGGGATAACTGTGACTTTAAAGATGAATGGGAACCCTTTACAAAGTATTTAAAGAAACAACAAAATGAACTGGACTCATTGGCAGGTTTTGAATAAACATTCATAAACTTTTTATTGTTAACATTCAGATAGATAAATTAAGGATATGTACAGTTTTGTAACATGCAGAAAATAACATATGTTGATTGAAACCAGAGAGAGGAGCTGAGGGAAGTGTGAGGGGGGGAGGGGGTATGTTTTTGGGGAGGGGGGAGGAGAAAACGTGGGGGGATTTAAGGATGATATGTTTTTTTGATACAATGTGATATAGGTAAAGGTAAAGGGACCCCTGTCCATTAGGTCCAGTCGTGGACGACTCTGGGGTTGCAGCGCTCATCTCGCTTTATTGGCCGAGGGAGCCGGCATGACTAAGCCGCTTCTGGCGAACCACAGCAGCGCACGGAAACGCCGTTTACCTTCCCACCGGAGCGGTACCTATTTATCTACTTGCACTTTAACGTGCTTTCGAACTGCTAGGTTGGCAGGAGCAGGGACCGAGCAACGGGAGCTCACCCCGTCGCGGGGATTTGAACCGCCGACCTTCTGATCAGCAAGTCCAAACGGAGCAGTGGTTTAACCCACAGCGCCACCTGCGTCCCTTAATTTGGTGCATATGCCCCCCCCCCAATCCTGGGAGTTCTAGTTTGTTAAGGGTGCTGGGAGACAGCAATAGGGGTGCACAGCAGGCCAGGAGAAGGAGTTTTCTGTTCATATAAAAGAAAGAAAACAACTCCAAAGAAGATCACAGGGTCTGGGCTGGTTCGTAAGGGGAGAAGCGGCTCTTGGGGCATTGCGGTCCCAATCCTTCTGCGTGCAAAACAGCTGTTCCACCCGTGAGCTGACAGTCCCTTCCCAGCAGCTTACCTGAGTGCTTTCTGTAGCCTCTGAATGCAGTCCGTGGCAAGCAGGTGATGCTTCCGAGACTGAACAAACCGCTGGACATGGGGCAGAAGAACGTTACTGGGGGGGAAGAGGCCCGTGCAAAGCCAAAGCAGCTCCCAGCCTCTCTCTTCGCTGTACCTTTTCAGCAAGAAAACAAGAGAATATGGTGAAGAAAACACACACTGAAAGCTCATTTGTTTTCGAATTTTAAAAAAGAAAGAAATCTAAATCAATCGAAAACATCTTTCTCAGTTATTTGGCTTCCATTTGTCAAATTTGTGCCAGCAGTCCTTCCTCCGTATTTTTGTCATCTGCTATGGACTGGTATCATACCGAAACTTTTTTGGGTCCTTAGCTTAATAAAACATTTTTGTCAGCTGTTTCTACACCTTCTCCATTATTGAGTTTCCCCTTCTTTCTGCACATTTACAAACAGCACTGGGACTAAGTTTATAGTCGAGTTTTGTTATGTGCATCGTATTTGTTACTGTGTATTTTTCGCAGATCTGAAAAAGTTCATTCAAAATAACAAAGTACCAGGAGATCAATAAAGAACAGAGAAGCTTATTTCTGTTAGGTTTGATTTTGTGGCCTGTGCCAATATCCAATAACACAGTCAGTCTCCGCCATCAAACACATCTCCCTTTTATGTACCCATTTCCTGAACTTGCAATATAAAAGAATTCTTTTTTTGTTGTGCTTAAATTCTACGATCCTTGAAGATTGCTTGCCCAGTGTCTTCATTTGCATTTATCCCCCTGCTATAATAGGGTATGATTTATTTATTTTTAAAAAACACCTTGGTTATGCCAATTATTATTAAGTAATTGATTTGATATTTAGGATTTATCAAAGCTCAACAAAAATCTGTAGCAAAGAAAGAAATGAAAAATGAACTGCACACAAAATCCCACTTGCACCTGCAAGCACATTCCTGGCTGATTCTCAGGTGGGGCAGAGCTGCTACACACTGGCAGTGAATCTTTCTCTGTCCACAGAAAGTTCCACTGCAAACGTTATTCCCGTGGAGAGATGCAGAACCTCTTACTTAATGTGGTTGTCAGTGAGCTGCTTCAGGACTTGCGAGTAAATCTCATCTTTGAGTGGTTCGGCTTTCAAGGCGCCTTCAAATATTTGGTCTGTTAGCTCGTTCACCGAGCGGGTTCTTTTCGAAGGGTAGTCGCCCATATACTTCAGGATGGGTGCACAGGAAAGGTTAAGGGTACAACAACCGGAACAGGCAGGAAATAATAAGGTAGAATTCCTACATCGCTTTTCTTGCGAATATTCAAGACGGCTTCAAAATCAAATTGAAACAATAGTCGTACCTTGGTTTTCGAACAGCTTAGTTCTCGAACGTTTTGGCTCTCGAACGCCGCAAACCCGGAAGTGACTGTTCTGGTTTGCGAACTATCTTTGGAAGCCGAACGTCCGGCGGGGACCCCTGTGAAGAGGCTGCATCCTAATTTTAATCTTGTTTTTTAAAGTGTATTTTAATCAACTTGTTTTTATTATTGGTTGTTACCCGCCCTGAGCCCGGTCTTAGCTGGGGAGGGCAGGGTATAAATAATAATAATAATAATTATTATTATTTGTCACGGCTAAAAATTGGCCGCTGTTTCTTTAATACTTAAAAAGCTGGGTCAGCATGAGTCAGCGGCCTGCACCGGGTTGTATATATAGAGTGAGAAATGTTAGTTTGTTGGGTTGGTTGGTTGGTGGAAGCTGGTTGTGTTGATGTGTGTACAGTTGGTCAGTCGCTTTTGCAGAAAGACTTTTAAGAATAAAAGCAGAAAGTACTCTGCAAGGATACTCTTCTTGTAGACTCTTTTGTGCTGACAAGGGTCCGAGGACCAGGCTGAGGCGACAAAGGGAGGTCAGAACCCTTTCTCTTTTTTTTTTTACAAACACTGACATCATCATCATCATCATCATCATTATTAGAGTCATTTTGGACTCACAGCTGTCCTTGGAGGCACAGGTCAATTCTGTCTCCAGGGCAGCTGTCTACCAACTCCACCTGGTACGCAGGCTGAGACCCTCCCTGCCCACGGACTGTCTCGCCAGAGTGGTGCATGCTCTGGTTATCTCTCGCTTGGACTACTGCAATGAGCTCTACGTGGGGCTACCTTTGAAGGTGACCCGGAAACTACAACTAATCCAGAATGCGGCAGCTAGACTGGTGACTGGGAGTGGCTGCCAAGACCACATAACACCAGTCTTGAAAGACCTGCATTGGCTCCCAGTGTGTTTCCAAGCACAATTCAAAGTGTTGGTGTTGACCTTTAAAGCCCTAAACGGCCTCGGCCCAGTAGACCTGAAGGAGCGTCTCCACCCCCATCGTTCTGCCCAGACGCTGAGGTCCAGCGCCGAGGGCCTTCTGGCGGTTCCCTCATTGCGAGAAGCAAAGCTACAGGGAACCAGACAGAGGGCCTTCTCGGTAGTGGCGCCCGCCCTGTGGAACGCCCTTCCAGCAGATGTCAAAGCGATAAACAACTACCTGACATTCAGAAGACATCTTAAGGCAGCCCTGTTCAGGGAAGTTTATAATGTGTGACATTTTAGTGTACAGTGGTGCCCCGCAAGACGAATGCCTCGCAAGACGAAAAACCCGCTAGACGAAAGGGTTTTCCATTTTTCGATGCGCTTCGCAAGACGAATTTCCCTATGGGCTTGCTTCGCAAGACGGAAACGTCTTGTGAGTCTTGCGATTTTTTTCGCTCCCTCCCTTTTTCTAAGCCGCTAAGCCACTAATAGCCTTTTAGCCGCTAAGCCTTTAATAGCCGCTAAACCACTAATAGCGCTAATCCACAAGCCGCTAATAGGGTTGCTTCGCAAGACGAAAAAACTGCTAGACGAAGAGACTCGCGGAACGGATTATTTTCGTCTTGCGAGGCACCACTGTATTGTTGGTCTCTGTGGAAGCCGCCCAGAGTGGCTGGGGAAACCCAGCCAGATGGGAGGGGTACAAATAATAAATTTATTATTATTATTATTATTATTATTATTATTATTATTATTATTATTCTCTTATCTACTGCCATGGGGGGTAGGGAGCCGATTCCCCGAAGCTTGTCACCAGTTTGTCTTTCAGACTCTGCCAGACAGGCAAAATGAGACCGCTGGATTGTGGCCGAATTCAGGAACGGGATGGCCAATGCTGTCTACTTCTCTCTCTGTGGCCTCATTCATGCCCATTGACTCAGCAGGGGCACAGGACTTGGAAGGATATCAATGAAGGCCATGCAGGCTTCTTGCGACAGCTCCTCGCTTCCCAGGACCTTCTTCAGCAAAGGCTGCTTGATGGGCTCCCGTGTGTAGGACCACATCTTGTCTTTCCCTCGGTTCTTGGTGATCATGACTCTGCTGAGCGTATGCTTGGGAGGAGGCCTGTGGGGGAGAAGACAAAGCAGTGAGACTCTCTCCCCTGCTTGCTGCTTTAACTTCCAGTTCTGTTAAGCATTGTTGGCAGGGACATCCCCAAGGCCTTTAGGGAGGTATTCTCCTATGCAACGGCCACAGCTCGGACTTTGGTGGCCAAGGGGTGGAAGGAACAAGAAGCCCCGACAATAACGGATTGGCATTACAAGCTACAAGAATTTGCTGAAATGGCGCAGTTGACAAATACCCTGAGAGGCAATTCGAAACAAAAAATTATGGAAAAATGGGATAGATTTAAAACGTATGTTCAAAAATACATTAAAGGTTCGCTATCTATGCTAGCGTTTGATTGACGCTGGAGTGAGACTGAGTTGAGAAATAAGACTAAGAGCACATATTGATATAGGAATGCATTAGATAATATGTCAAGAAATATACAATAATAAGAGTACATTCTTTTGTAAAAAGGGAATATACAACGGGAAAGACAGGAAGTCTAGTGTGTTGGTATGTATATGATTTGGGGGATTTTTTTTCTCTTTCTTTTCTTTTTTGTTTTGTTTCATTTTCTTTCTAGGTATATAAAATTTGTATATAATCTTTGTATGCGTGTTGGAAATTACATTATAGTAAGTCCTGTAATGTAATATGATAACGTTTACCTATGTAATGTAAGAATGTTAACAAATAAATAAAATGCAAATTCAAAAAAACACACAAAAAAACTTCCAGTTCACATCACAGTGCACCCTCCCCAAAGCTCTCAGCTCCCTTTTTGCTTTGGTCCTTCTCATTTTCTGCTGAGTTGAAGGAGGGCCATTTGCCATCTCCCACAGAGCCCCCTTCCTTTGTTCTCCTTGCACCTCACCAGGAGGTTAGCCCGGCTATTCCAAAAATTAGAAGCCTTGAAAAGATGTCAACATTTGCTGGATCCGGGGATTAAAGAGGTCTGACACCCATAAACTCATAACAACACCTTGTCTTTTTATGTAACAATATTAGGTTGCATTGCAATGTATTATAAGTGGTGCCTGCAGCAAAATGTTGCAGTATCTCTTCCTACCTAAGTAGGATGGCTGCCATTGGGACTCCATTTCTGTCCCACTGCCTGAGCTTGCTGTTAGAGCAGGGGTGTCAAACTCCAATTCATCGGGGGCCGCATCAGCAGTTTGGTCACCCTCAAAGGGCTGGTTGTATCTGTAGGACTACAAGTGGAGGTTTCCTGAATGCATGTAAAGTGGTTTCCTGTGTAGAACGGCCGGCGCCGCTAGAGGGCAGACGTTCTCTGGCTTGTAGGCTGCCGCGCATGCGCTGAAGAGGCGGCTTTCTTGTGTAAAAAAAAAAAAGCGAGAATAAAAGGTGAAGGCTGGTGGCCGGCAGCGGCTACACGGGCCACATGACGAGGTCTGGCGGGCTGGATTTGGCCCATGGGCCTTGTGTTTGACACCCGTGTGTTAGAGGAAGTGATATGAAACTCCAACTTTCTGCCTCAATTAGAAGCATCCAGTTTAGAACAACAAATGAAACCAACTTTTTTTAAAAAACACCCCACAACACACACAATTAACAGGCAAACCATCAGGCAAATGCTGACTGACAATGGAGGAGGAATGTCTAGAAGACACAGATAGATTTCTCCTCTATAGTTTTGTCCAATACTCTTTCAAAGCCGTCCAAGTCGGTGGCCATCTCTGTCTCTGATGGACACTAATTCCATAGATGTGATGTGACAAACTTTCCCTTGCATGTCCTAAATCAGGGGTCAGCAAACTTCTTCAGTAGGGGGCCGGTCCACTGTCCCTCAGACCTTGTGGGGGGCCGGATTATATTTTGGGGAAAAAATAATGCCCTAAATCTTCCAAAATTCAGCTTCGTTGGGGTCAAACGGGTTCTAGCATCGTGAGAAACAAAGGAAAACTTCTCCCTGCCTGCTTTTCTCCAGCACAGAAAAGGATCCAGCTGCAATTTCAAGAGACCGGCAGACTTCTCTGCTCCCGTTTTTTTAAACGCTTACCTAAAATAATCGTAGGAGAATTCTTCCAGGGTATATGGCTTCACTCTTTCTTCGCTGTCCGACATCACCAACTGAGCTGTCCTTATGACATCCTGCCTCTGGTCTGGCGTCATGGTAACCAAGGCCTGGAGAAACATCCACCATTAATTATGGCACAGAATAACAATGAAATGACATTAATATGGCATGGAGCAGTGGCTCTCAAAGGAGCGGCATGCCACACCGGTATGGCAGAAGAGAATGGAAAGTGTGGCAGGAAGATTCAAGGATAATCAATCAAAGAAACAGTTAAACCTTTCAACGTAGTATAGAATCAAAATGTTTTTCCAAGCTGACAACATATGTATGTCTGCAGCTCAGACACCACTTTTGAACTTACATTTTGTACTTTTGTAACTTAGCTAGTAGTTCTAAACCTGCCTTCCTTTTGCTACTTTAATTGCTGCTTGGAGACTGGGTTATGTAAGTAAATACTACTTTTATTTCTTCACAAAACAACATGTGTGTGATTGTTCTCTCTCTCGCTCTGTGTGTATTCTGTTTTACAATTTAGAGTACTCATTTAAACAACCTTAAAATATCAATGACTTCACTTCTTCTCTTTCCATGGTTCATTTTGCATAACGTAAATCCCTGCATATTTTACATAAACAAACCCATTCCGTATTCCATTATTACATCCATCAATACTTACTTACACTGTTGAATTTATCTTAATGCTGCCAATGTTTTCAAGTGTACCCAATGTTCCCCCTATTTTCAATAAACATTTTCCAATCTTCTCTAAACGTATGTTCTTCTTTTCTCTTATTCTATATGTTATATCTGCAAGCTGCACATATTCGATCAGTTTAAAGAAGAATGGTAACTGTGATTGCTGTTTTTAACCACTGTTCCTGCAGCTTACCACAATCTCCATAGGAGGCATGGTGACCGTGGGCAGGACGTAAACAGAATCTGTCGGGAAGTCCCCTTTCTGTTTCGTCCTCTCATTGATCCCATTAGCCCAGCCGGAATTCATCACGTTCTCTCCTGTGTCCTGATCCAGAATGATCAAGTCTCCTTTGAGGAAGCTGAGGAACCCCGATTCTTCACCCGCTGTGGGAGACAGAAACAGCCATTCATCTTAGTTATGTCGGATTCAAGCCTTATCAGAAGAAACTGGCCACTCTCCAGGCACCCGGCTTGATCTCCTTGTTGACCTCTCTGTCTGCGTTTCCCGGCAGGATACAGGCAAGGTCGCGATCGGCGATCCTCCTCAAATGTGAGAAGGACACACCACTCTTCCCTGCTCCCCCCCAGGGAGGGGAAAGAGATAGACAGAAATGTATTTACATGCCTTTATTTCTGTCTTTGCAGCATTACAGAGAAACGCGTCTGCTCTCTTCAGACACCAAACGTAGAGAGACAAACTCCACCTCCTGTACTTCCTGTACAGGTCAAATGACACTCTGAGCTAAATCCGGTGCTCAGCACAGTGAATAGATTGCCCCTTTGTTCTCACGGTACAGTCCCAAACATTCCCATCATGTTTTGCTTTCCAGCCAGCTGCAGCTCGCTGCTGCATTGCTCCTTTTCCGTAACAAGTTATTCATCCTGTCCAATCCCCCCCCCCAATCCAGGATTCTCAGGTAAGACATTGCCCAGTGGGGACTGTCGTCCGACAACAACTGGAGGGCGCAAGTTTCGCGAAAGCTGTTCTAGGGTACACACACAGGCCAAACACAATTTTTGTGTGTGCTTTTAATTTAGAAGATGTGCTCTCCATGGGGCTACCTTTGAAGGTGACCCAGATACTACAACTAATCCAGAATGTGGCAGCTAGACCGATGACTGGGAGCGGCCACCAAGACCATATAACACCTTGGCTCCCAGTACGTTTCCGAGCACAATTCAAAGTGTTGGTGCTGACCTTGAAAGCCCTAAACGGCCTTGGCCCAGTATACCTGAAGGGGTGTCTCCACCCCCATCGTTCAGCCCGGACACTGAGATCCAGTGCCAAGGGCCTTCTGGCAGTTCCCTCATTGCAAGAAGTGAGGTTACAGGGAACCAGACAGAGGGCCTTCTTGGTAGTGGCGCCCTCCCTTCAGATGTGAAGGAAATAAGCAGCTATCTTCTCTTTAAAAGACATCTGAAGGCAGCCCTGTTTAGGGAAGTTTTTAATATTTAATGCTGTATTGTTTTTAACACTTGATTGGAAGCCGCTCAGAGTGGCTCAGCCAGATGGGGTATAAATAATAAATTATTATTATTATTATAAACCAACGGAACTGTGTTCTAATTCACAAGCAAGCTCAGGTGTATCCGTTCAGATCAGTCCACTATGAAAAGTGACCCAGACAATATCATCCCCCTTGATACTGTTTGAAGGATTGAACCCTGATATTTCCCTAGGTACATTTTGTTCAGCTCAGTTTCCTTACTAGGATTTGGGTTGTCCTGGAGCGTGACCACAAACTTCGACCTCTTCCTCAGCCCTTCTAGGAATATGACCACCAGACCTCGGATGTCCTCTGCGTTGTTGGACGTGAAGGTGTATTCGTCTCCCTTGATCGTGGCCAAGGTGAAGCTCTGTCCCTGAAGCTTCCCACCTCTAGAATAGAAATACTTTATTGTCACAGTACCACTGTACCAGTGAGATTAAACGAGCCTCCCCCAATCTCTCAGTCCTTGTTACACTCTGTGTGCTGTCGTATGACCACCAACTCTGAACGTCAGCTGCAATGTTGCTGTCTTCCATTCAGCAGCCTCACGGCCCAAGGGTAGAAACTATTCTTTAACCTGTTGGTGTGGCTTACCATGCTTCTATATCTCCTGCCTGAGGGCCCCTTTTGCCAATATATACATTTTATGGACACCATGCCTTTGGACATACCCTTACCCATAAAAGGTAAAAAGGATAAAGGTAAAGGACCCCTGGATGGATAAGTCCAGTCAAACGTGACTATGGGGTGCAGCGCTCATCTCGCTTTCAGGCCGAGGGAGCTGGCGTTTGTCCACAGACAGCTTTCTGGGTCATATGGACAGCATGACTAAACCGCTTCTGGCTCAACGGGACACCGTGATGGAAACCAGAGTGCACGGAAACGCCGTTTACCTTCCCGCCGCAGTGGTACCTATTTATCTACTTGCACTGCTGTGCTTTCAAACTACTAGGTTGGCAGGAGCTGAGAGAGAGCAATGGGAGCTCACCCCATTGCAGGGATTCGAACCCCCAACCTTCTGATCGGCAAGCCCAAGAGGCTCAGTAGTTTAGACCACAGCGCCACCTGCGTCCCAACCCATACCTGTATCAGCATACCTGTTGAAGAGGAAAGGGTCATAGAGACCTTTTCCTGTCCCTTTGCTTCCACGGAGAAAGTGGCTGAAATGAGTCTTTGAGATTAGGGGCGGGGCATGTTACAGAGGGTTACCACTTTCCCCAAAGACCAGAGGACTGAACACTTCAGCACATGGCTTGGCTGTGTGCAAACAGACTTACTGATTAGTTAGCATTTTGCCACCTTACCTGCTGCTGGAGACGGCGGTGATCTCTGGGAAGGAAAGTTCCAGAAGGACCTGCTCTTGTTCATCCACAAAGTACACTCCTGTCCAGTTCACAGCTACAATGACGTCGTTTTTGGGAAGGCTGGGACCTGGGTTTGAAAAGATATGCAATAAGATGAGACTCCATCAGGCTTCAGAATAGAGAAGGGAAGCAAGGCTATTCCATCGGGAATTTTAAGAGAGCAGCTGCCTCTGCTGCTTCCCCAGTGAATACCGAATAGCAGCTGTTTCACCAGCCTCCTTGAACTGTTCCCAGCTGGTAATGAAGGGGGAAGGAGTGCAGTCAGTCTGAAACGGGACCCAAAATCCTCATTTTTCCTTCTCCAAGGGAGCATTTCTAAAATGCATTGAGTCAATGTATAAACAGAAAGCCAGCTGTATAAACAAATGCTCAAAGCCCTCTCCTTTATCAGTCCGTGACGGCAATGGATGACCTTGCCAGTTCCGTGGAGCAGGGATGGCGCGTCTGGGTCTTATCTTACATCCTGACCACAAAAAGATGCACAGACCTTGTCAAGTCTGACAAGAGACCCAGGAAAGGGGGCCAGGAGTGTTCTCAGAGTTGGTGACCTCCTGCCTCAAGATAAGACTATAGGAACAGGAACAACCTTTTATGGTCAAGAGTACCGGAACAGGAATATCTGTTTACAGTCATGGATGTCAACTTGCGTGTATGAGCTGACGTGGTTGGATTCCTAAGGAAGGGGGGAGAGAGTGCCTGGAAGATATATATACTGCATGAAATTTCTCATTTCTTTGGACTTGCCATGGACTGACCACGCAAGTGCCTTCTGCTATCCGGAGAGCAGAATAAACTCTTTCTCTGAAACAACCTCGGTGTCATTTGACTTCCTTTCTCCCTCCCGGGAGCAACACAGACCCCACCAGTCGGTAAAGTCTAATAAGGCTACAGTCCTTATAAAAGAAGGGTAACTAAAACTTAAGAAGTGAGCTTGCCGATAGATTGCCATTTTTCACCACCAATGCCTATAGTTATGAGCGGTGCAGCCTACCATGAGGTCTAGTTTCTTGGGGTTACCTGAGAACTTGAAAGCTTCGTAGAATCTGGAGAACAGCAAAGGCCACTTGAAGCGGGCAAAATCCACCACGTCTTCCTTGACTTTCTTGGGATCTGTTCGCTTCTGGGTATAGATTCCCTGTAGGAAGGAGGAAGAAAAACACCAAGTTGATAAACCTCAGTGAACATCTTGCAAGATGGATGGATCAAGCAGCACTGAGAAATCTAAAAAATATATTCAGCAGTTGTAGCCTCGTCCCACTACAAAGATACAGTGGTACCTCCAGTTGCGGATGGGATCTATTCCAGAGCTCTGGTCGGATCCCAAGGTTTCTGCAAATGGAGGGACCATTTCTGCACATGCACGTGGCATGGTAGAGCACTTCTGCGCATGCACACACAGGGAAACCCAGAAAAATACTTCCGGGTTTGCCGCGTACGTATCCTGAAGGATACATAACCGGAGGTGAACAGAAATAGAGGTCTCACTGTACTTAGATCACAATCCTATATACCAGGAATGCGGAACCAGTGGTCCTTCAGCTGTTGCCGGACTACAATTCCCATCATCCCTGACCATTGACTATTCTGGCTGGGTCTGATGGGAGCTGTAGTTAAACAACAACTGGGTTGCTGCATGTTCCCCAACCTAGATAGATAGATAGATGATAGATAGATAGAGTTGTTGTTCGCACGCGTCTGTCTCAAGAGAAAATGGAATGCACCTCTGGGAATGAAGTCAAACCACTGGAGAATCACAGCGCCTGCTGTGGCTGTAGAGATCAGGAACTCGTAACTGCTGCCTCCCGAATTAGCAGCACTGAAGCGGCCTCCCCGGGGTGCAAGCCTGGGCAGTGTGTCTGGAGGTCCTGGGCTGCCCAGACAACTAGACCTCCCTCTCGACCTCACTGATGTGGTCCAAAGGAAGGAGGCGTACCAGTCGCCATCCAACCACCTTAGGAACCCCACTCTGGCAAAGCCATAGCAGTGCACGGAAACGCCGTTTACCTTCCTGCTGCAGTGATACCTATTTATCTACTTGCATTGGTGTGCTTTCGAACTGCTAGGTTGGCAGAAGCTGGGACCGAACAACGGGAGCTCACCCCATCATGGGGATTCGAACCGCTGACCTTCTGATCGGCAAGTCCAAATGGCTCAGTGGTTTAACCCACAGCGCCACCTGCGTCACTTAATTTGGTGCATATATCCCCCCCAAAAAAAATTCCTGGGAGTTCTAGTTTGTCAAGGGTGCTGGGAGATGGCAATAGGGGTGCACAGCAAGCCAGGAGAAGGAGTTTTCTGTTCGTATAAAGGATGGATGCAAATTTCAAATTAGGATGCCGCCAGTTTAAATGAGTGCTTTTTCCTAAACTCCGGCAGCCTTGGTGCAGGAGGAGAGCTCAGCAACGTGCCTTTTTGTGGGCAGCTATGATGAACTGGGCCCACTTCTCGATGGTTTTCGACGGCGTGATCTCTCTGTCGGGGATGTAGGAGGGGATCAGGTTCAGGAGTCGCTCCAAGACCATTTCCGACCCGTAATCCACGTAGTACTGCTGAGAAGCCAGCTCTGCCAGGTCTTCTTCCTGTGGGGAAAGGGGTTCAGGAACAGGAAAACACAGGAAAGACAATTGGGAAGAGGAAAAAGGAAGCTGTTCTTCCTGCAGTACCGAAGATCCTGCTGGACCTAGTCCAGTTTATATACACACAATAATTACCAAAATAAGTATTCATTCTTTATCAATCTTCTGAGAAAAATACAAAACCTTGTGCAAAGCCACAGAGACTTACGAACTACCCAGCCTAAGATGAACTTATAATGTCTGGTTTCAATGGATTTTTCAAATGTTTAACTCGGTCTTTTGTTTTCTTTATCTTTTTAGGTAAGTTCATGAAGATACCAACAAAAGGTAAGTCCGGTGTTGTTCACAATACCGAGAGATGCTAGTGAAGTCGTAGATGGATGTAGTGGTCTAATCTCAAAGCCTTGATACGTATATTGATATTCAGTTTCATAGAGAATACTATTTCTTGGCTTAAGCTTAAGAGACTGATTTGCTTAGAAATAGTATTTTTTAAAAAGAAGAAAAAAAGGCTAAGGTCACTGAAGAAGCCCGGAAAACTACCTTGGGAGAGGGCGAAACAGGTGCAAAATGCCAGCACCCTGTCTACAACTTCATTAACATCCATCTACGACGTCACTAGCATCTCTTGGTATTGTGAACAATACCAAACTTACCTTTTGTTGGGGGAGAACAATGTACACCACCTTCATCTCCTTAGCAGAAAACATGGGATCAATGTGATTAAAAAAAAATGCATTATGGACTGGAGTGAAGTTTCACACTTAAAAACTTTTCTTTCCACTTCCTTCCAGTTTATTTAGAAAAGGGGATAAAATGTTCAAAATAAGATCAATACATTACAAATGTGCCATGATGTGTTCATGTGATAAAATTTTGAGCAAGGGGAATGCTTTCTTGAAGTTTTCACTCTAAATGTTTTTGTACTGTATATGCTGGAAGCTGCCCAGAGTGGCTTGGGCAACCCAGTAAGATGGATGGGGTACAAATGTTGTTGTTGCTGTTATCATTATCATTATTAAACTTGTAGGACCACAGCCAATCAGATTCATCTATGCCAGGGGTCAGCAACATGTGGTCCATGGGCCAGATGCGGCCCACGAAGACCGTTTTACCGGCCCATGAACTGCTCCCAAACTGAGCTGCTTGCTCTGTGAATCCCCCACGCGCTGTACTAAACCAGCGCAGCGCGGTGCGGGCACTCGCTGAGCGGCGCCAGAAATCGCGTCTGCGCATGCACAGATACCAGAAATCGCGTCTCTGCATGCACAGATACCAGAAATCGCGTCTCTGCATGCACAGATACCAGAAATCACGTCTGCGCATGCACAGATACCGGAAATAACGTCTGCGCATGCACAGATACCGGAAATCGCATCTGCGCACGCACAGATACCGGAAATCACATCTGCGCAAGCGTGATTTTCGGCATCTGGGCATGCGCAGAAGCGATTTCCGGCATCGCGCTGCACCAGTCCGGCCCACAGACGATCTCCATGCAAGTGATCCGGTCCATGGCCGGTAAACCTTGCCAACCCCTGAAGATTCTATGCAATCGCTGTACGAAGTCCGCCTGCTGTCAGAATGAGCAAACTCTGTTGACAGTCCCATCGCAAACCCTTTTTCACATGGGATGCCAACGTTTGTCCAAAATTCATCCTAGTAATTCATCTCAGCCCCGGTTTTTACGGGGGGAAATGTGCCCAGCAGCTTACCTTATCGCACCGGTATTCCCCAAACTTCACCCCTCTCACGATCTGTTGATAGATGAGGTTCGTCGCCACGTTGTCCTCGTTGGGGTTGTGCCAGGGCGTGAAGATCTCCTTCCTGAAGAACAGCCTCCAGGGGGCGTTGCGTTCCTGAGCCCCCTGCTCTTTGGCGTACTGCTCACACTGAGATACGGCATCCATGACGTGGTCGCTGCCGCTGCCGAGGGAGGAGACCTGGAAAGGGGAGAGGAAAACAGGTAAACGTTTGGCACCCTCCCCTTCCAATAAGTGGTTGTGAAGCCCTAAAAAAATGGGGTTCGAGCCAGCCCAGCCCAGCCCAGCGGTTCCACCTACCAAAAGCATTGCTTTTATCCCCTAATCCAGTGGTTCTCAACCTGTGGGTCCCCAGATGTTGTTGGACTACAACTCCCATCATCCCTGAGCTCTGGCCTTGCTAGCTAGGGGTGATGAGAGTTGTAGTTCAGCAGCATCTGGGGACCCACAGGTTGAGAAAGGCTGCCCTAATCGCTTCCAGCGGTTTGAGACCCGCAGGCGCTGCCTGGCTTTTTTAAAAATTTAAAAAAATTGAAAATTTAAAAAATGGGGTTCCCATGGTGGGAAATCCTGGTCTTCAGTGCATCCTTGTTGCTGTGTGGGCAGGGCCAGATTTAGGTTTGGTGAGGCCCTAAGCTCCTGAAGGTAATGGGGCCCTTTATATGTCCAGCTGTCCTTTGTCAACTACACATTGTTGCTGTTTTTTGGGTTGAATATATGCTATATGGTAATTTAGGGACCTCATAGGTATCGAAAGCCATTTGCACATAACAAAATATGTATTTTATCAAAGTAATTGCTGAACTGAAATACAATTAAGAAGAAGTCTATTAATAGTGAAATAATTATTAAGCTCTAACTTAAAATTATTTTTTATTCGTAACAAACTGAATAATGCAAACACACTGGCATTTGGCAATAACAAAAGTTCCTTTAGAAACACAATTGACAAAGCTTCAGAAACTTGCTATAACGTGAAATAAAAATAGGTGTAAATGTATGGTGCAAAATACTAATAATTATAAATAGCAGAATGTAGGCACCCTATATATAGAAAGGAGCAAACGAGTGATCTTTTAGGGAGCAGGCTAGCAGGAGGGGCCCATGACTTACATTATAGAAGCCTACGCAACACAAAACACTGTTGCTGTATGTAGGTTTTATTTTATTTGTTTTTTATCTTATATTTTGGAAATGTACATCCAGTTTTTTCCCCTTTAATTTTTTGGGGGGCCCCCAAGAGAGTGGGGCCCTGAGCTATAGCTTGGAGTCCTTTACAGGGCCGGCCCACCCATGAGGCAACATGAGGCAACCGTCTCAGGCGGCAGGTTCCACAGGGGCAGCAGATCCCGGTGTAGATTTTTATTCCCCCCTTGTTCCTCAAATAGATATTCACTCACACCCTTCTTGAGGAGGGGGACACCATTTTGTGGTTTGCCTCAGGTGTCAAAATGTCTTGGGCCGGCCCTGGTCCTAGGTATTATTATTCCTACTAAAGTCATCGTAGCGGTAGTAGTAACAGCAGTTATCTTATGAATCTTCCTCAACATGAGTCTTATATAAAAGCAATGAAAAGTTGCTTTAAAAACATCACAAAAATAGCAATGAAGTTTAAAAAATTGTAAGAAAATAAGTTTATTTCCTTCTCAAGCAAGATATTTAGTGAAGATATCATACCATATTAATTATTTTTCTAAATTTAAAGTTATGATTTGGGTTTTCTTTCTCCTATGATAGTGGATGGAAAATTTTGTATAATCTTTTTCCTGTTTGTAATTGTGTGTGTGTGTGTGTGTGTGTGTACACACACACAAATTTCACACACATTTTGTATGTGCCAAGTAACGTGTACAAAAATGCATATACTAGGGTAAAACATGCATAAAATCATAAATCATGCATTTTCATGAACACTTCACCCTAGCGCGTGTATTTTTGTCACATATTAGGAGAAAATGTAGGAGACCTGCACTGCAAAATTCAGAGAAGTGCAAATTTCAAAGGCTGGCTGTGTTTTGGTTCTCGTACTGCTTTGGAAAATGCAAAATATGTAGGTCCACCATTCAATGTGAAGTGGATTTCTCCCTCATCTCTGTAAACAAGGACAAACGGTTTGTGTCGGATGCTGGAGACTGGGGACCTAACTCCATGAATGCCACCTTCCCTCTAAGATGGGTTTTGAAAGCACCATGTCAAAAGCACACCTAGTTTCCCCTATACCTGCGGCCTACCTTGTCGAACAGAGCAATGTAAAGCGAGAATCCAAAGTGGTCCTTCAGGCTTATCTTATCCGCCAAAGAGTTGCAGAGCTCTTTGGCTGTTGTCGCAGAGTCTGTCAACAAGGTCTTGGTCGTCCCGTCCATGAACGTCACGGGCAGCATGATGGGCTTCTTAGATTTGGTTGCCTAGCAGAAGGAAGGAAAGCCATTAATTTTTTAAAAAATAATAATAATAAAATCTAAGACAACTGTAGATTGCAGGCTTCAGATTTTCGACCCAATGTAGGACCTCCTGTATAATCTCCTCCCGTGCTTGGTATTATAGCAAATATTTAATGTTCTACGCAATACCTCTAGGACCTCCTCTTCCCATATGAACCTACCCGGACCCTGTGATCACCTTCTGAGGCCCTTCTTCGTGTGCCTCCTCCTCGAGAGGTCAGGAGGGTGGCAACACAAGAACGGGGCCTTCTCTGCAGTGGCTCCCCATCTGTGGAATACTCTCCCCAGGGAAGTTCGCCTGGCGCCTTCATTACACACCTTTAGGCACCAGGCAAAAACATTCCTTTTTAACCAGGCCTTTGGTTGATCTTATTGACATCCAACACCCTTTTAGAATGTGGCTTCTTTTAGGGGGGGCGTTATTGGGTTGTTGTTTTTATTTTTATTAGGTATTTATTTTTATTAGGCCTTTGGCTGATCTGATTTACATCCTATACCCTTTTAAAATGTGTTGTTGCTTTTTGCGGGTGTATGTGTGCTATTGAGTTGTCTTTATTTTTATTAGGTATTTTGTGGTTTTATATATTGATTTTATTCTGTGAACTGCCCTGAGACTTCTGGGTATAGGGCAGTATATAAATTCAATAAATAATAATGATAAGAATAAACAAAGGATTAAAATAAGACCCCATAGGCACCACACGTTCAAGGCAGCATCATACCACTTTAAAGTCTCCCCAAAAGAAATTCCTGGGAACTGTGGCTTGTTAAGGGTGCCAGAGTTTCTTTCCCAGAGTTTCTTTCCCAGAGTTCAGATTGTTAAACCAATCCAGGAATTGTAGTTCTGCGGTGGGAATAGGGGAGATTCGCCTGGTGCCTTCATTATATATATTTTAGGTGCCGGGAGAAAACATTCCTTTGCAACCAGGCCATTGGCTGATTAATATTCTATGGCCTTTTAAATGTGTTTTTGGGAGGGGGGTGGTTATAGTTTTTTGCTTCAGTTACTGTGTTTTTATCTTGTATTTGTATTGTGTGCCCTGACATCTTGCGATGAATGAAGGGCAGTCTATAAATTATAATACTGGTGGCGGTGATGATTCCCGGAAGCCGTAACAAACTACAGTTCTCAAGATTCTTTGGGGGAAGCTATGACTATTTAAGAGACATCACCTTGCCAACAAAGGTCCGTATAGTAAAAGCTATGGTTTTCCCAGTAGTGATGTATGGAAGTGAGAGCTGGACCACAAAGAAGGCTGATCGCCAAAGAATGGATGCTTTTGAATTATGGTGCTGGAGGAGACTCTTGAGAGTCCCATGGACTGCAAGAAGATCAAACCGATCCATTCTGAAGGAAATCAGCCCTGAGTGCTCACTGGAAGGACAGATCCTGAAGCTGAGGCTCCAGTACTTTGGCCACCTCATGAGAAGAGAAGACTCTCTGGAAAAGACCCTGATGTTGGGAAAGATGGAGGGCACAAGGAGAAGGGGACGACAGAGGACGAGATGGTTGGATAGTGTTCTCGAAGCTACCAGCATGAGTTTGACCAAACTGCGGGAGGCAGTGGAAGACAGGAGTGCCTGGTGTGCTCTGGTCCAGGGGGTCACGAAGAGTCGGACATGACTAAACGACTAAACAACAACAACGACTATTTAAAGTGGTACAAGACTGCTTTAAATGTAAAATGCAGATGGAGCCCTAAAGAACAACAAAGGTTCTGGAAATATTAACTTTCGGATGTTTGTCCCCTCAAGAGTGCTTTTGAGTTCATGGAGGAAAACATCACCTTACAGATTATATTGGGCTCTTGCAATTGGCTTACATAAATCAAGCACTTTTTACCTGAAGTTCCAGCCAGCTTGGCGGCTGAGTTCTTGTCCCATTGGCAAACGTCCTTCTGAGTCTCTCTTCACAATAAGGAGCATAACCTGGAGGACCTCCATTGATGAAGTTCCTTAAATACTGTACGCCAAGACAAAAGACGACAACGAGAACTCCCACATGGCTTTCAAACATTCAGAAACACAGTTGGCAGCACCATGTTTTTAAAAATTAGATTTTTGATTTCATGCTTCTGATTCCTGGCCAACATTTGATTCCTGCCCGCACCCCCCATTTTTATTTTTATTTTTGGAATGGTTGCAAATATGTGGTTCTGCTCTCAAGCGGAATGTGCAGAACAACCAGTCCTCCTACTTAAATATGAATTAAAAAAACAAGAAAGAAGTTACAACTCCCCCCACAAAAGATTCCCCAGTAAGGATAGTTAAGTAAGTATCACAACCATTCAAAACATCCCTCCATTTCACAAAATAACTAAATAAAACAGGGAGGTGGCTTTGCATCATAGCAATTTTAGAAAAAAATTTAAAGCGCCAACACGTTCCTGAAAACCTAATATGAGAAGTGGACTTTCCCAGTTTCACAATTCTTTTTTTTTAATGTAGTCTTCTTGAATTTCATTTATTTGGTTTTTCAGATTAAAATTTTACAGTCAAATATCGAACATAAATAATAAAAACAAGATTCCAAGGAATCTCCTGGACTTCAATCCTGCCTTTTGTGGGACCTATGATTAATCATTTCCTCCTGCATCTTTTATCCAAACTTATACCTCTCCGTTGTATCCAGAATTCACCAACAAACTACAAGTGAAATTCCTATCCTACTAATGATTTTAACTGTTTACAATGGTCCTACAAAGATAAGTTATAAATTTTCCCCATTCCTTATTACAATTATGGTCTTCCCGATTTCTGATTCTTCCGGTCGTTTTAGCAATTTCGGCACAGTCCATCAATTTCACCTGCCATTCTTCTCTGGTAGAACAACAATTCCAACCAAGAGCCAACATTACCTTGACAAACTTTTCTGAAGGGGCGAAGCAGCCCACGCATAAGGAGACCAGGATCCATCCTCGGGCATGGCTGCTTTTGGAAGGGTTCTGGGTCAGCTGTTTGCAGATCTGGCAATAAATTTCATCCCTACCGGAGGAAGAGTGGTAAGTTTGGATCATAACTCTCAAATTCCCCCACAGACAGAATCCATTTGCAAGAGCTAAGGAGAAGCACTTCTTGCAGACAGGCTTGTGTACCGGTGGAAACAGTGAGCAGAGCATCTCTTGGCTCAGCCTTCTGCATCATCGAAATACTTTATTGTCACTTGAAGTGGGTGGCACTGTGGGTTGAACCACAGAGCCTAGGACTTGCCGATCAGAAGGTCGGTGATTCGAATCCCCGCAACGGGGTGAGCTCCCATTGCTCGGTCCCTGCTCCTGCCAACCTAGCAGTTCGAAAGCACGTCACAGTGCAAGTAGATAAACAGGTACCGCTCCGGCGGGAAGGTAAATGGCGTTTCCGTGCGCTGCTCTGGTTCGCCCGAAGCGGCTTAGTCATTCTGGCCACATGACCCGGAAGCTGTACGCCGGCTCCCTTGGCCAATAAAGCGAGATGAGTGCCACAACCCCAGAGTCATCCACGACTGGACCTAATGGTCAGGGGTCCCTTTACCTTTACAACTTGTATACAGTGAGATTACACGAGCACCCCCTACTCAGCTCTCTTAGTCTTAATTCCCCTCGTTTACTGACGCACATCCACCAAACCCAAAAGTCAGCTGCCCTGTTGTTATATTTTCATTCAGCAGCCTAACAGCCCACGGATAGAAGCCGTTCTTTACCCTGTTGGTGCGACTAATCATGCTTCTATATCTTCTGCCCAAGGGCAGGAGATCAAGAAAGTGCCGGCCAGGGTGTGAATCAATCCTGGGAATTTTCCTCACTCTCCTGAGGCAACATTCTTCCGCTGTTTCATCCAGCGGATTCACGGGACAGCCCATAATATCTTGTGCTGTATTCACCACCCTCTGTAGGCAATTCCTATCAGTTGATGTCAAACTAGCGTACCACACCGTGATGCAGTATGAAAAGACACTTTCTATTGTTGACCGGTAGAAGGAGATCATCAAATGTTGATTGACATTGTTCTTCTGCAATACTCTGAGGAGATGGAGTCTGTGTTGGGCTTTCTTAACCACCTGGGTTGTATTGATTTTCCAAGTAAGAAGATAAACTCCTAGGAATTTAAAGGAAGAGACTCTCTCCACACTGCCCTCCCCAGTGTACAGCGGGGCTAGTTCTCCTCTCTTCCTCCAAAAGTCCAACACCATCTCCTTTGATCATGAGGACCTCCAGATGCAATACCCTTGTCCATTCGCTGTGCCGACTGGGGCTGATGGGAGTTAAAGTTCAGGAGCATCTGGAGGGCACCGGGTTGGAGAAAGCTATCTTGGGAGGATCAAATACTGAAAACCCCCCACAGACGTTGCAGAAGAACAGGGTACAGAAGTCTCTCTTTGGAGATCCCAGGTGGGATAGCGTATAAGATGCTCTGAGAGACAGACAAATTGGCCAGATTTTCCAATCTACACTTCTCCACATTTCTGCATCAGTTTAAGGTTTTTATTTTTAAAGTCCTCGTGAATTTTAGTGCAGGCTTCTAATAATATATGCATTTTTTATAGCAATCCCTTGACATTTTTAAGGTTACTTCCCAGCAATATGTGTATTTTTAAAACACACACACACACACACACACTATCATCCATCCATCTATCTATCTATCATCTATCTATCTATCTATCTATCTATCATCTATCTATCTATCATCTATCTCTATCTATCTATCTATCTATCATCTATCTATCTATCTATCTATCTATCTATCTATCTATCTATCTATCATCTATCTATCTATCTATCATCTATCTCTATCTATCTATCTATCTATCTATCTATCTATCTATCTATCTATCTATCTATCTCTATCTCTATCTATCATCTATCTATCATCTATCTATTTATCTATCATCTATCTATCTATCTATCTATCTATCTATCTATCTATCTATCATCTATCTATCTATCTATCTATCTATCTATCTATCATCTATCATCTATCTATCTATCTCATCTATATCTATCTGTCTGTCATCTATCTATCTATCTATCTATCATCTATCTATCTATCTATCTATCTATCTATCTATCTATCATCTATCTATCTATCATCTATCTATCTATCTATCTATCATCTATCTATCTATCTATCTATCTATCATCTATCTATCTATCTATCTATCATCTATCTATCTATCTATCTATCTATCTATCTATCTATCTATCATCTATCATCTATCTATCTATCTCATCTATATCTATCTGTCTGTCATCTATCTATCTATCTATCTATCTATCTATCTAATCTATATCATCTATATCTATCATTTCTCTCTCTCTCTCTCCATCAACTATATCTATCATCTATCTATCAATCATCTATCTATCTATCTATCTATCTATCTATCTATCTATCTATCATCTATCTATCTATCTGTCTATCTATGCATTCATACACACACGTTATTTGCTTGGAGAACTGCATCACAAAATTTGGATAAATGGGAAATTTTGAAGGCTATCTGTGTTTCAGATCACAGTTTGATTCAGAAAGTGTGAATGAGTTAGGTTCACCAGACTGGCTTTCTCCCTCACCCCTGGCTGCCTTGTAGCAGGAGTGCCTACTTTTTGATTCCAGTTATGCACTGGTTGTACATTGGTAAAAAAAGAGTGAGGCAAATATTCCTAGAATGCTGGTCCCTGTCATTCAAAGGAAACCAAACTCAGGCAGTGCTGTCATTGGAACTTCTTGCCACTTGGAGTAAATGGTGGGTGTGAACAATATGTTAGGAAAAAATGGGTTTCCGTTTCAGTTTTTCTCAGTTTTGCCAATCTTTTATCCACTATGTTCTCCACATTTCCACATCAGATTGTGAATTTTCTTTTAAAATCCTCATGATCAGCATTGCAGTGCAAATTACTCCTAACTCATACATTTGCAAATGCAATTTTGCCTAATGTAGACATATTAGCAAAGCAATTTTCTGTCAATGCATTTTTTGTATGTCATTTTCTGTCATATATTGCATTTTTACCCCAGTCTATACACCTTTGCACACATTACTTTGCGGGGAAACTGCTTTGCAAAATCTGGAAACATGCAAATTTCAAAGGCCGGCTGTTTCAGTTTGCATATCGTTTCGCAAAGTGTGAATTACGAAGTTTCTCCTTTAAATGCAAACTGAATCAAATTCCTCCCCCATCATCCCTAGAGAAGGCCCGGTAACCATTTTAATGCCCATACAGAATGTTTCTTCTTTTTCATACTAATATCTAACCTTAATGCTGGCCTGAGGATGCCATTACCAATAATGAAATGGAGCTTTTCCAAATTTGAGGTAGGCCGGTCCTCTAACATGCTGTTGCCTTGGACGGTGGACTCACCATCGTGAAGACGCTTGGTCACCTAACAAAACAGAGGGAGGGAAGGAGTTAACCTGTGAGATGTGTGAACGAGGCTTTGTCCCTCCCTCCCTAACTCCCACCCACGTACAGACTGAGGGGTAGGGACCTTGACAACCTAGTTCTGCTCTAATACTCAGCCAGGACATTGCTGAGGCAACTTGGATGATTGATCTCAGCTGCAGGAGCACTCTCCATGGTCCTGAAACCACCCCTTGCCCTCTCCCCAAGGTGCTGATTTCTGCATAGTCTTGCACAGTTATCTCCCGCTTGGACTACTGCAATGCGCTCTACATGGGGCTACCTTTGAAGGTGACCCGGAAACTACAACTAATCCAGAATGCGGCAGCTAGATTGGTGACTGGGGGGCAGCCGCCGAGACCATATAACAGCGGTCCTGAAAGACCTACATTGGCTCCCAGTACGTTTCCGAGCACAATTCAAAGTGTTGGCGCTGACCTTTAAAGCCCTAAGCGGCCTCAGCCTAGTAGACCTGAAGGAGTGTCTCCACCCCCATTGTTCTGCCTGGACACTGAGGTCCAGCTCCAAGGGCCTTCTGGTGGTTCCCTCACTGTGAGAAGCAAAGCTACAGGGAACCAGGCAGAGGGCCTTCTTGGTAATGGCGCCCTCCCTGTGGAAAGCCCTCCCACCAGATGTTGAACAGATAAACAACTACCTGACTTTTAGAAGACATCTGAAGGCAGCCCTGTTCGGCGCTGGACCTCAGTGTCTGGGCAGAACACTGGAGGTGGTGGTGCTCCTTCAGGTATACTGGACCGAGGCTGTTTAGGGCTTTCAAGGTCAGCACCAACACTTTGAATTGTGCTCAGAAACGTGCTGGGAGCCAATGTAGGTTTTTCAAGACCAGTGTTACATGGTCTCAGTGGCTGCTCCCAGTCACCAGTCTAGCTGTCGCATTCTGGATTAGTTGTAGTTTCCGGGTCACCTTCAAAGGTAGCCCCACGTAGAGCGCATTGCAATAATCCAAGCGGGAGATAACCAGAGCATGCACCACTCTGGCGAGACAGTCCGCTGGCAGGTAGGGTCTCAGCCTGTGTACCAGATGGAGCTGATAAACAGCTGCCCTGGACACAGAATTGACCTGCGCCTCCATGGACAGCTGTGAGTCCAAAATGACTCCCAGGCTGCGCACCTGGTCCTTCAGGGGCACAGTTACCACATTCAAGATCAGGGAGTCCTCCACACCCACCCTCCCCCTCTCCCCCCAAAATAGTACTTCTGTCTTGTCAGGATTCAACCTCAATCTGTTAGCCACCATCCATCCTCCAACCGCCTCCAGGCACTCACACAGGACCTTCACCGCCTTCACTGGTTCCGATTTGAAAGAGAGGTAGAGCTGGGTATCATCCACATACTGATGAACACCCAGCCTGTATCCAAGTGGCATCCCTGGGTATGCGCTGATGGGCCCTGCCAGGGCATTGGGAGCCACGGCAGCTGACCAAGGGGTCCAGATGGTGGACCGCTAACAGAGAACTTGTGATTCCCAAGCTGCAAAGAACTATTGCTCACCTCTTCGGTGAGCTTGGATTTCTTCTTGAGGGTCAGGGAGACCAGCTTGTGCCGCACGCTGTTCTTCTTGTGGCTGTCTATGTGAGCACTCTGCAAAGGGAAGAGGAACAGTCTTATTTCATGGAACTGTAGAGCTGGAAGGGACCTCAAGGGTCATCTAGACCAACCCCCTAGAAATGCAGGAAACTTTTGCCCAACGTGGGGCTCAAACTCACAGCCCTGAGATGAAGAGTTCTACGCTCTGCCAACTGAGCTTGAGAGAACTGATTCCATGTGCACAACACAGTGCTCTGCATGGGTTTGGGAGGTCTGGGTTCGAATTATGCCAACCCTGCAGGGCAGCTGGCACCCCCGTTTTGCAAATTTGGGAAAGTGAAGCTGCAAAAAGCGATTGCACTCCAAGTCATTTAAGAAGTCTTGCATAAGGCACTGAGATAAGCCTCACTTCCCTGGTCTGTAAAATGAGAACACCATGTGCCTCTTAGGTTTACCATGAAATAGGACAAGAGAAAAAAAAATCCAGTGCTTCCAATTTTTAAACTGCAGAGCCTTATAAATGTGCCAATAATAGCTTCATGGGTTTCTCTTGGGATGTGGAGATTAGCCCCCCAAAAGGAGAAAAGGCTCTCAGTATTATGTTTGTAGAGTGCATCACAACAGGAACGTCAAAGTGCATTAAAAGGTAAAGGAGCCCCTGACCATTAGGTCCAGTTGTGACCGACTCTGGGATTGAGGTGCTCATCTTGCTTTATTGGCCAAGGGAGCCGGTGTACAGCTTCCGGGTCATGTGGCCAGCATGACTAAGCCACTTCTGGTGAACCAGAGCAGCGCACGGAAACGCCGTTTACCTTCCCGCCGGAGCGGTACCTATTTATCTACTTGCACTTTGACGTGCTTTCGAACTGCTAGGTGGGCAGGAGCAGGGACCGAGCAATGGGAGCTCACCCCATTGTGGGGATTCGAACCGCTGACCTTTTGATCGGCAAGTCCTAGGCTCTGTGGTTTAACCCACAGCGCCACCTGTGTCCCTGTGCATTAAAAGGTAAAGGGACCCCTGACCATTAGGTCCAGTCGTGACCGACTCTGGGGTTGCGGCACTCATCTCGCTTTATTGGCCGAGGGAACAACAACAACTTTATCATTTATACCCCACCCATACAAAAGACCACCATAGTAAGAATCAGCAAAATGAAATTCAAACTTAGATGAAAACTGGGATCTCAACTTGCAATTTGTGAACTAAATTCTCACTGACTACGGCAGAGTTTCTTGTGGCTCCTTAAATTCTAATAGGTTGGTTTTTATTCATTTAACTCCTCCTTTATACCATCCACTGGTATTAAATACATTTCTGCTCCCCTGCCTCTTACCTCTGCTTCGCCTTGCAGAGCTTGAAGTTCTTTTTTGTACGTCTTCTTCCCCAGGGTCTCATAAATTTTGGTCATCACCGGGATTTTCTCGCTGCCATCGCTCATTGCTGTGTGGTATTTGGGCTCAGGAAGGTCACCCATGAAGCGAAGAATAGTAATCCACACCGCAAGGGCCGCCTGTTTTTTTTTTTAAAAAAGAACCGTAATCATCAACTTGTCAGTTATCCTTGCAGGGGCAGGCAGAGGCGGCTCTTCAAATGGATCACCAAGGATTCTGACTTCCATACTTTCTTCAACAATAATCTTTCCCCTCCCTTCTAAATTAGACTGCTGAAATTAGACTGTACGCCGCCTTTACAACGTTAGAATAGTGCTGAAAGCAGCTTGCAAAATATCAAAAAGTTATGCGACTAAAAAAATGACAAAAGTACTTGTTATGTACTGAGTTTAATAGGATCCAAAATGCAGCAGTCTGATTGATCCTAGAACAATAGGATCCAAAATGCAGCAGTCTAATTGGTCCTAGAAGAATGCAGCAGTATGATTGGTCTGCAGGAGTCACCCAATCCAGCTCCAGGGGGAAGTGAATCCACAGCCTGATTGGCCTACAGGAGAATCCCGGAATTAGCCAATCACGTGCAGCCCATTGTGTAAATAATGTATATAAAGCAGATACTTTGGGGAAACTTTCATTCCTCCTCACCACTATGAGCTGAATAAAGAGCATGAAATCCACTCTAGACTCTGAGTATATTTCAGTACTCACAAGCAGTAAACAAAATTTCAAGTACACAACCAAATTGAACAAGTCCCACATAAATCATAAGATCAAAGATAAGGATACAAAAAATTAACAGCAACAAACACCCCTTTCCAACACCCTCCCAGGCCAATATTCTGTTCAGCAGTCTCAGATTTCGTAGTTGGAGTCAGTCCAGGCCCTGTCCTCCCAAGCCAGGTGGAAAAAAAGGCCTGCAAGGCAGGGAGCAGGTCTTCCAGGACGCACAGCCAAGATGAAGAAAGCTTGCGGGGAAAACCAGGAGTGGACAAAATCAGGTAAGATTCACAGGGCCAATTCACACAACCGCTACTGGTTTCAGAGGGCTAGTTAACACAAAGCCACTTCTGACGTAGAAAGGAGGTGGGGTTGTGGCTTCACCCTCCCACCACATGCGCAGGGGCTGGCTCTCAGCCTCCGCGCGATTGAGGGAATCCCGATCGCATCATCCCCTGGCCAGCCAACCAGCTGGCCTGGGGGCGTGGCCAGCTCCATTTAACGCAGGGGCGGCCTGGAATCTCCCTCTTTGCCGCTTCCATCTGCTCCAGTTTCCCACTCTCCCGCCCTTTAAGGTTTTCATCCTTGACCTTGCTATGGACCTCGGTTGGTCGCCGTTGAGGGGCCTGGTAGGAATTTTTCCCACTTGGCAAATTGGCACCAGCCACTTGGTTTTTCACCTACCTCGTAGCAAATTGTCACAACTTCCTTGGTATTGGCGGTTAGGCATTGGTATTGGTATTGTTATGTAGATGGAAGGGGGAGGAAGCGCCATCACCTGCCCCGCATATTGAAGGGTAGTCCGATAAAGGATTCTGGGGGGCGTGGCCCTGTCCGAAGCCTATGGAGGTGAGGGCCTAAGGCACGCCTCCTAGCGGTGACCCCGGGGGAGTTCCTAGTTGATGTGCATCAGCAGGACTCCCCCTACTGGTAGTTAACCCTTCCCGGACTTCAAGCAAATAGGCTGAAGCCGGATAGTCGGTTAGGACCAATGCCTAAGCCAATACCTCTCATCACCTGTAACCAATAAAGTTGTGACCATATTTAGCCCATTAACCGTAAATATCTGTGTCATGTGTCTTTATTTCCACTGGGGGGAGGCGGGAACTCGCCACGCAACCATTACTGCTCTTCTCCAGAGCTGTTTACACAGACTCACCAGCTGGTCTCCCTCATCCTCGTGGTACAGGAGCGGCTGCTTGAGGGGCCGGCGTATGTAGGTTTGTGTGGTCGTGCCCTGGAAGTACGTAGCGGCAAACTTGGCGAATTTGTACTCCGAGAGGTCCTCTTCCTCCTCCTCTGGCAAGGGCAAGGCTGTTTCCAGGTCATCTTCCTCCAACTCCTTTTGCGCCCTCTCAAGATCCTGGGGAGATTTAATCTGGTTCAGTCTGGGTCAGGGGTGCCAGCTCTTGGGAGTTGAACCCTTTTGGGCCCCCCAAAAATTTTGGGTGTGTGGGCTGGGTCCCTCCAAGGTCCAAAAAGCGTGGAGGCGAATCGTGGAGCCAAATGAAGTGAGGTTCCAGTGGCCAACTCCTTTTCCTCCTCCTTCTGCCGGTGGCGGCGCTAGGAGGAGGAGCCGCCGGCCATTGAAGCCATGTGACCACCAGCTCTTCCCAACGTCGGGACGTCCCACACACGATGTTGCCTCTCCCCACTTCCCACAAATCACCTTCACAACAACAAAAAAAGCTGAGCCTAACTGCAAATCAACTCTGGATGGCTTTTGGGCTGGGAGAAGATGCTGGAATTTTGGGGTAAGCGCTTCCTTCCTAGGCTTACTGTACTTACTGTACTGTACATCAATAGGTGTATAGCATCTAGATCAAGGGAAGTAATAGTGCCACTGTATTCTGCTCTGGTCAGACCACACCTGGAGTACTGTGTCCAGTTCTGGGCACCACAGTTCAAGAAGGACACTGACAAACTGGAACGTGTCCAGAGGAGGGCAACCAAAATGGTCAAAGCCCTGGAAACGATGCCTTATGAGGAACAGCTAAGGGAGCTGGGCATGTTTAGCCTGGAGAAGAGGAGGTTAAGGGGTGATATGATAGCCATGTTCAAATATATAAAAGGATGTCACATAGAGGAGGGAGAAAGGTTGTTTTCTGCTGCTCCAGAGAAGCGGACACGGAGCAATGGATCCAAACTACAAGAAAGAAGATTCCACCTAAACATTAGGAAGAACTTCCTGACAGTAAGAGCTGTTTGACAGTGGAATTTGCTGCCAAGGAGTGTGGTGGCGTCTCCTGCTTTGGAGGTCTTTAAGCAGAGGCTTGACAACCATATGTCAGGAGTGCTCTGATGGTGTTTCCTGCTTGGCAGGGGGTTGGACTCGGTGGCCCTTGTGGTCTACTCCAACTCTATGATTCTATGATTCTACTTTTCCATGTATAAGATGCCCCCATGTATAAGTCGCCAACTATTTGGGGGGACTCAAATTTAAGAAAATGGGAGGAGATGGCACAGAGTTGTTGAGCGTTTTTTTTTGTGGAGGGTTGCCCAGAGTTGTTGAACTTTTTTTGGGGGGAATTACCCGGGGGGGGGGGATTGCCGAAAATTGCTCACCCACACGGATCGCTAAATCCACCTCCTGGCTGTCCCATCGCTGGCAGAAGCTGCCAATCACCCGCACAGCTGCCGGAGTGTCAGCCAATCAGCACCACCCATTGATGCAGCAACCAATAAAATGCACAATAGCCGCTGACAGCCTTGGCAGCAACCAATCAACCGCCAACCATATGCACTACCCATGTATAAGACGACCCCCACTTTTTCGCAGGATTTTTAAAGGAAAAAGCATAGTCTTATACACGGAAAAGTACGGTAATTTGATACATTGCTTCTCTAAACCAGCGTCGCCCCAACTCGGTGCTGGATAAGGATGATGGCAATTGTAGTCCCAAACATCTGGAGGGCACCAAGTTGGGGAAGCTGCTTCCTCAACATGCTAGCAGAACCATGATATGGAGTGGTGTGTGTGTGTGTTAATGTCTCCTTCCAGTTACCTCAAACCCATTGGGCGCCTGCCCTTCTTGGCCAGGAAAAGACGACGTGGTTCCCAGGAAGCCAAACATTTTGTCCACCATGTCCGAGTCGTTGACGGGTTCGTTTCGGGCCTTTTCCATTTTCTGCAAGAGTTCCTTCTTGCGCCGCGCTTCTTCTTTTTCCTTTACTTCCCTTTCTGCGTCTTCCCGAGCCAGCTGGGCCAGGCGTATCTAAGAGAGAGCTGTTGCAATGAGTAACCAGGATCCGAGAGGCACACGGGCGCCAGGCAAAAGCTCTACCCCTTTTGCTCAGTCGTCGCAGCACAAAATCCCAGGGCCACCATTTCTTGCCAAGAGACAATGGTCTAGGCAAATCAATGGCGCCACCATTGGAAACAGCAACAATTACCAACAGTAGAAGAATGGAGACAGAAGGTAATGGAATATGCAGAAATAGGCAAACTAACAGGGGAAATTCGACAGCAGGGCAAGGAAACATTTCAAAAAGAATGGGGAAAATGTCTGTTGTATCTAGGAAAGATAAGATGAAATAGTAAAACCAGCAGAATTGGAAACAAACCTCATAATGGGAAAGATTAAGAAAAGTGATGGATAATGAAAACAAGAAGAAGCAAAATGTATAAGGAAACTAATATAACTAACAGTAGTGGTAAATGAATACAGGCAGACAACAAGAATTGTATAAACATGAGGAATTGTTTGTTTATGGATACACTATGGACAAATATGGAAAATGAATGAAAATATATAAAATAGAAGAAAATAATGCGATAAAATTATAAAAAAACCAGACGAAGGAAGGAGGGAAGTCAGCTCTGAAGAGCAAGTATAAATGTAAAATGTAATACAATATGTGTATGTGGAGTATCTAATTGAAAAACTAATACAGATTATTTGAAAAATAAATAAATTACCGCTTACATTAAAAGAAATTTAAAAATAGCTTAAAAAATGAGGAGGGGGCATATCTCCTACTATATCTGAATGGACTGAAAAGATTTGGACCATAGTAAATATGATTAAGCTAGCTTACTACAAAGATAATATAAATCAGCCTAACAGAACTATGGAAGTGATATGGTAGTGATAAAGCGGGATATCAATTCCAAACTCTTCTTCCGGTCCCAAGTTCTTAAGGGCTGTGTCAACTAATATGAGACCCAGGGACACCCAGGAATGGTGGATTCTGCGCCACAAAAGAAAGGTACACAGAGCATAAGCGTCAACCCACTTGGTGTTTCTTCTCCGCTTCCTCTTTCGCTTTCTTGGCACTCATCTCCTTCCTCAGGCGTTCCTCTTCTAGCAGGCGGAGTTTTTCTGCTTCCAGGCGGCGGCGGTACTGGGGGAAGGAAATTCAGAAGCACTGCTTGAATGGGTTGCTCCATTCATTACCCAGCCTGCAGTTTAGAAGGTGAATGGCAACCAGGGAGAAAGCCACTTCCAAACTAGGGAGGAGGTGGGGTTGCGGGCTTCAAGCCCCTCCCCACACTCGCAGGGGCTGGCTTCAGCCCCCGCGATACCAGGGAATCCTCGGACACGTCATACCACTAGACAGCCAATCGGCTGGCTCGGGGGGCGTGGCCTCGCCTTACTTAGGTCTGGTGTGCCCAAGGGTCTCCCTCTTTCCCGCACCACAGCTGACCTGGTTTTCCCTTCCCTCCCACCCGCTAGGCTAGGCTCTCTGACGTTGCTATGGACTTCGGTTGGTCGCCGTCAAGGAGCCTGGTAGGAATTTTCCCAAATGGCAGATTGGCACCAGCCATTTGGTTTTCGCCTATCTCGTAGCAAACCATCACAACTCCACGGTATTGGCGGTTAGGCATTGGTGGGGTACTGTAGTATTGTTATGCAGATGAAGGGGGGAAGGTAGCGCCATCACCTTCCCCGAAATCAAAGGGTAGTCCAGTAAAGGATTCCGGGGGCGTGGCCTTGTCCTAAGCCTATGGAGGTGTGGGCCCATGACACGCCCCTGCGCAGTGACCCCGGAGGGAGGTCCTAGTTGACGTGCCTCAGCAGGACTCCCCCTACTGGTGGTTAACCCTCACTGGCCTTCAAGCTTGCAGGCTGAAGCCGGTTAGTTGTTATGACCAATGCCTAAGCCAATACCACTCAATTCCTGTAATCAATAAAGTTGTGGCCTAATTTGACCCATTAACCTGAATTCTTGTGTCCTGTGTCTTTATTTCTGAGGGGGGGAGGCGGGAAATTGCCACGCAACTTGGGGCCAAGCTAGATATGAGGCAGGAGATATATGAAATGAACAAAAATGGAAACAGCAGGAACTTCCAACACTGGAAGATTGGCAGGCGAAGATGGTGGAGTATGTAGAGATGGCCAAGTTGACGGGGAAGATCCGGAATCAGCGTGACAAACTGTTTCAAAAGGACTGGAACAAATTTATACTTTATATGAAAGAAAATTGTAAACATCTGAAAACGCTTGTAGGTTTGAACTGAAATGTTTTTGTCAGGGAACTGCCATCAGTGCCGGAGGGAGAGAGCAAAATCCAGAGGGATTCCGGAGAGCGTCCCGGGATTGGGAGAGGCAGCCCATCTTCTGGGGAAGAGAATCAGCGTAGCACCAGTGGAGAAGGCGGGCAGATGGGGGAAGCGGTGAGGCGGTCCCATGACTCCTTGCCGGGGACCAGCGGGGAGAGTAGAGGTCCTCCGCTGCCTACGTCCTCCTTGCGCAGAAGGCTTTCGCGCAGAGAGAGTAGGAGGAGACTAGGCGTCAAAGAGCTTCTTTGCTGGAAGAAGTTTAAGAAACGCCCACTGACGGATTCTGCCAGCGATTGAGACAACCATGGGTGAGTCGCTGTCCGGACGGAAAAGGTTCACTCAGGCAACCCAGCCAGATGTTTGCACCGGCTTACGCACGAGTAACCCCTAGAACCACTACAGTTTTGTAATGTAAATATAAGGAACAGATTTACCGATAACAAGGTGAAAAATTATAATAAGATAGAAGGTAAACATGTGATTATAAGAATGCGAAAAATACAGAAAGATGTGTGGAAGTCAGAAAGGGGAAGGGAAGGAGGTTGATGCTCTTAGAGTAATGTATTAAGTTATAGAATTATGTAACAAAATGTGATAATGATAAAAATGGAAAATTTAACTAAAAAATCATTTTTTTAAAAAAGGTATGAGGCAGGAGACATATGAAATGAAGGCTGTGGTGACTTGGCATTTGATGGCAGCTGTAGTGGGCAGGGGGCATACTTTCCCCACAAACCATCTGAGCACCCAAAGTCTCCTTTCCCCAACTAATTTTCTCTCCCCTGGAGAGAAGGTATGTAAACTCAATATCTTTCCCCAGGTGGAACGGAAAGCAATTTTGTTTTGGGAGGGCGGGAATCATCCAGGAAGAGGGGGCCGATGTCAGGGACTTGACTGGACACTGAGGAGTGGGTACCGGGAGAAAGGGGTTACTTGTGATTCCTTCATTGCAGGGGTTGGACTAGATGACCCCTGGGCTCCTTCCAACTCTACAATCCTATGGTTCTGTGACCAAGTGGGTCACAGAACCTGGCTCCTCCAGGTCCTAGTTCAACACTAACTACTACTACTACTACTACTACTACTAATTTATTTATACCCCACCCATCTGGTTGGGTTTATCCAGCCACTCTGGGTGGCTTCCAAAGGAATATTAAAATACAATAACCTATTAAACATTGAAAGCTTCCCTAAACAGGGCTGCCTTTAGATGTCTTCTAAAAGTCTGGTAGTTGTTGTTCTCTTTGACATCTGGTGGGAGGGCGTTCCACAGGGCGGGTGCCGCTACTGAGAAGGCCCTCTGCCTGGTTCCCTGTAACTTGGCTTCTTGCAGTGAGGGAACTGCCAGAAGGCCCTCGGCGCTGGACCTCAGTGATGGGGTGGAGATGCTCCTTCAGGTATACTGGGCTGAGGCTGTTTAGGGCTTTCAAGGTCAGCACCAACACTTCGAATTGTGCTCGGAAACGTACTAAAACTAAAACAACATGCCGGCCCTCATCAAACCCTAGGATATCCCATACCTAAAATACCTATCACATACACTTTTCAGCTCTACAGCCCCTCCCAACAATATACTCTGCTGAACTATAAATGTATTTTTGTTTTATGAGATGCACCTCTTTCATTAAATTACTACTTTTCTGTTCCACTGGAACAGTTGTATTTGTTTTGTGACTGATATATGTTTTTGTGGCCCATCTTGGGACTTTATAGTGAAGGGCGGATAAGATATCTTCCTATATAAACAAACATGTAAGGTGGTCGTCACGCTGCAGTTCAGTGTAAGGACAGACCAGCAGGCAGGCAACTGAGTGAGTGAGCAAGCAGCGTGGGTAAGCAGGTGGCCCAGGCAAGATATTTAATGGAGGGGGAGCTGCTCTGGGGCTGGCCAGGTGTGGGGAAAGATGGGAGGCAGGGCTGGCGAGTGGAGCAAGCAAGGGAGCAGACCCTAGTAAATTAAAAAATAGAAATATGCCTCAGGCTGGCCTTTAGGGGCAACACAAGAGGCACACTTACCTCTCCCTTCAACCGCTTATACAGGCGTCGAGCGATCATGCCCCTGGCGTATGCTTGGATGGTGAAGACAGCCCAGAGGCGATGGCGGAAGGCTCTGCGCACCAAGAACCCCCGGCACTTGGCTTGGAACTCGATGATGCGCTTGCGGGCCATGTGGTACCTCTTGTGCAGCTTGCGGGAGCGGTAGAGGGCTTGCAGCCTCAGGAAGCCGATCCTCATCTGTCGGGGTGGGGGAGAAAGCGGGGGAGCAATTCAGGGAGCAATTCCTACACATAAAGCGCTCTGATCTAAATTAACCCGGGGATCGAACCTGCAACCTTCTGCATTCAAAGCAAATGCTCTTCCACTAAGCTATGGGCCCTTAAGGTAAAGGGACCCCTGACCATTAGGTCCAGTCGTGACCAACTCTGGGGTTGCGGCACTCATCTCGCTTTACTGGCCGAGGGAGCCGGCGTACAGCTTCCGGGTCATGTGGCCAGCATGACTAAGCCGCTTCTGGTGAACCAGAGCAGCGCACGGAAACGCCGTTTCCCTTCCCGCCGTAGCAGTACCTATTTATCTACTTGCACTTTGACGTGCTTTCGAACTGCTAGGTTGGCAGGAGCAGGGTCCGAGCAACGGGAGCTCACCCCGTCACGAGGATTCGAACCACCAACCTTCTGATCGGCAAATCCTAGGCTCTGTGGTTTAACCCACATTGCCACCCACGTCCCTTACCCTATTTATTATTTCCATCCCTGCTGTAGTCTAGAGGAGCACCTCTGTTCTAAAGGTGCAACTCAGCCTTGGGGGGTGAAGACACATAGCGGGTTGTCTCAGTCTTGATCTTGACCATGCTGAGACTTTGGGGAGCCATGGCTAGTCAGCCATAGGCAATCCTGGGCTGCGTAGGCACAGGGGCAGAGGAATTGGGGGGCGAACCAGAGCAGCGCACGGAAACGGCGTTTACCTTCCCGCCAGAGCGGTACCTATTTATCTACTTGCACTTTGACGTGCTTTCGAACTGCTAGGTTGGCAGGAGCAGGGACCGAGCAACGGGAGCTCACCCCGTCACGGGGATTCGAACCGCCGACCTTCTGATCGGCAAGTCCTAGGCTCTGTGGTTTTGAACTCTAATGCGAACAGTGGTAGCATGGGTGAAGCAAAGAACTCAGGGGACTGGGCCGCAGGGGCAAAGGAAAGGGGGTGCTGTGGGGGCGGTCTGCCCCGGGTGTCACCACTGAGGGGGGTGACAAAAGGCCAGGCGTCACTCACCGTGGGGCCTGCAGTGTGCCCGAGCCACGCGTCTCTCCTGGGAGTGACATGGTGGCTTGGGCACCCGCAGGCTCCGCGCTGCCCCAAACGGTTTGCCCACCGCCTCTCCCTCAGCTATAGGGTGGCTGAGTGGGAGGAGGCAGGCAGATTCTTCAGAGGCCCCGCAGAGCATCCTGCCCCAGCTGGCCCCGCCCCATGGATGGCTGGCCCTGCCCCCACAGGCAGTTGGCCCCGCCCCTGGGCACAGGGCATGCACACCGCCCCAGTTGCCCAATCAGCTTGCTCCGCCGCTGGTTAGGCAATCGGTCCAGAATCCCGCATGCTTCAGGCATACTTACAGCATCGTAGTTTCTTCGACAATTATGCCCCCTCCAGGTCCGCTGGATCATCAGAGCTGCATTCCTCACTTTCAGGAAATTGGACCTGGGGAAGAGACAGTTACAATCCATTTTTCTCCTCGTGCACTCTTTGTTTTTAAGCCCTGACCCAGGAAGAAACACAATTCTTTATGGATTACCTCAGAGAGGTGGACAAATACAATCGCTCTATTGTCACGTACAGCTCACAATCTCATTCAAAGCACCTTTCTGATTTCACATTAAAACTACAAACAGGAAACAAATTGTACCCTAATGTCCATAGAGCATTGCTCCATTGGTGTTTGGGGAAGCAATCTTTGACCGAATTCAAACCTTCGAGAGCAGGCGCTTTCAGGAAACAAGTCCAAAGAACAAATAAGAAATTTATTCTTGAGCAAGAAGCCTCAACAATTGTTTTTGCTGACCCCTTCCTTTACATATTAACTCAAAGGCGTAGGGAAAGAGGCCTCACTTCATTAACTAGCCCCAAAGCCATTTTTAGGGGAATAGGCCTCTTCCACTTTGACATTTGTTTATTCGATTTCTTATCTGCTTCCCACCATGAAGTCCATGGGCGGGCCGCAATGATATAAACACCTGCCTGCCTCCTGTCCCCCCCAAAACACTACTTCTGTCTTGTCAGGATTCAGCCTCAATCTGTTAGCGCAAAATTCAAAGGATGGCTCTCTGTTTTATCTTGTGCCTTGTTTCGGAAAGAAGGTAGGAATAAACGGGGAGTCCTTCCGATGGATGAGGGATATGCAGTGGTGCCTCACAAGATGAAAATAATTTGTTCCGCGAGTCTTTTCGTCTTGCGATGTTTTTCGTCTTGCGAAGCACGGTCCGTCGCAACTGCACCTCTTCAAGCGGCTTTAAGAAAAAAGTGCAAGACGTTTTCGTCTTGCGAAGCAAGCCCATAGGAAAATTCGTCTAGCGAAGCAACGCAAAACCGAAAAACCCTTTCGTCTAGCGAGTTTTTCGTCTTGCGAGGCATTCGTCTTGTGGGGCACCACTGTAGAAAGTGGGTTCCCCTGAGGATAGGTTTGGGGACCCGTATTTTTTAAACTTGTTCCTAACTGATCTGGAGTCAGGGATGAGCAGTTAGGTGGCCAAGTTTGCTAACAACCCAAGTGGTTCAAGGTGGAAAGACACCCTGTTTGCATGCCATGCCCTCCCTGGTTAAGGAGACTGCTTAAAGATGTTTCGCAAGCTCAGGGATTTTTAATTGTTTTAAAAAATAAAATAAAATTGAGATGATTATCGTAAATTAAAGTATATAAAGAAGAAAAAGGAAAGAATTGAAAACAAGAAGAGAGGAAGGGTATATATTAGAAACATTTTTAAAAAAAACAGAGGAAAACAGCAATAACAAAATAACAAAAAATGTACTTAACACAACAAAACGATATAGTATATATGTGGATGGATAAACATATTGTTTATAAGTTAATCTATGTGGCACTATGGTTTCGACAAATACATTCTAAGTATCATTAAATCTGTCCATGCATAATCTTCGCCTGAAGACAAAGAAACCCGTTTCCCTCCTTGCCCACTTTTTCTACCTATGGGAACTGCAGTGGCTTCACCACGAATAAATGTTAGTGAGAGAGCAATAGTGATAACCTTTGTTGGAAATGTAAAGAAAAAGAAGGTACTTTTTTCCATATGTGGTGGACTTGTCCCAAGGTGAAAGTCTTCTGGGAGAAGATTTATAATGAACTGAAAAAAAATGTTGAAATATAGATTTATTAAGAAACCAGAGGCCTTTCTTCTTGGAATAACAGGTTTAGAATTGCCCAAGGAAGATGTTCAATTATTTTTGTATGCCACAACGGCCGCCCAAATATTACTTGCTAAAAATTGGAAAACACAAGAACTACCAACAGTGGAAGATTGGCTGATGAAGATGATGGACATTTCGGAGCTAGCTGACCTGACTGGAAGACTCCGCGACCAGAAAGAAGAGGAGTTTCAAGAGGACTGGAGGAAATTCAAGGACTATTTGAATAAATATTGTAATATAGAATCATAGAATCATAGAAGCATAGAATCATAGAATCATAGAGTTGGAAGAGACCACAAGGGCCATCGAGTCCAACCCCCTGCCAAGCAGGAAATATAAAAAATTAGAAATTACTTGAAAGAAACAAATAGGCCTAGGATTAAATTAAGTTATAATTAAATAAATGGGATTTAGAATGTTAAGAAAAGTGAATAAGTGGACTATAATTGGAAATTGTTTTAGTTTAATAATGATATTGGAAAGCTGTTACCTTTAATTACAAGGAGACTCAGAAGGGAGGGATTTGAGGAAGTCAACCAAGATGTTTAAAATGTTGGATTTGTGAAGAATTAGTTTGTTGTTATTGTTTATCTGTTTGTTGTTCCCCCTCCCCCCTTCTTTTTTCTTTTTCTTTTTCTGTTTTTGTGTATCATTTTGCTTTGTGGTTTGTGTTATCACTGTGGAAAATCTAATAAAAATTTATTATAAAAAAAGAAATGTTAGTGAGAGTTGTTGTCTCCAGCCAAGCTTCATACCTGTCCTTAAATCCACGGACCACTTTCTGGATGAGGATGACCTTGTCCGTGATGGCCTTGTCTCTCTCTATCTCCAGCAGCATATCGTGGTGATCCTGAGGAGAAGAACACATCAGCAGGCCGCTCGCTTCTGGAACTTCGCAGGACAGCAGGGAATTCATTTCTTTTATTCTTATATATTTATTAATTGCGTATCCTGCCCTTCCCTCACAGCAGCGAACATGTCAATACCAATACATTGCCGCTCTACTGGAAGGAAGACCACTCCCTGCCACAAAGCTCCATTTCCACCTGGCCCAGACTCACCTTGAACAGCTGAATCTTGGGATGCCGGAGGGACATTGCTGGAACAACTCTTGGGTTGGGGCAAGTGTCTCAGTTGTTTTAAAATGTTTTAAATAGACGCGGGTGGCACTGTAGGTTAAACCACAGAGCCTAGGGCTTGCCGATCAGAAGGTCGGCGGTTCGAATCCCTGCAACGGGGTGAGCTCCCGTTGCTCAGTCCCTGCTCCTGCCAACCTAGCAGTTTGAAAGCACGTCAAAGTGCAAGTAGATAAATAGGTACCGCTCCGGCGGGAAGGTAAACGGCGTTTCCGTCATGCTGGCCATATGACCCGGAAGCTGTATGCCGGCTCCCTCGGCCAATAAAGCGAGATGAGCGCCGCAACCCCAGAGTCGGCCACGACTGGACCTAATGGTCAGGGGTCCCTTTACCTAATTTTGGTTCCTCTCTTTTGGTTTTGTCGGGTTGGTTAAATGTTTAGTTGGGGCTGGTGGTTATTTTAATTTGAGTATAACTGTAAGCTGTTTATTATTTTTATTTTTATTACTGTTACTGTTATTGTTGTTGCTGCTGCTGCTATTATTGTTATTGCTGAAGAAGTGTGAAAGCACACGAAAGCTCATACCAATAACAAACTTAGTTGGTCTCTAAGGCGCTACTGGAAGGAATTTTTTAATTTTGTTTCAACTATGGCAGACCAGCACAGCTACCTACCTGTAACTATTGTTATTGCTGTTATAGATTTATTGGTTTGTTTGTTGTTTGCACAGTGGTACCTCTGGTTGCGATCAGGATCCGTTCCGGAAGTCCAGCAGCATCCTGAGGAATTCACAACTGGAGGACCATTCCTGAGCATGTGTGCGACACGATTTAGTGCTTCTGCGCATGAGCGTGTGGCGAAACCCAGAAAAATACTTCTGGGTTTGCCAAGTTTGCCTCCCAGAGTTTACGTATCCAGAGGAGGTACGAGAGTATAGGATAGTTTGTTTTTTAATGTGTGATGTTATGTTTTTATATAGAGTGGTACCTCGGTTTTCGAACGTCTCCGCTGACGAACATTTTGGTTTTCGAATGCCGTAAACCTGGAAGTAAACGCTTCAGTTTTCGAACACGCCTCGGAAGTCGAACATGCCATGCAGCGTCTGCCGAGTGCAAGATCCTGAGGCCTATCTGTTGGCTATTGAGTTTTCAGTTTTTGAACGTTTCAGAACTCAAACGGTCTTCTGGAACAGACTACGTTCAAATCTGAGGTACCACTGTATCTTGCAAGCCACCCAGAGTGGCTGGGGAAACCCAGGCAGATGGGCAGGATATAAATTAAAATATTGTTGCTGTTTTTGTTTAATAATAATAATAATAATAATAATAATAATAATAAACAAAGCAGTTTAAAATTCCACAAACAACCTTCAAAAAAACAGTTAAAAGCTCCTAAAAGCAACCACCCAAAAGCGATTTCAGGGTTGCCGGTTACAGGACTTTCAGCCATCATCTATCTGAGTAAGCAGGAATGTTACTTGATTTATCCCAAACGCTAATAGTGAGGGAGACTGAGTGAGGGCATTCCACAGGAGGTTGTGTGTTGTATAACGCATGTGCTGTTGAAGCGTCCCTTTTGCATTTCAGGATTGAAAGGAAAGAAAGAGGGATGGCACGGGAAATGAAACAGATCCATTTCTCACTAGTGGGTGTAAGTGAAGCAGGTCCCACTCAACCCACAAGTTTGGCAGCCACCCCCTCTGCTACCGGGATGCGGGTGGCGCTGTGGGTTAAACCACAGAGCCTAGGACTTGCCGATCAGAAGGTCGGCAGTTCAAATCCCTGCGACGGGGTGAGCTCCCATTGCTCTGTCCCAGCTCCTGCCAACCCAGCAGTGCGAAAGCACGTCAAAGTGCAAGGAGATAGATAGGTACTACTCCAGCGGGTAGGTAAACGGCGTTTCCATGTGCTGCTCTGGTTCTCCAGAAGCGGCTTAGTCATGCTGGCCACATGACCCAGAAGCTCGCTCCCTCGGCCAGTAAAGCGAGATGAGCGCTGCAACCCCAGAGTCGGCCACGACTGGACCTAATGGTCAGGGGTCCCTTTACCTTTACCTTTTACCCTCTGCTACCACCACTCAGTTCCTCTGCCCCTCCAGGGCCACAAAACTTACCTGGGCAGGAGAAGTGGGAGGTGGTAACGTAGGAGACAGTGGGAAGGGAGCGAAACTACAAGTTCCCACACTCTCTGCAGGAGTTCCTGCCAGAAGCAAACCCCTGCCTCCTGTTTCTCTTGCCCCTTGGTTGGAGAACTGAACTGCAAAACTCAGAGAAGTCTGGATTTCAAAGGATAGCTGTGCAATGGTTTGCATGACTGCTTTGGGAAGCCTGAATTTGGTGGGTTTGCATTAAAATTCTAATGGGACAAAATGTATTCCCCATCCCTAACTTCAACTGTTTTTGCAAGGTTTTCTGTGCTTACAGTGGAGTATGTACAAAAGATTTGGGGGGCAAGCATTTCACATCACTCCATTTCTGACGCACCATTTGAAGAACATTTAGGAACGTCTGGGTATTTTGGAATTGACCATTGTGCAATCCCCTAATTTTAAGGGAAGAAGGAAACAGGAAACATGTAGAAGCTCTGCAGAAGCTCTGAGAGATCTGCATTGGCTCCCAGTACGTTTCTGAGCACAATTCAAAGTGTTGGTGCTGACCTTTAAAGCCCTAAACGGCCTCGGTCCTGTACACATGAAGGAGCGTCTCCACCCCCATCGTTCAGCCCGGACACTGAGATCCAGCGCCGAAGGCCTTCTGGCGGTTCCCTCACTGCGAGATGTGAGGTTACAGGGAACCAGGCAGAGGGCCTTCTCGGTAGCAGCACCCGCCCTGTGGAACGCCCTCCCTTCAGATGTGAAGGAAATAAGCAGCTGTCTTCTTTTTAAAAGACACCTGAAGGCAGCCCTGTTTAGGGAAGTTTTTAATATTTAATGCTGTATTGTTTTTAACACTTGATTGGAAGCCGCCCAGAGTGGCTGGGGAAACTTAGCCAGATGGGCGGGGTATAAATAATAAATTATTATTATTATAGAAGCAAACGTTTTGGGGGTTTTGAAAGGAAACTGAACCCCAGCTATCAATTTTAGGAATCGCTGCTTTAAGGATATTCTTCCCTTGACCTTCGCTGTTTGATTTCTTCCTTGGGCCACTGATGTCAAGTCTGGGATACAGTCTTGCCTGCTTCCAGATTGACCCAACCCAAAGAAGACTTTTTGACAAGCTCGTTTCCCCATTTCCTCGTCATGCAGCTGTACAGCCCTGATAAGGCTCTCTGGAGGAATGGACTGGAACACTTAACACTTAACTAACTAAGCATCAGGCGAGGAACATCCTTTAAAAAAAGAATAAGCGTACAGATAACAGTGGAGAGGTGATTAAAACAGCGGCAACACTCCTGTACAGAAGAGGTTTATTTCTCGCCTATTATTTCATGCTTCTTCGTGTGGAAAGCACCAGTTCCCTACAGAACCATTAAAAGTCCCTACAGTGGGCATTTGTTTGGTTGGAAAACTGAAACCGGCAAAGCTTTCCTCGTTTGTTTCTTTTAGGTGTTACGATGGCATTTCTGGTCACTGGGGAAACTTTGTGGGGAAGAATCTTGATGCTTTGATAGCATCTCAGCCTTGAAAACAATTGCTAAATGGTGGCTGTTGCCACGTTTGAGATATCAGCTAGCTGCCAAGCACACACGTTCTGCTTCCGGGCATATGCCCCCAATAACCTGCGTGGCATCTTACCTTCAGGAAAATCTTCGTCTTGCCAATCTGCCAGTCATCGTCTCTGCCCAAGACGGCTTCAGCGATGCGCTGGCAAGTCCCACACAAGTCCCCCTGGAAGAAATGGTGGAATTTTAATTGCTTTTACTGAATTCCATTCATCAATCACTCCTCATAAAACGCCCCATAGTGATTTCGCAGGGTAGAAGATAGGGAAACTTCCATCGTCCAAACAATATGATTATCAACATGGCATGTGTCATATTTAGTGGGGAAATGTTGTAGCATTACTACGGATACTACTAGACTCTTTGTAGAGGCTGACCTAAGATGTTTTGGAACCTGAGGCAAACCACAAAATGACCCCCACTCCTGGTCAGGGAAGAAGGGGTGAGTGAAGATCTACAACAGGAACTAAACGGCTCAGGACTGCAATACCTCAAGGACAGCCTCTTCCCATATGAACCTACCCGGACCCTGAGATCATCTTCTGAGGCCCTCCTTTGTGTGCCTCCTCCATGAGAGGTTCGGAGGGTGGCAACACGAGAACGGGGCCTTCTCTGCAGTGGCTCCCCATTTGTGGAATGTTCTCCCCAGGGAAGTTCGCCTGGCGCCTTCATTATACACCTTTAGGCACCAGGCAAAAACGTTCCTTTTTAACCAGGCCTTTGCCTGACTTGATCTACACATCCTATACCCTTTTTAAAATGTTTTTTTGTGGGGAGGCTATTGGGTTATTGTTTTTATTTTTATTATTTATTTTGTGGTTTTATATCTTGGTTTTATTCTGTGAACCGTCCTGAGACCCCTGAGTATAGGGTGGTATATAAATTCAGTAAGTTATAATAATAATACAGTGGTACCTCGGTTCTCAAATGTCTTGGTACTCAAACAACTTGGAACCCAAACACTGCAAACCCAGAAGTAAGTGTTCCGGTTTGAGAACTTTCTTCGGAAGCCGAAAATGCTCTGTTTTGAGTGTTACGCTTCCGATTTGAGTGCCACGCTTCCATTTTGAGTGTTACGCTGAGGTCTGTCTCTTTTTGTTTTTGCAGCTCTTTTTGTTTTGTGACTGTGTGGGACCCAGTTCAGCTACTGACTGACTGATTGTGTGACTGCAGTACATTGCTTATTGCTTTCATTTTATGCATCAACGGTCTCGTTAGATAGTAAAATTCATGTTAAATTGCTGCTTTAGGGGTTGTTTCTAAAAGTCTGTAATGGATTAATCCATTTTGCGTTACTTTCTACGGGAAAGCGCATCTTGGTTTTGGAACGCTTTGGTTTTGGAATGGACTTCTGGAACGGATTAAGTTTGAGAACCAAGGTACCACTGTAATGATAACAACAACAACAACAACAACAACAACAGCAGCAGCAGCAGCAACAACAACAGATCTGGCATCCAGGGAGCGTGCTGCAGCTGTTGCTGCCACTGTAGCAGCGGGTAGTATATTCCTTTGAGGTCAGTTCTACTGCTCCCGTGGATCTTGCCACCTGAGGCAGCTGCCTCACCTAGCCTCAAGTGTGGGCCGGCCCTGCCCTTAGCATCCTTATTAATGCCACAGGATCTCTCTCTTTTGAGCCACTAGGAGCATTTTCAACCGTACCTGCTTGTATGCTGGCTTCACCCCAGGCATAAGCACTCGGTACCGGTCCACAAACTCCACGAACGTGTAGCGGATGGGGTAGCCAGCCCTGCGGATCCGGATGGTTTCCATCATGCCAGAATACCTCAGCTGGCGGACACAGAGCTCCCGGTCAAACAACTGCAGTGATGGGGGGAAATGACCTCAGTGTCAATGATTTTACCCATTAGCTCCTGAGCTTATGAGCTTAAACATTTCCCCTTTTTAAGTATTTCGCGAGCTGCTGAATATTACTGGGGGAGGACGCCGGACAACCAAAAACGCTTTGTAACAGAATAAATGGGCAAAAAATATATAGTGGTACATGCAGAGGTCACAAAGGAGGACATTTCTGAAGGCAAGGGGTTGGGCTGGATGTCCTCTGAGAGTCCCTTCCAGTTCTGTGGGATTTTTTTTTTTAAGCTGTAAGGTTAGTGTCTGTAGGAGAGGAAAACAGCAAGAATAGAAAGGTCAAACAAGTTAATGCATTTGAGTGAAGAGCACGGCACATTTGTTTATTTGTTGGTACTTAACAACCCAATATCAACAACCTCAGATATGCAGATGACACAACCTTGAAGGCAGAAAGTGAGGAGGAATTAAAGAACCTTTTAATGAGGGTGAAAGAGGAGAACTCAAAATATGCTCTGAAGCTCAACATCAAAAAAACGAAGATCATGGCCACTGGTCCCATCACCTCCTGGCAAATAGAAGGGGAAGAAATGGAGGCAGCGAGAGATTTTACTTTCTTGGGCTCCATGATCACTGCAGATGGTGACAGCAGTCAGGAAATTAAAAGACGCCTGCTTCATGGGAGAAAAGCGATGAGAAACCTAGACAGCATCTTAAAAAGTAGAGACATCACCTTGCCGACAAAGGTCCGTATAGTTAAAGCTATGGTTTTCCCAGTAGTGATGTATGGAAGTGAGAGCTGGACCATAAAGAAGGCTGACTGCCAAATAATTGATGCTTTTGAATTCTGGTGCTGGAGGAGACTCTTGAGAGTCCCATGGACTACAAGAAGATCAAACTGATCCATTCTTAAGGAAATGAGCCCTGAGTGCTCACCGGAAGGACAGATCGTGAAGCTGAGGCTCCAATACTTTGGCCACCTCACGAGAAGACTCCCTGGAAAAGACCCTGATGTTGGGAAAGATGGAGGGCACGAGGAGAAGGGGACGACAGAGGACGAGATGGTTGGACAGTGTTCTCGAAGCTACCAGCATGAGTTTGACCAAACTGCGGGAGGCAATGGAAGACAGGAGTGCCTGGCGTGCTCTGGTCCATGGGGTCACGAAGAGTCGGACATGACTAAATGACTAAACAACAACAACAACCCAACTCTTCACCATGTGGAGGGTTGTGTACATCTCAATGAAATTAAACCATGGTGTCCCTCGGGTCTTTTGTGGGGCAAATTTGTGTGCGTGACGAAGGCAATTGCCCCAGAAGCAAACTCTGATCAAGAGAACCCTGGGTTTGTGATTTAAGTAGGCCCACGTGTCTGATTTAAGGACAGAAGTGGATTTGTCTGCCCAGACCTTTCTGGATCGTGAGAAGCAGGAAGTTTGGCAAAGATTTAGTCAAGCTGAGGTCATATACCTGTGCAAAGAAGAGACAAGGGGTGTTGCTCCCCACAGCCAGTAGCTGTAAAAATATAAGAAAGACTGACAAGACTTTAATCAAGCTGAGAAGATGCACCAGAACCAAGGTGACTTATCAGTGGCCCAGAGAGACCTTCACGAGGCTCCATCTAACAGCGTTTACTTTTAAATTTTATAGATCCATAAGCAGCCTTTTAAAGCTCAAGCACGGATTTTCTCAAGTAGGCATACTAAACGTGATGATAAAAATCCACATAACCCTTTTCAACATGGACATTACAAAAACAGGCAACAGGAACGTCGATAAGGAAAAATGGGAATAAGGTTGTTTGAATTTAGGCGGCTGATTTAGCACCAAACCTAAACAGAGCCATGGCGGCAAGATAACAGGGCCCTAAGCCAGGCACACCAACTCTATGGGGTGAAAGGCACCTCGGCCCCCTCAATTTTTCTTTTAAGGGGGCCAGGCCCCCTCAATTTTGAGGCAGCGCTGCTTTGTGTTTTAACCACTGGGCACGCAATTGGCTGCTGCTAAATACATTGCCTCAATTTGGCTGCTGGGAGAGAAACAATTTGTACCAGGAAGATTCACTCATAAACACCTGGACAGAAACAAAATCTGTTTCCTTTACATCTACAAAGCATGATTCTCCCGCATTTTGCAAAATTAAATAAAAGTCCTAATAGGGAATGTAATGCAAAAACAGGCAAAGCTCTTTCCACTGGATTTTTTCCACCAGTTTCCTGAAATCCTGTTTCCTGTCACTATCAGCTCTCGGTCCTCTCTGACCTCAGGCATAAAAATCCTCTCCTGGGGGAAAAAAGATGTTTTTGTTTCACAGGCTACTTTTACTTCCAGATTCCTATTGTGGTGCCATTCGTTCTCTTGGGACTGCCCCGCGTATTTTAAGGGTTTTGATCACGATTTTCAGTGGCGGGGAATGAACAGCACCTTGTGGTAAACAAGGCAAACACATACATAAGTATATAAGCCACGTGTCTGAAATAGCGCAGGAGAGCAGTCCTGAAGCCATTTTGACTCTCCCAAACTGACCTCAAATATTCCTCTGCGAGGAGGAAGGAAATGAGCAGTCTTTGGACTGTAAGGGCTTACACCTCCCTTTCCAAACACAGTCTGGCGAGTATCTGTTAAGCTGAGCAAACTATCAATATGCCTAAGAAATTCAGGAACTAAAGTATTTACCATCTCAAAGAAATGGCCAGGCTACCCAGAAAATACAACCGAGTAAGGCATTATCAGGTATCCTGGCAGACAAGAGAGAAGCAACCCTCTCAAATTTCTGCTGGAGACCACCTCCTTCTCTGATGTATGTAGGATGTTTCAGGGGGTGGGGGTGGGTGGGTCTTGGGCTACAGGGTAGGCAATTTCAAATATCTTTATAGGGGCTTGCACACCATTTTTCAGGGTTCTCCTCCCTCCTGCGTGTGGGAATCCTGTTGCAACAGTTCATTTCCTTGAATAAAGATCAGGCTTACTAGTCGCTTTGCTTTCAATATACCCTGGTTGGCCTCTGCTTTCTCTCTGACAGCTCTTCCAAGGGACTCTGTACGGGCTCTAGATACCCCATAAGGGAATTAGGGGTATTTTTCTTACAACGTTTACACAGCCAGAATGCAGTGTGAAGATATCAAAGGATATCCCCCATGGAGGGGGGGAGTTAAGAAAGATTGGAGAGCTAAGCACAACCAAGTCATCGAGCGAGCAGAATGACTTCTGTTCACTCAGTGGGTCCCCCAACTCTCTCGAGCTGGGACGCAGGTGGCGCTGCGGGTTAAACCACAGAGCCTAGGACTTGCCGATCAGAAGGTCGGCGGTTCAAATCCCCGCGACGGGGTGAGCTCCCGTTGCTCGGTCCCTGCTCCTGCCAACCTAGCAGTTCGAAAACACGTCAAAGTGCAAGTAGATAAATAGGTACCACTCCGGCGGGAAGGTAAACGGCGTTTCCGTGCGCTGCTCTGGTTCGCCAGAAGTGGCTTAGTCATGCTGGCCACATGACCTGGAAGCTGTACACCGGCTCCCTTGGCCAATAAAGCGAGATGAGCGCCACAACCCCAGAGCCGGCCATGACTGGACGTAACGGTCAGGGGTCCCTTTACCTTTTTACCTTTAACACTCTGGAGCAGATGGAGGGGTGTGTGGGTGGGATGCAGGAAAAGGAAAGATAGGGGAACTTTCGCTGTACAAGTGGAAATCTATCCGCTCATGGAGATAGGCTGTGCCTATAATCTTGGAAGGAGGACATGGCAAAATCACAGGCTCTCCCAAACCCTGCAGAGAGATATGAGGCTAATCTGCCTTTTTCCCCTGGGTGTGCTGCTAATGAAAGTCCACCAAGTAAAGAAGAGGCCAGGGCACAATAACATAAGGCAATCCTGCTGGATGAGGCCAATGGCCCATCTTGTCCAACAGCCTCTTGTCACAGTGGTTGGGGGAACCCGCAAGCGGGATTCGAACGCAAGAGCTGCTCTCTCCTCCTGTGGTTTCCAGAAACTGGCATTCAGAAGCCAATTAAAAATGGAAAGCGTGATGCTGGTGGTCAACAAAAGAGGCTTAAAGACTCTCTCGAGGCAAATCTATAAAAAAAATGTAACATAAACACTGATAACTGGGAAATGCTCCAATTGGGAGAACAGCGTTTACCAACAGTGTCATGGGCTTTGAAGACGCTCAAACTCAGGACACAAGCGAGAAACGTGCTAAGAGGAAGGGTCGCTTGGCAAATCCACACCGTGATCAAACTCCCGCCCGGAAACCTATGTCCCCACTGTGGAAAGACGCGTGGATCCAGAATTGGCCTCCACAGTCACTTACGGGCTCACTGTTAAAACTAGGCTTCCTCAACCTCGGCCCTCCAGATGTTTTTGGCCTACAACTCCCATGATCCCTAGCTAGCAGGACCAGTGGTCAGGGACGATGGGAATTGTAGTCTCAAAACACCTGGAGGGCATAGCTGTCAACTTTCAGATTTGAAAATAAGGGATCAGCAACCTCGAAAATAAGGGATCAGCAGCCTCACCTGTCCTGGGGACAGTCTACAGGATATCTAACAATCCAGGATAGCAGTGGGAAGCAGCAGGAAATGGTGCTGGAATAAGGGAATTTCCAGCAAAAAAAGGGAAGGTTGACAGCTATGCTGGAGGGCTGATGCTGAGGAAGCGTGGTTAAAACAGTGCTTATGGAAGACAATCTGAATCGGCTACGAGTGATCACCAAAGAAGAAGATTCAGAAGTGTTTGGCTGTGGCAGCAGAGCCGAGCCATTGTGGCTAGTAGCCTTCTGCAAACGACCTAGAGCCTGTCTCCTCACAGTTAAAACCCCTGCTTTATCCAGAAGAAGGCAAATGGGCTTACCATGGGCTTCTTGTATTCGTTGGGCTTGATGCAGCGGACGAAGAATGGCTGGCAGACGCTGAGAGTCCTCATTAGAAGCTCCAGCGAGCGCTTGAACTGGCTGCTGAGAGTCGGGGAGCGCTTCCTGGTCTCTGCCCCCTGGAAAGAAAGGGGGGGGGAGCGCCGCAGAGGATCAGTGTCCGGAAATGAAAGGATAATGCAAACAGCAGCAGAGCATTTCCCTCTCAAGCTGGGTCACAGGGGACAGTCTGTTGCACAGGAAGCCGTGTTTCAGCAAGGCAGGCCGTTCGTCCGCCTTGGCCGGGGCAACCAAGCCTTTTCGGATTACAGTCAAACCTCGGGTTACAGACGCTTCAGGTTGCGATTTTTCGGGTTACGGACCTGCCAAAACCCAGAAGTACCGGAACGGGTTACTTCTGTGTTTTGGCGGTTGCACATGCGCAGAAGTGCTCAATCGCACTTTGCGCATGCGCAGAAGCGCTGAATCGCAACCTGTGCGTGCGCCGCTGCGCCGCTGCGAATTGCGAACGTGCATCCCTCACGGATCACATTTGCAACCTGAACGTCCACTGTACTGCCTCCTGTTTCCATTAACTCATTCCCACTGCCCCCTACCCTAAGGTAAAGGTAAAGGGACCCCTGACCATTAGGTCTAGTCGTGACCGACTCTGGGGTTGCGGTGCTCATCTCGCTTTATTGGCCGAGGGACCCGGCGTAGAGCTTCTGGGTCATGTGGCCACCATGACTAAGCCGCTTCTGGCGAAACCAGAGCAGCACACTGAAACGCTGTTTACCTTCCCGCCGGAGCGGTACCTATTTATCTACTTGCACTGGTGTGTTTTCAAACTGCTAGGTTGGCAGGAGCAGGGACCGAGCAACGGGAGCTCACCCCGTCGCGGGGATTCAAACCGCCGACCTTCTGATCGGCAAGTCCTAGGCTCTGTGGTTTAACCCACAGCGCCACCCGCATCCCTTCGGCCCCTACCCTCGACAAAGCATTATTCAGGATAGCAGATTGCAGGCCCCACTAAGGAAGATAGCAACCCACCAAGATTCAAAAGAGTTAACAATTGGTTGCCGCCATCCAAGCTCTCAGGCAAGGGAAATTTGACACCCTGGAGATGGCAGGGGTTGGACTGGGGACCTTCTGCACTCAAAGCATGTCTTCTGCTCCTGTGGGAAGGGGACAAAGGTGCAGAGGGTATTCATGGAGGTCAGTTCTCACAGTTGAAGGAACCTCCACAGGCGGAGGCAGTGTATCTCTGAATACCACGCGCTGAGAACAAACAACAAGTGATGTTGCAAGAAAGGAGATTCCGACTAAACTTCAGGAAGAACTGTCTGACAGTAAGAGCAGTTCTCCCTTGGGCTCTCCTTCCTTGGAAGTTTTTGAGCAGAGGTTGGGTGGCCATCTGTCATGGAGGTTTTAGTTGCGGTTCCTGCATTTCGGGGGTTGGACTAGATGACCCTGGGAACCCTTTCCAACTCTACCATTCCATGATTCAGAATATCTCACCAATAGGACACTGCCTGGCACCAGGTGAGGCTATTTCTCCATCTACCCCAATGCTGTTTGCTCTGACCAGCAGCTGCTTCCTCAGATACCGGGCAGCCTCTGATTGGCCTGTTTGAAGCTGGCGTTCAGAGGGGAAGTCCCACCCTGAGATCCCGCCAGACAGGGGAAATCTCCAATGGCCAGCAAGCACGTGAGAACTGTCTGCCGGAAGCGAGCATCCATTCTGTTCAAGTTCATAGAAAAGATCCTCTGCATTCCCCCCACTTCCCCACCAGCATTTAGAACGTTACAAGCTGCTGCGTCAAATTATAAAGCACACTTAAGAAAAGTAAGAAAACATCACACAGTGCAATGTCAATGGCCCCAATAATTATGATCTTTAAGTTTAAAGGCCCCAAAGTCTTGGGAGGAAAAAGAAAAAGAATGCAAGAGAATGAACTTGAACTAAAAATTGTTCAACGTTCTACCCCCCAAACAGACTTAATTCACATTCCATTCACCCAGCTGTTCGTGGGAGCTACTTTCAGGTGTAGCTCAGAGATTTTTTCGAACTACTTCAGATGATTTCGTTAAAGCAAATTAGTTCGTTCTAACTTTCAGTGAACCTTGGCGTCTACGGAGCACGTACTTTTGGTTCACATTTAAAAAGTGTCACATCCCATTTTTACGGATTTGATTCAACCCTCAAATAAGCAACGTGACTCAGGAAGTAAATTCCCTGCCCAGCCACAAATAAACAGCCAGCATCCCTGAGCGACAAGTGTCCAATAAGCTTTTCCAATGCCTCTTCTGTGGCAGTCCCAGATACCCAAAGGAAAATCCTGTGTAACAAAATTCCCCTTCATTGCCTGCTGCCCATATAATAATTAACAGAGAATGGATTCTATTATCTATCTATTGATCTATTATCTATCTATCTATCTATCTATCTATCTATCTATCTATCTATCATCTATCTACTGAATAAAAGTGGGGCCCTGAGACTTGTGGGTATAAAGCGGTATATAAATTCAAATAAGTGGGTATAAAGCGGTATATAAATTCAATAATTTCAATAAATGAAAATAAACTGTCCCCCAACCACCCCTTGGGAATACCGTACACAAACACCACACAATTTGTATCTGTATTGGATTTGAAATTGCTTTTGCATATGGTTTTTTGTTTGTTTGCTTGCTTGCTTGCTTTGGTAAACAGGAAATACTTTCCTGCAAGTTCAGGTATTTTATTTTAAAAAATTAACGTATCATATGGGATAAGGTACGGAATGATCTTTGAAGCATTGGATTTATGCCCTGGTAGTAGTCCGTCCCCGTCAACGGCCTAGCTCAGAGCTTTCCAAACTTCTCACGTTGTCGGCACACTTTTTAGACGTGCACCGTTTCAGGACAGAGCAAATTCAGTTTCTCTAGCAAACTGGAGGTGGAACTAACCCCTTTCCAGCCCCGGGAGGAGTGTTTGTGTGACACACCTACACACTGCAGCCAACACGCTAACATGTTGTGACGCAACAGTTTGGAAAGCTCTGGTCTAGCTGCTGCATTTTGAACTGGCTGGAGCAAAGTGCTCAGGGGCAGCAGTCCAAGGCATTTGCCTGGACTTAACACATAAAGGTAAAGGTAAAGGGACCCCTGACCGTTAGGTCCAGTCGTGACCGACTCTGGACCTGTGGCACTCATCTCGCTTTAGTGGCCGAGGGAGCCGGCGTACAGCTTCTGGGTCATGTGCCCAGCATGACTAAGCCGCTTCTGGCAAACCAGAGCAGCGCACGGAAACGCTGTTTACCTTCCCGCCGGAGCGACACCTATTTATCTGCTTGCACTTGGACGTGCTCTCGAACTGCTAGGTGGGCAGGAGACATAGCGAGTCCTGAATGCAAGGTTCCAGAAAGAAGAACTGCCCCATTAAATAACTCTATTAATCCCAGAGAGGGAAGAGCCTGGAATAGGTTAAAGGTAAAGGCAAAGGGACCCCTGACCATTAGGTCCAGTCGTGACCGACTCTGGGGTTGCGGCGCTCATCTCGCTTTATTGGCCGAGGGAGCCAGCGTACAGCTTCTGGGTCATGTGGCCAGCATGACTAAGCTGCTTCAGGTGAACCAGAGCGGCGCACAGAAACGCCGTTTACCTTCCTGCTGGAGTGGTACCTATTTATCTACTTGCACTTGGATGTGCTTTCGAACTGCTAGGTGGGCAGGAGCAGGGACCGAGCAGCGGGAGCTCACCCCATCACGGGGATTCGAACCGCCGACCTTCTAATAGGCAAGTCCTAGGCTCTGTGGTTTAACCCACAGCACCACCCGCGTCCCTTAATGGAATAAGTTAGGGGGAGGATAAAAGGGCTCAGCCAAGAATCAGAGGAAGTTGCCAGGTTGCAAATGCCTGACATCCTGTCCGACCCATCCAGCCTTTCTTTACCTTTCACCTTAGCAGGTGGGTCTTACTGACTGCCATGGATGAGAGCAGACTGAGAGGAAATAGGCCAGCCATCTTCAAATAGCTTCAAATAGAAAGGAGATTCCAGAGTGGTGCATGCTCTAGTTATCTCCCAATTGGACTACTGCAATGCGCTCTACGTGGGGCTACATTTGAAGGTGACCTGGAAACTGCAATTAATCCAGAATGTGTCAGCTAGTCTGGTGACTGGGGGGTGGCCGCTGAGACCACATAACACCAGTCCTGAGAGATCTGCAATGGCTCCCAGTATGTTTCTGAGCACAATTCAAAGTGTTGGTGCTGACCTTGAAAGCTCTAAATGGCCTCGGTCCTGTATACCTGAAGGAGCATCTCCACCCCCATCGTTCAGCCCGGACACTGAGATCCAGCACCGAGGGCCTTCTGGTGGTTCCCTTATTGCAAGAAGTGAGGTTACAGGGAACCAGACAGAGGGCCTTCTCGGTGGTGGCGCCCGCCCTGTGGAACGCCCTCCCTTCAGATGTGAAGAAAATAAGCAGCTATCTTATCTTTAAAAGACAGCTGAAGGCAGCCCTGTTCAGGGAAGTTTTTAATGTTTAATGCTGTATTGTTTTTAACACTTGATTGGGAGCCACCCAGAGTGGCTGGGGAAACTCAGCCAGATGGGTGGGGTATAAATAATAAATTATTATTATTATAGTCAACAACAATGGGTTTTCGGAACCTCCTTTTGCGCTCTGAGCTCTTACAGGATGGAAGACTCTCCTGGCACACCCAACCAGGTAATTGCCAGACTAATGGAGGCCCAATTTAGCCTTTGATCACTAGAGGAAAAGCCCCTGAACCTCTTTGATTGCCCTTCGCCATCACCTTTTCCAGCATAATGTAGTGGCTCCAGGCATCCCTAGCAAAGGCAGAGAACAGCTTTGCTTCCCTGAGGCAAGCCCTCCGCGAATCCGCAACCACCTCTGTCCTTTCGCGAGCGATCTGCTGCAAAGGACGCAAGGAGAAGAGTAAAACTGGCGACAGAGGAGGGCGGGTTGGGGGGAGCAGGAGTGGGGTGGGGAGGGGGAAGAGAAGAAATGAACATACCACACACGAGGGAGCTCTTTGGCTTATTTTTACCTTCAGGCTGGGTGCTGGCGACTGCCCAAAAGCACTGGACGCATAGCCACAGAGAAACTACAGGGGATCAAAAGACAAAAAAAAACAAACGAGAGACAGAGAATAGGAGAAAAAAAAGTGAAAAAGAAGAACGACTAAGACAGGACTTCCGAGCTATTCACTAACCACAAGCAGCTGGTTCGGGGGTGTTTGAAACCCAAGTATTTGCAATGGCTGCTTTTGAGTAGGCGTTCTATTCCTGCCACCCAATAGTAGGGATGGAGGCAGAGGCAGCTTGCTGGGTGGGGTGAGTTGCAGCTGCTACGCTAGCTTCCCTGCAAGGATCTGGGGCCATGGCTGCTTAACAGGACGGGACAGGTTGGTGCAGTGCAAACCAGGGATGTAAGAAGATATTGTTTCGTGCTGCATTTGTTGCACGCATCTGCGTTTCCATTCCGCTGCAGATCGCCTTCCGCTGCAAAATTCTGTTAACTAATGTAGTTGTTTCGCTGGGTTGATTTCTGTTCTGCACACCGGAGGAATAAGCCAACCCCGGCAACTTTGGCTCCCATTTCCGTTTCATTGGAATTCAACACTCCCAGTGCAAATGCGCTGCGGGAAATACCATATTTTTTGCTCTATAGGATGCACCCAACCATTCCATTTCTCCTGCCGCTTCACTGAAGGGGCGCTGCGCAGAGAGGGGGAGATTTTTTCCCCTTGTTCTTCCCCTCTAAAACAAGGTGCGTTCAGTCACCTTCAGTGAAGGCAACCCGAAGCCTCCGGAGCGCAGCGGGAGTTCCCACTGTGCTCTGGAGGCTTCGGGTTCCTTTCGACCTGCTCTTTGGGGCTGGCGGGGGGAAGTGCTGCTTTCCCCCACCGCCAGCCCCAAAGAGCAGGTCGGAGAGCAGCGGAAAGGCTGCGCGCAGCCTTCCCGTTGCTCCCCGAGCTTGCGCTCCGCAGGCTTTGGGTTCCTTTTGCTGAAGCTGGGAGAGCAAGACTCTCCCGGCTTCAGCGAAAGGAACCTGAAGCCTCCGGAACGCAGTGGGAATTCGGGGGCTATCACTGAAGTCTGGAGAGCGAGAGGGGTCGGTGCGCACTGACCCCTCTCGCTCTGAAGGCTTCAGCGAAAGAAACGCAAAGATTCCGGAGTGTGGAGGGAGCGCTCCCTCTGCGCTCTGGAAGCTTCATGTTGCTATCGCTAAAGCCAAGGAGCCTGCATTCGCTCCATAGGACGCACACACATTTCCCCTTTATTTTTGAAGGGGAAAAGTGCGTCCTATAGAGCGAAAAATACGGTAATTTGGCACTCCTGAGGATATGTTTGCACCGCACCAACCCCCCCACCTCAATAAGAAGCAATGGCACACCCAGTTGGAAGCTAGAGCAGTGGTTTCACCCCACTTCTGAACAGAGGAGGAATCCATTTGGTCGGAGGCTACTCACTCCTCTGGATTTTGCATCACAGTTTGGGTGCTCAAAATAGTGTCCACGAAAACACACATTTTACTGTTACGTGTATTTAACCCAAAAGCTCATTGAAGAGCATTGAAAAATATGCATTTGGGGGGGGCATGCATACAAAAAAAATGTGTGCATTGCTGCAGATAATAATGTGTATAATTTTTGGTTCATTCTTCAAATAATTCTGCATAGAATGGGATAGAGCAGACTGATGGTTGAGCACCAGCAAAAATGAATAGGAACAGATGTCGGCTGATCTGTCCCAGTGTGTGGATTTCAGTATAAAACTGCAAACTTTTTTTCTTTATTCTTCATCCTTTGGAGTGGTAGAAGCTGTGTGCATCTAATCAGGCATCAGATTGGCTTGTTACAGCAAGCAGCTTTCATGGAATTTGGATTTCAAGCAATAACCGAGAGCCTGCTCTTTTTCCATGTGCTGACTGATCACAAAACCTATCTCCATCCCACCCACACCTGCGCATCCATTAAATACAAGCCCCACAGATCCAGCCCATCCTTTAGACCCCAGGACCCCTGAATGCTCCAGGAACAGCATCTTGAACACTGGGACCCCTGGGATCTGTAGAATCTTGTGGCTCCCGGGTCTTCAGTAAGGACTCAGGAGCCTTGGGAAACAGCAGTCCCCAAGCATCCCATGGCCCCCACCAAGTGCTGTTGCTACTGAGAACAATGCCAACAGCCTTTGCTACTGCTGTTGCCAGGTTAGATTTAGTGGGATGTGGAAAAGGGTGTCTTTCTGGCAATTTGCCCACCGCCTGACAATTGATACCCAGTGATATTTTTCTTACACAATATGGGTGGCTACCTGGTTTTGGCCGCAGTGTTGAATTCCCTGTTGGCTGATGCCTTGGAGGCGATATCCCAGTGATGGATGTGGCCAAAACTGGATGTAGCCACCCCACACGGTTGCACACACCCAAGACCCACAGTCCCCCATCTCAGCTAACTTGTGTACGTCACCTGAGGTTGGGCAGGGGATTATCAAACTCACCCCACTCCTCAAATGATTGATCCGATGACTGGGGAGCAGGCAATTTGTGTCCGCCTTGGGATGTGACAGAGACCCAGCTCTATGTATATATTATTTCCCACTCCCTTTTTGCAACTGCCAAAATTTGCATTGTGCAGGGGCTGATCCAACCATATACCGTATTTTCTGCTCTATAAGACTCACTTTTTCCCTCCTAAAAAGTAAGGGGAAATGTGTGTGCGTCGTATGGAGTGAATGCAGGCTGCGCAGCTATCCCAGAAGCCAGAACAGCAAGAGGGATTGCTGCTTTCACTGCGCAGCGATCCCTCTTGCTGTTCTGGCTTCTGAGATTCAGAATATTTTTTTTCTTGTTTTCCTCCTCCAAAAACTAGGTGCGTCTTATGGTCTGGTGCTTCTTATAGAGCGAAAAATATGGTACATCAGTCTTTACGGACCTGGTCACCCCAGCATCAATTCCACCACTGACATATGAAGGTTCCATCACAGGTAATATCCCTCCCCTCCAGTGTATCATAGACGAACATAGAGACCCTCTAGTCTCACACAAGGGTTACCATTTCCCTCCCACCCTGCTGATTAGATACAATTGAAGCCTCTTTTATGCTTTAAACCAGCTGTTCCACAAGTGGGTTGTACCACCCTCTGGGGAATGAGATTACCACCAGGGCAGCAGGGGAGGAGCTGAAGGTGTCAATTACTTTGAAAAGCTGGCGTCGCTGGACCAAGTTAATCCATTTTGTTGTATTTGTTAAATCTACATAGCTTTAATTTTCAAACAGATGTGCAATAAATCGTTACTCGCCAGAGTAGTTACCGTATTTTTCACTCTATAGGACGCACTGGACCATAGGAGGGGGAGAACGGGGGGGGGGAATTCTCCCCCTTCTCTGCTCAGCGCCCCTTTAGCAAAGCGGCAGAAGAAACGGAGCCCCTTCCATTTCTCCTCCCGCTTTGCTGAAGGGGCGCTGAGCAGAGAGGGAAAACTGTGCACCGACCCCTCTCGCTCTCCAGGCTTCAGGCGGCTATCCACAAGCCTTCGGAGCGCAGCGAGAACTCCTGCTGTGCTCCGAAGCCTTGTGGATAGCTGCCCGAAGCCCCTGGAGCGCAGCGGGAGTTTGCACTGCACTCCGGGGGCTTTGGGCTTCAGGCGGCTATCCGCAAGTCTTCGGAGCACAGCGGGAACTCCGGGGGCTTCAGGCGGCTTCAGCGAAAGCAACGTGAAGCCTCCGGAGCATGGGGGGAGCTCTCCCTCTGCACTTTGGAGGCTTCGCGTTGCTATCACTGAAGCCAAGGAGCCTGCATTCGCTCCATAGGACGCACACACATTTCCCCTCAATTTTTGGAGGGGAAAAAGTGCATCCTATAGAGCGAAAAATACGGTACTTGCCAGAGTTGTGCATGCTCTGGTTATCTCCCGCTTGGACTACTGCCATGTGCTCTACATGGGATTTTTTGAAATGCTCAGAGGAAATCTGATTGGTTCTTATGTACACTGTGTAAAAAGTTCTTTTGTGAATAAAATGACCTGGACCGGAGGGTGGACAGGAATTATTATATGCACCCCGCCTAGAGTCTTGCTGGTCAAGCTTCTGTGTGTATTTTATCCAATCCTTCCTTTGCTTTGGGAACGCCACAAGAGATCCTTCTCCTCTTACCAAAGTTTGTGTCTTTTAACTGAGGTTGTTAGGGAACCACAAATCTTAGGGTTCTCCCCCTTTCCTGACATTTATTGGTGCTTTTCTGCCCAAAGGAGTCAAAAGCGGAGCATATCATCAAAAAAACCAGAAAGTGCCCAAATGAACACAGACTGCAAAGCATGCATATTGAAATAACAAAATCTGAGCAATGAACAAACACTTCTCACACACACACACAGGCCGGCAAAGAAAGAAAACACGAGTTAAAGAGCAGATGAGGAGAAAATAAAAGCCATTGGCTTGATGGAAGTGGATGGCTTTCACCAGACACTGGAATGCCCCTAAAGTGGGTGGACAGAGGGGTCTGGAAAGCGGGGAGGCTTCCAATTCCTGGGTGCTGCTACCAAGAAGGCCCTGTCCCTGCCAGGGACCAAGGAAGGAACATTGCATTCGTTTTCCTGATAATAGTGCTAGCGCTTCTGTTTTCAAATGCTCCTTACCAGTGCTATTTCTCTGGAAAGAGAGGTGCCAGAGTTCACCATGAACTTCTCCCGTGTTCTCTTAGAATGGTAATTGCACCCACCTGAGAGGTGCCGAGTTCCAGTGAACACCAGCTGAAAAAAAAAGAGCCCTGCTTGCTGGTATTCTGCCCCAAATTATGTTGCTTTACTCCTGCGATTTGCCGGGTTACAGGGGCTTCACATTGAGATTTTCCAGAATCAAATAACACCGAAATGAGCGCCAATCACGGGCTATATTCCATGAGTTTTCCAGACTGTTATGTTGTGTGAAAGATCAAACACAATGGGGAAATCAACGGTTTTTGGATTCGGCGAAACCACTGGAAATAACCCAGGAGGACCCGAGTCCAGCCTGCTCCCTGGAAAAAGGAGAATATTGGAGAAGGCTGGGCCTCCATCCTCAATAAGGGGATAATACTGACAAGGTGCTTGTAAGGATCACGGAATGACAATGCGCATAAAATGCTGCAAACACTGTAAAGCAAATAACTGCTAGAGTTGCTACGAATAGGTGATTTTGACTTTGGGAAACAAAAGTAGGCATACATTGCATCCCTAATTCTCATTGCTTCCTTTCAATCTGACTTTTTAATGCTCCGCTGGCTCAAAATCCAGAGACGCTGTCTCTTTTATTCCTGCTGAAGCTGTTCTCTCTATGGCACCCGAACATGACCTTTGCCTTTAAGCTGTTCAGCCGAGGGATTTGATGCGCCGGCAAAGAGCCGACCCCTGACCTCTTAACGCTGAGCTAGCTCTCTATCTCCTTATATGCGTTACTCTTCGGCATCATCCCCACCATGCAAAAAGGCTGCGGTGAGCCTCACCTTTCCGATTCAGAGCAGCTTCTTCCATGCACCTTTCCTCAGCCATGCGCTTAAGCTGCGCCTCCTGACCTCACTGTGCTTAAGAGGTGTTTTACGAGTCACATCTTAAGTGATGCTTAAGGCTCCTGCTCAGCGGCTGATTTTTTACAAAAACAAATGTGGACAGTGTCATCAACTGAGCAGGGCCACCCATCATAGCTGTCAACCGTCCCTTATTTGGCGGGAAACTCCCTTATCCCAGCGCCGTGTCCCGCTGCTGTCCCTTATTGATGATGTCCCTTAAATTTCCCGGGTTTCAAAGGAAGCAGCTCCTCTCCTTCCCTCCCTGCCGGCCAGGGAGGAGGGAGGCTGCAACTGTGTTGCTTGGCTGCCCAGCCCATCCCCCCTCTGGCCTCCTCTCACCAGCCTCAGCCCCTGGGAGTCCCTCCCCGCCAGGACTGGCGGGAGCCTCAGGCCCTTCCGCCGCCATCCTCCTTGCGGCCGCCGAACTGAGCATCTCTGCCTGGGACCTCCCCTCTTCCCATTGCCGCTCCCGCTTCGCCGTACTGCGGCTGCGCTGCCGAAGGACCCAGATGAGATGGACAGCCTGGTGCGCCTTATGAATTGCTGAGGAGCCTTGAGAGGAGAGCGAGGGCAACCACAGAGAAAGCAGTTCAGAGAGAGGAGGCGGAGGCAGAGGTGTGGGCAGGTGTTCCAAGGGCTAACCATATTGGGGGAAAGCGGAGGAAGGACCGCAAGTGCTTCTCCCATAGATTTGTAGTGGTAGACTAGCATAGAGAATCTGATCTGTGGGTTTACTTCGGGCGCTATTCCCCCCCCCTTCATCTTGCCCCACCTGATGGAACTGAGAGCTGCAGATGGAGCACGAGAGAAAAGATACAGAACTGCAGCAGCATCTTCGTAGCTTGGACTTCGTTTTGCTCAAAAAGTGGTTGCTGCTTGTAGTTATTTAATTGCAGTGTTTCATCGGCTGGTGTCTTGAGCAGCAACCTCTGGAAACGAATGGCTAAAAACCGGACCCCTGGACGGTTAAGTCCAGTCAAAGGTGACTATGGGATTGTGACTCTCATCTCACTTTCAGGCCGAGGGAGCCGGCGTTTGTCCACAGACAGCTTTCCTGGTCATGTGGCCAGCAGCACTAAACTGCTTCTGGTGCAACGGAACACCGTGATGGAAATCAGAGCACACGAAAACGCCGTCAACCTTCCCGCTGCAGTGGTACCTGTTTATCTACTTGCACTGGTGTGCTTTCAAACTGCTAGGTTGGCAGGAGCTGGGACAGAGCAACGGGAGCTCACCCCATCGCACAGATTCGAACCGCTGACCTTCTGATCGGCAAGCCCAAGAGGCTCAGTGGTTTAGACCACAGCGCCACCCGCGTCCCCTTGATCCAGGGGGAATGAACAGACACATGGGTTGCCTAACCAGACTGCATCTCCTCCCTCTACAGAGGCCATCCCAGCTTAGGAAAAGGATCAAGTGAAACCATCCTAAAGCAACAGTTCTGCTGGTCTCTAATTGCAAGTGTGCCCTTTGCCTAGGAATCTTTTAGCATGGCTGCATGATGGTTTGGGAGACGGCGGATGCGCTCATTCCATGCCAGCATGCCTGATTCTGGCCATCCGCATGCACACAGAGACTTAAACCCCTTCAGGTCCCGTGGTCACCCATATGCCAGGCAGGACCAACAGGGGGAGCTGTCAGAGGGCAGGCATCCCAGAGCAAAAGGTAGAATCTACCTTAAAAAAAAAACCCCAAACACATTGCACATTCCCAACCATGCACACATCACTAAACCAGGAACATAAAATGAACATCACAAGAGTGTGCCTTTCGTGGTTTCAAGTATGGCTGTCACCTGACTAAAGAAATTTTAGCTGGTTGGGAGATTTAGCTGATTAATAGGTATAAATTTGCATGCGAGAAAAAGGTATAGAATTACAGGAAGAAGAATGTTTGTTTATAGATGGTGCTCAAATGAGGCATTTAAAATTTGCAGCTTGATTAATCAAAGACATATCATCAGGCAATCAAAAATGTTTTTTGAAGTGACTAATCTAACATTGATTGATTGATTGATTGATTGATTGAGGTCAGTTGTGGTGTAGTGGTAGTGGTTAGAGTGTCAGATTGAGGGCCGGGAGTAAAAGGTAAAGGTAAAGGGACCCCTGACCATTAGGTCCAGTCGTGACCGACTCTGGGGTTGCGGCACTCATCTCGCTTTATTGGCTGAGGGAGCCGGCGTACAGCTTCCGGGTCATGTGGCCAGCAGGACTAAGCCGCTTCTGGCAAACCAGAGCAGCGCACGGAAACGCCGTTTACCTTCCCGCCGGAGCGGTACCTATTTATCTACTTGCACTTTGACGTGCTTTCGAACTGTTAGGTTGGCAGGAACAGGGACCGAGCAACGGGAGCTCACCCCGTCGCGGGGATTCGAACCGCCGACCTTCTGATCAGCAAGTCCTAGGCTCTGTGGTTTATCCCACAGCGCCACCTGCCAGGGTTCAAATGCCAGCTCAGCCAAGAAGCTCACTGGGCGACCTTGGGCCAGTCCCTGCCTCTCTCAACCTAACCTACCTCACAGGATTATTTTGGGGATTAAATGAGGAGCAGGGAGAACAATGCAAGGGAGAAAAAGGTGGGAAATAAATGCAAGGAATAAAATAAATATTGCAGCTCCTGTTTCAGAACTAGCAGCGCCGGCCAAAGGAAAACTGGTGTTATCTTGAACATCAGTTGCATGTGGCAGTACAAAGACATGGGAAAGGGCTGGCTGAGAGGATTCTGCGAGCTTTAGCAATAAATGCTGGAGAATGATCTGTTGGGAAACTGTGTACATCCAGCTACTCACACAGAGTCAATTAAGGTTTGGCAGACAGCCAGAAAGCAATCTGAAGGAGTAAGTCTGCCTGGAGGCATTGATTGACAGAGGCATGGAGACTGCTCCCTGATTGGTCAAGCTCTCTCAAAGGAGTGATAATTAATGGCCTACTAACTGAAATGCGTGGTTCAGTGTTTGTGAGTTCAGAGTTCTGTGTCAGTGTAGGAGTTGTGAGTCGTGTCAGAGAGAGCTAGCATAAGATCCGTGTTCTGTTCCTGTAAATAGTCCACTGTATATAATAAGCACCTAACTACAAGTTCCTGGTTCCTGCTTCATCTATCCTGTCTGCAGCCAATTCCTTCCGTGGATTCTGTGTGTACTCTGCTAGGTCTGGCTAAGGTCCTGCAACTAGTCAGAAGGTTGCGAAACTCCAAATGGGTTTTGCCGATATGATCATCTCCCCCAGCCATTATGAAAAAATTCAGTGTATTCCTGAAAGAAAACAGGATCTGCAATGATAAAAGGGCTTCTTGTAGCAGCTTTATTAACTGGAGCAGGGTTTCCCAAACTTGGGTCTGTTTTTGTTTTTTGGGTCGCAGTTCCCATCATCCCTGACCACTGGTCCTGCTAGCTAGGGATGATGGGAGTCCAAAAACAGCTGGAGACTGAAGTTTGGGAAATCCTGAATTAGAGAATATTTAGCGGCATTCCAAAAAGAAGGATATCCTCTCTGTCTCGGTTAACCCTTTATACTTTTTATACTCCAAGAGGCTGGAATGCTTTTAAAAGGAGCCAGTGTGGTGTAGTGGTTAAGAGCGGTAGTCTCATAATCTGGGGAACTGGGTTCGCGTCTCCGCTCCTCCACATGCAGCTGCTGGGTGACCTTGGGCCAGTCACACTTCTTTGAAGTCTCTCAGCCCCACTCACCTCACAGAGTGTTTGTTGTGGGGGAGGAAGGGAAAGGAGAATGTTAGCCGCTTTGAGACTCCTGAAGGGGAGTGAAAGGCGGGATATCAAATCCAAACTCTTCTTCTTCTTCTTCTTCTTCCAAATTGCTCACAGATACTTTTAAGTGGGCCCTTTAGTTTGTGCAAAGAATTGGATATCAAGAATGTGAAGGGGGAAGGAATGGGTTTCTGTGCAGTCAGTTTGAAACTGACCCAAAATCCCCATTTTTCCTCCTCCAAGGGAGCATTTCTAAAATGCTGTAACTTGAGCTCTTGAGCCAAAACCCAGCTGTATAAACAAGTGCTCAAAGCTCTCTCCCTTATCAGTCTGTGACGGCAATGAGTGGCCTTGCCAGTTCCAGTAGAGCAGGGATGACACGTCTGGGTCTTATCTTACATCCTGACCACAAAGACCACAAGACCACAAAGACGCACAGACCTTGTCAAGTCTGACAAGAGGCCCGGGAATGGTGCCAGGAGTTGGTGACCTCCTGCCCCAAGATAAGAGTATAGGAACAGGAACAACCTTTTATGGTCAAGAGTACAGGAAGAGGAAAACCCTTTTATGGTCAAGAGTGCCAGAACAGGAATATCTGTTTATGGTCATGGATGTCAACTTACGTGTATAAGCTGACGTGCTTGAATTCCTGGGGAAGGGGGGAGAGGGTGCCTGGAGGATATACCGTATTTTTTGCACCATAACACTCACTTTTTCATCCTAAAAAGTAAGGGGAAATGTCTGTGCGTGTTATGGAGGGAATGCCTACGGGTGGCATGCCTACGGATTTTCCTCCTCTAAAAACTACGTGCGTGTTATGGTCGGGTGCGTGTTATAGAGCGAAAAATACGGTATATACTGCATGAAATTGCTCATTTCTTTGGACTTGCTGTGAACTGACCACGCAAGTGCATTCTGCTATCCGGAGAACAGAATAAACTCTTTCTCTGAATCAACCTTGGTGTCATTTGACTTCCTCCTTCCCTCCCGGGAGCAACGCAGGCCCCACCAGTCGGTAAAGTCTAATAAGGCTACAAATGTACAAATATACAAGTAGTCCAAAGGACCACCCAGTCCAGCATTCTGTTCTCAGCCGGATGACCCAATGGGAAGCGCAAAAGCAAGACCCCCAAATGCAGCAGCACTCCTGCCCAATTGTAGTTCCCAGCAACTTGGCATTCAGAGGTGTTCTGCCCATGTTCATATTCCGCACCCAAGAACCCACCCTACCCCTCCGCAATAGAGATTTATTACCATGGCTACATCAGCCTGGAAGATCTGTTTGATGAACTTGTTCCTCGAGGAGTGGACCAGCTGGATGATGTCTCCATGAAGTGTGTCCCTGTTTTTCTCCAGAAATCCTGTAGTGGAGAAGACAACAGCATGAGCCCAGAATTATTTACACTGCTGTAAGGTTTTTTTGGAGGGGGTGGGTGGGTCGGTCAGCATGATGCTCTGAGTCCCTTGCAGTTCTTGGGATCATGTCTCTGTGCAGGGTAGAAAGTATGAGGAGCAAGAGCGCCCAACCAGCTCCTATGTCCTGGCAATGGTTGTGGCTGACTAGTTAAGCGCTATGATTAGCATAATCATGCCGCAGAACAGGGGTCGGCAAACTACGGCCCGTGGGCCAGATGTGGTGCTTGCTCCAAGCTCAGACCGCATGGCTCTAACAAGCCCCTCTTCCTATAATTTAGGAACTTTCAACACTGTAACTAAGCCAAGTTTTACTGTCTGTGCAACAGTTTCCGACTGGTGTATATAAAAGCACATGAATCTGACTTTTGGAGAGTTTGTAAGTAAACCATTTTTAACTTACCAAATATGTGATCTTTTTCTACACTGGGGGAAGAGGGAAACTTTGGAAGGAACTCACAAGGGCCAATTTTAAAGGTCTAACAGCCTATATTTCCATGCTTTACTTTGCTGCATATTTTGTGATTTTTAAATATCTGCTGGCATTCTCTCACCAAAAAGCACTTGCCCCAAACTTGGATCTTGGCATCCAGGGAATTCACCTTTTATATGTGTATTTTTTCCCCTTTGCAACCAACACCTGCTTGATCTGTTTTGGATTCCAGGCTGTGACTAATTGAAAAGCAAGATCTGTTTAGCCGTTAATGCCACGAGCCCTCCATCTTGTGCTCAGGTTGCATATAGGTGTAAATAAAACCACATATCCTAAAAACACCACACTCTCCACTGACTTTCATTCCAAGGAAGCTGAATCCAGAGTAAACACTTGGAACCCCTGGATTCTTTCACAGCACAGAGATTGGGGGAGCGTATTACAATATATTCAAGTCTGAAGCCCATTTTCATCTCATGATGGGCACAGGGCAAGTTTTCGACTGCTTCCTGATGGGAACTCAGTATCACAAACAGGTCATTCAGATACTGCACACAGGCAGCTGCTGACTCCTGCTCTGGAAGGTAGGACTCGAATCCATGGCTTCAAGTTGCAGGAGATTCCGACTAGACATGCAGAAAAGCTTTTTGGCAGTAAGATCTGTTTGACAGTGGAAAAGTCTCCCTCAGAAGGTTGTGGACCCTTGGAGGTTTTTAAGCAGAGGTTGGGTGGCCATCTGTCATGGATACTTTAGTTGAGATTCCTGCAGTGCAGCGGGGTTGGACTAGATGACTCTTGGGCCCCTTCCAACTCTAAGACTCTACGATTCTATGACTTTGACGTACCTTTCGTCTCATAGTACACAACTCCAGCGAAGTGGTTGATGCCAAACTGGGTGTCGTAGTTGTTTTTGGGAGGGATGTAGTTGGTGTTGAGCTTATGCTGGGAGTTCAGCTTGTGCAGCATGGTCGTGTCTGTTCCCTATATCAATTAGAACACAATACCCAACTTTAAAAGGTTTGCTGCAGTGGTCCAAAAATGATCAGCTTGATCTGCCAACCTTTTTCTCCCTCCTTGCATCGTATACTACCTGGATGACTTTCTTTCAAGGGGGAAATGATAAGTGTCTGCATACGCAATTTTTTGTGTGAGCTCGTGGCATGGACTGGTTGGACGCAGAGGAAGGGTGGGAAGAATCAGCTGGGGAACCCCCAAGGGAAGAAGGCTCAGAGCTAAGGGGAGTTGGTGGCGGGACAATGATGAGTGGTTAGAGGGAGAAGACTGGGAGGAGGAGGTGTTGGAAGTTGAATGGACAACAGGGCTTAGTGAGCAGGAAGAGTCCGAGGCAGAGAGCAGTCCAGAAGCAGAGGCAGAAGTGGAGGGAGGTCAAGAAGCAGAGATGGGTCTGGTTGGTGAAGAGTCAGAGGTGTCTCTCCCTCTTGTTACAACAAACTACCCTTCCCTCTGGTCTCCCAGGACCAGGAGAGGCATGAAGTGGAAGGAGCAAAGGCTGACAAACAGCCACAGTCCCTAATTGCTTGTGGGAGGAGGGAACCCTGGAGAGGAGGTAAAGGTAAAGGACTCCTGGAAGGTTAAGTGCAGTCAAAGGCGACTCTAGTGTTGCAGCACTCATCTTGCTTTCAGGCTGAGGGAGCCATCATTTGTCCACAGACAGGTTTCCGGGTCATGTGGCCAGCAGGACTAAACGCCATTTACCTTCCTGCCGGAGCGGTACCTATTTATCTACTTGCACTGGTGTGCTTTCGAACTGCTAGGTTGGCAGGAGCTGGGACAGAGCAACGGGAGCTCACCCCATCGTGGGGATTCGAACCGCTGACCTTCCGATCGGCAAGCCCAAGAGGCTCAGTGGTTTAGACCATAGCGCCACCTGCTTCCCTGGAGAGGAGGAGACATTGGCGACTGTGGGAAGGGTTCTGTTTAGATCTCATTAAACAGCTGCACTGGTTGCCATTTTGTTTCCAGGCCCAATTCAAGGTGCTCGCTTTGGTGTTAAGGTCCCAGATGATTCTGGCCTCAAATATCTGGAAGACCTCCTTCCTTACAGATCCTCTTGAGTGGTGAAATCAGAAGAGGGAGTTATTGCAATCAGATCCTTCTTGCAGGCTTCTGAGTGCAGCAACTGCTGATTTCAGCACTGGTGAGAGGGTCTGTCGGGAAGAAGGAGGTCTTCCCTCGATCCAGGACACAAGTTCTAAATCCTGACCTTGGGGAATTTGCTCTCCTCGTCAATGAGCGAGATGATGTTCATTGGTTTGATGGCGATCATGTCGAGGGCATCCTGGTTGTCGGTGAACTCGATGTGCTGCCAGTTAATGTTCTCCAGGTTGTATTCCTCCTGCTCCAGCTTGAAGACGTGGCGGACGAAGAATTGCTGGAGGTTCTCGTTTGCAAAGTTGATACAGAGCTGCTCAAAACTGGGGGGGGGGGAGGGGATAGCAAGCATCAACAGTGAGGGAAATAGAGAAACAGAATTTATTATTATTTTTTTTAAAAACCAGGAATAATTTGGTAACAGATGCAAGAATATATATATATATATATATACATATATATATACACACACACACATATATATATATACACACACACATATATATATATACACACACACATATATACACACACACACACACACACATATATATATATACACACACAGTGGTACCTCGGGTTAAGTACTTAATTCGTTCTGGAGGTCCGTTCTTAACCTGAAACTGTTCTTAACCTGAAGTACCACTTTAGCTAATGGGCCTCCTCCTGCTGCCGCGCCGCCGGAGCACGATTTCTGTTCTCATCCTGAAGCAAAGTTCTTAACCTGAAGCACTATTTCTGGGTTAGCGGAGTCTGTAACCTGAAGTGTCTATAACCCAAGGTAACACTGTATATATAGGTAAAGGGACCCCTGACCATCAGGTCCAGTTGTGGCCGACTCTGGGGTTGCGGTGCTCATCTTGCTTTATTGGCCGAGGGAGCTGGTGTACAGCTTCCGGGTCATGTGGCCAGCATGGCTAAGCCGCTTCTGGCGAACCAGAGCAACACACGGAAACACCGTTTACATTCCCGCCAGAGCGGTACCTATTTATCTACTTGCACTTTGACGTGCTTTTGAACTGCTAGATTGGCAGGAGCTGGGACTGAGCAATGGGAGCTCACCCTGTCGTGGGGATTCGAACCTCCGACCTTCTGATCGGCAAGTCCTAGGCTCTGTGGTTTAACCCACAGCGCCACCCGTGTGTGTGTGTGTGTATATATATATATATATATATATGCTTTCGTAGATTTTCACGGGTACAGGAATGCAGGTTTTGGTGTCCTCGGGTGTCTTCCCGTGTAAAAGTTGGGGTGTCTAGGCGACGTTTCGACGAGGTCTCACTCGTCATCTTCAGGCTGGTGCTTTCGGCTTCCTGTTACTGGAACAGAGCAGGATCTCAGTGTTTGAGTTCCTATAAATACTGTTGAGGGGGTGTGGTGTATAGCCTCCAATGTTCTGGGCAGAGAGGAAGTTCCCAGGCTAGTGTGCCTTTTCTTCTTTTGTTCCTTAATTACTTGAGGGATATCTTGAGTGATTTCTTGAGTGATATTCTGAGTACCACTTAGGTGGGTCATTAGGTGTGGATTAGTTGCTAAAGCCTTCGTGTCTTGACCTCTTGAACTTTGTGAAGAGTTTTTCTGAGAAGATGGCTGTACTGCACTTAGTTGTGCTCTGGCTTGGCTTCGTGTATAGGGGCGAGCTGTGGTTTTGTGTCCTGTGCCAGCCAGATCTGTGTAGGGATTGCAGGGGGGTGCAGCATCCGGAGGTGCCACCATGGTTTGGCTACTGGATGGTGTCTGTAATTTATCTGTGGAGAGGGTCTGGGTTTGGGTCTGGTGTGGTTGATTGGTGATGGCGTTCTGTGTGCCTCTGGATCTGGTGTCGGTTTTTGTGGGGAGGGCTAATTTCCAGATGTCTGGCAGGCGGGATGTGTCGTCACGCTTGTTCATGTTGTGAGGGTGTTTCTCTATCTCGATGGCTTCCATGATTATTCTCTTGTGGTGATGTTCCATGTTAGAGAGCAATTTGGAATCTGCAAAATTAATTTCGTGTCCTGTTTCTTTCATGTGTTGGAAAAGAGAGGAAGTTTTTTCTTCTTTTTTGACGGCATTCTTGTGTTCTGCGATACGTGCATTTATTCGTCTGTTTGTTTGTCCAATGTACGTGGCTGGGCAGACTTTGCAGGTTATTTCATAGACCCCTTGGTTTTCCAACTGGATTTTATCCTTGGGGTTTCTGAGGATATTGGCTATTTTTTGGTTGGTGCAAAAGGCTGTTTTGATATTGTGTTTATGGAGGATTTTGCTAATTTTATCTGTAGTGCCCTTGATATAAGGAAGGAGGACCTACGAGAAACTAGAAATCCGAAGAGCCACCATCTTATGTGATCTCTTGTTCCTACGCAACTGCCGAGACAACAACTTAATTCCCACATGCTTCCAACTTAAATTCCACTCTAAAACCCCAGCTACCGAAAGGATCCTGAAACGAACTGAACTATCCCTAATCAGAAACGAACTACATAAGAAAAGATACCTACTAAACCAAACCAACAAAGATCTGCTCACTCTTCACCTCAAACTCTGTAACAAAATCCACCCTGCACTCTGGGACAAATGCAAACAACTAGCCGTCTGGAGAGCTGAAACTGAGACCTCACATAAGACAGACACACACACCAACAAACTCCACAAACTAGAGAAACGCCAGAAGCCCAGCCACCCTCCACAACAACCCATGAAACAAACAGTACATAACATATCAGACAGGATCCTCACCTCAACTGAAACCAAAGTACTCTCCAAAGGTTTCAACTTTGCAGTCGCCCCGAGACGCATCCCCACGGAAAACATCATATGCGGAGTCGAAGCTAGCCTAACCAATATCAACCCAGATGAAGCCAATAAAATCAGACTTGAAGTCACCAACATCCTCTGCTCCAGCAAACCACCCAGAAGCAATTTACACAAAGAAGAACAGAAAGCACTCACCAACCTGAGGAAAGACAACAACATAATCATTCTCCCAGCAGACAAAGGTAATGCCACTGTTGTGATGAACACATCGGACTACCAAGCAAAACTATCAAATCTACTCCAAGACCCACCTACCAACCTATAAAAACAGATCCCACCACCTATCTGGAAAAAACCACCAAATCCAAAATAAAAGCCTCTCCTATCAGTGAAGAAATCCAGCTAAGAATCATCCCCAGAGAAAAATCATCCAGATGCCCCAAACTCTACGGCCTCCCCAAGATACACAAAGAAGGAACACCACTCAGACCAATAGTCAGCTCCATAGGCTCACCTCTACAAAATCTCGCTAAATTTCTCGCTAAGCAAACTTCAGCCCTATGCAGAATCCATCTCTTCACACGTTACAAACTCCTTCCAGTTCATAGAAATAATAAAGAAGCAAAACCTACATCCCAATGACCTACTTGTGAGCTTCGATGTTGTATCTCTCTTCACACAAGTGCCCATTAATGAAGCCTTGACAGCCATTCAAAACAAATACAATCCCCCCGAATACATCCTGGACCTGACCAACCACTGCCTAACCAACACGTACTTCATCCACAATGGACAAAGATACAAACAGATAGAAGGAGCACCTATGGGATCACCCCTCTCACCGGTCATCGCAAACCTGTACATGGAACACTTTGAAACCAATGCTTTAGACAAGTCAGAACACAAACCCAAACTTTGGCTCAGATATGTTGACGACACCTTTGTAATTTGGCCACACGGGAAGGAAAAACTAGATAGCTTCCTCACACATCTCAACAGCCTACACCCCAAAATACAATTCACTATGGAAATAGAAGCCAACAACCAACTTCCCTTCCTTGACGTCCTAATCTACAAAAAACCTGATGGCTCCCTAGGACACACTATCTACCGGAAAAAAACACACACCAACCGCTACTTACATGCACAATCACACCACCACCCTGCACAAATAAACTCCGTAGCCAAGACTCTCATCTCCAGAACCAAACGCCTGGCTGACAAAGACCACTTGACAACTGAGTTACAGAATCTCTCAAATGTGTTAATCGCCAATGGATACCAGCAAAACAGGGTTACAAAGCTAATCCAAAAGAAACACCCCCCAAAAACCAAGACACAGAAGAAAACAATGGCATGGCCCTCCTTCCTTATATCAAGGGCACTACAGATAAAATTAGCAAAATCCTCCATAAACACAATATCAAAACAGCCTTTTGCACCAACCAAAAAATAGCCAATATCCTCAGAAACCCCAAGGATAAAATCCAGTTGGAAAACCAAGGGGTCTATGAAATACCCTGCAAAGTCTGCCCAGCCACGTACATTGGACAAACAAACAGACGAATAAATGCACGTATCGCAGAACACAAGAATGCCGTCAAAAAAGAAGAAAAAACTTCCTCTCTTTTCCAACACATGAAAGAAACAGGACACGAAATTAATTTTGCAGATTCCAAATTGCTCTTTAACATGGAACATCACCACAAGAGAATAATCATGGAAGCCATCGAGATAGAGAAACACCCTCACAACATGAACAAGCGTGACGACACATCCCGCCTGCCAGACATCTGGAAATTAGCCCTCCCCACAAAAACCGACACCAGATCCAGAGGCACACAGAACGCCATCACCAATCAACCACACCAGACCCAAACCCAGACCCTCTCCACAGATAAATTACAGACACCATCCAGTAGCCAAACCATGGTGGCACCTCCGGATGCTGCACCCCCCTGCAATCCCTACACAGATCTGGCTGGCACAGGACACAAAACCACAGCTCGCCCCTATACACGAAGCCAAGCCAGAGCACAACTAAGTGCAGTACAGCCATCTTCTCAGAAAAACTCTTCACAAAGTTCAAGAGGTCAAGACACGAAGGCTTTAGCAACTAATCCACACCTAATGACCCACCTAAGTGGTACTCAGAATATCACTCAAGAAATCACTCAAGATATCCCTCAAGTAATTAAGGAACAAAAGAAGAAAAGGCACACTAGCCTGGGAACTTCCTCTCTGCCCAGAACATTGGAGGCTATACACCACACCCCCTCAACAGTATTTATAGGAACTCAAACACTGAGATCCTGCTCTGTTCCAGTAACAGGAAGCCGAAAGCACCAGCCTGAAGATGACGAGTGAGACCTCGTCGAAACGTCGCCTAGACACCCCAACTTTTACACGGGAAGACACCCGAGGACACCAAAACCTGCATATATATATATATATATATATATATATATTTGCTTTCGTAGATTTTCACGGGTACAGGAATGCAGGTTTTGAAGCCATCGAGATAGAGAAACACCCTCACAACATGAACAAGCGTGACGACACATCCCGCCTGCCAGACATCTGGAAATTAGCCCTCCCCACAAAAACCGACACCAGATCCAGAGGCACACAGAACGCCATCACCAATCAACCACACCAGACCCAAACCCAGACCCTCTCCACAGATAAATTACAGACACCATCCAGTAGCCAAACCATGGTGGCACCTCCGGATGCTGCACCCCCCTGCAATCCCTACACAGATCTGGCTGGCACAGGACACAAAACCACAGCTCGCCCCTATACACGAAGCCAAGCCAGAGCACAACTAATTGCAGTACAGCCATCTTCTCAGAAAAACTCTTCACAAAGTTCAAGAGGTCAAGACACGAAGGCTTTAGCAACTAATCCACACCTAATGACCCACCTAAGTGGTACTCAGGATATCACTCAAGAAATCACTCAAGATATCCCTCAAGTAATTAAGGAACAAAAGAAGAAAAGGCACACTAACCTGGGAACTTCCTCTCTGCCCAGAACATTGGAGGCTATACACCACACCCCCTCAACAGTATTTATAGGAACTCAAACACTGAGATCCTGCTCTGTTCCAGTAACAAGAAGCCGAAAGCACCAGCCTGAAGATGACGAGTGAGACCTCGTCGAAACGTCGCCTAGACACCCCAACTTTTACACGGGAAGACACCCGAGGACACCAAAACCTGCATATATATATATATATATATGCTAAGAATTACTGCCCAACATGATGATTTGAAGGACCCTCTTCTCGCAGATATACCCATGTACTTAACGCAAACATGTGAAGTCCTCTTCTGGGTACCCTTACCAGGTCTACCAGAAGTAGGGCCTTTTCAGTGTTGACACTCCTTATGCACTCCGCTATAGGGCCAGCCTTACCATTAGGCAGAGTATGAGTCCTACATTGAACATCCCTCTTTAAATATGATTACTTTAATTAGGTGCCAGGATTGGACACCCCTCCCCCATCTCTTCAAATCCAAACAAAGGAGAGTGTCAGGCTTCGGGGACTCCTCATCCCTTTTGGCCATAGATAAGCAGGACAAAGCGAAAAGAGTCGCTTACCATATAAAGAGTCTTTAATGATCACAGCAAAAGAACAAAGCAGCCATTCTTGGAATGAAGGTGCTTCCAATTAAGGTTTCCACCTACTTCCCCCCAGTCACTTCCGCGCTTTCCAACCTGATCTCGCAACCACTGTGCTTTTTGTGTAGCCAACTTATCTGCTCTAGGTCTCCTTGGACTGATAGGTTAGACACTTTCCAGTGAGAAAGAGAGTCTGTTAGCTCTCTCTCTCTTCCAGTTCTTCTTCACTTTGCTGTTTACCTCCCAGTTCTTCCCAACTTTTACCTTCAGAACTATGCCCCTCTGCAAACCGCTGTTCCAAATCTATACTGCTCCACTGCTCCTGGGCAGCTTTAGGATAGCAGGTTTTTCCTGAACATTTCTAGCTCCTGTACCTGTTCACAGTGAAGTTCTCAAACCCAAAGATATCAAGGAGTCCAATGGATCTCCTCACACTTTTGTGTTCGTGGGAAGGAGGTCTGTAAATGGCAGCGTTGATCTTCTCCACAATCCATACGAAAAGCCTTCCGTAGATTCCCTGGAAAGGTTGGAGAAAGGGAAGGGAAGTAAATGCCGTTCATTTTATAGCTTGCCTCAAAAGCTTTGGCTCTTCAACATGCCTCTTGCTGGCCCAGGGACAGGAACTACTCGTAACAATTGGATTCTAGAATTTTACAATGTGCATTTTTTTATTTTTCAATTTGCAAACCTGTGCCAAAGGCCTTTGGCCTTGACTCAAGCAAGGGTGATGTTTGGATCTAGTTTGGCTGAGCTCATGCATACAATTTGGCCGATGCTGCATAACAAAACAGGCCACTGAGAGCTAATTAAGCCAGAACACATTTGGCATTTCAGTTACCCAGAATATCTGATTGAAGAACATTAAGAGCATCTTATACTGGGATTTCAGCTATCTAAAGAATGACTGAAGAACTGTAAGAATACTTGTGCTGTGTAGAGGTTTTCTTTCCATTCCGATTATTGCATGGTACTCAGGGCTGGACTTAGGTTTGATGAGGCCCTAAGCTACTGAAAGTAATGGGGCCCTTTATATGTCCAGCTGTCCTTTGCCAACAACAAATTGTCACTATTTTTTGGGTTGAATATATGCTAGATGGTAATTTATGAACCTCATAGGTATCTAAAGCCATTTGTACATAACAAAATATGTATTTTATCAAAGTAATTGTTGAACTGAAATACAATTAAGAAGAAGTATATTACCATATTTTTTGCTCTATAAGACTCACTTTTTCCCTCCTGAAAAGTAAGGGGAAATGTGTGTGCGTCTTATGGAGCGAATGCAGGCTGCGCAGCTATCCCAGAAGCCAGAACAGCAAGAGGGATTGCTGCTTTCACTGCGCAGCAATCCCTCTTGCTGTTCTGGCTTCTGAGATTCAGAATATATTTTTTTTCTTGTTTTCCTCCTCCAAAAACTAGGTGCGTCTTGTGGTCTGGTGCGCCTTATAGAGTGAAAAATACGGTAATAGTGAAATGCAATTAAGAAGAAGTATATTAATAGTGAAACAATTATTAACCTCTAACTGTGCGTAGGTTTTATTTCATTTGTTTCTTATCTTATATTTTGGAAATGTACATCCAGTTTGTTTTTTCCTTTAATTTTTTGGGGGGCCCCAAGAGAGTGGGGCCCTAAGCTATAGCTTGTTTAGCTTATACGTAAATCTGGCACAGATGGTACTTCACATGCTGAGGAAATACTATTTTGAGATACGTTAGAGGCAACTGGGACAAAGCGGTGCACAAATTGTCGAAATAAATAAATGGTGTAAATATTTCCATTTTATGGCTCTATGTACTTCTGCTACTGCAGAGCAGAATTTTTACACCTGGCGTTCAGTTTTAATGACTTTGATATTGTTTCTTCTTGTCAGCTCCCATTTTTATGCAATGAATTTTGTTGAAAAGTTTATGGCCTCACGTCCATTAGATTTCATGTAAAAGGCAAAAGGTAAAGGACCCCTGGACGGTTAAGTCCAGTCAAAGGCGACTATGGGGTTGCAGCGCTCATCTCGCTTTTCAGGCCGAGGGAGCTGGCGTTTGTCCACAGACAGCTTTCCAGGTCATGTGGCAAGCATGACTATACCACTTCTGGTGTAACAGAACACCGTGACGGAAACCAGATCGCACAGAAATGCTGTTTACCTTCCCACTGCAGCGGTACCTATTTATCTACATGCACTGGTGTGCTTTTGAGCTGCTAGGTTGGCAGGAGCCAGGATAGAGCAACAGGAGCTCACCCCGTCGCAGGGTTTCGAACCGCTGACCTTCTAATAGGCAAGCCCAAGAGGCTCAGTGGTTTAGACCACAGCGCCACCCGCGTCCCTTGGATTCCATGTACAGTGGTGCCTCGCAAGACGAAAAGAATCCGTTCCGCGAGTCTCTTCGTCTTGCGGTTTTTTCGTCTTGCGAAGCAAGCCCATTAGCAGCTTAGTGCATTAGCGCTATTAGCAGCTTAGCGGGCTTAGCGGATCAGCTGATAAGCGGTTTAGCGGCTTAGCGGATCAGCTGATAAGTGGCTTAGCGGCTTAGCGGATCAGCTGTTAAGCGGCTTAGCGGATCAGCTGATAAGCGGCTTAGCGGCTTGGGAAAAAGGGGGGGAGGGAAAAAAACCCCGCAGGAACTCGCAAGACATTTTCATCTTGCGAAGCAAGCCCATAGGAAATTCGTTTTGCGAAGCACCTCCAAAACGGAAAACCCTTTCGTCTAGCGGGTTTTCCGTCTTGCGAGGCATTCGTCATGCGGGGCACCACTGTATACAGAAGCTGATGATAGAATTCATTTAGGTTTGTTATCCTTGAATTCTTTAATGTCCCTGCATAATTTCAACCTGGTCCTGGGAAACCCACAAACCTGAGTGTTTTGTAAACCACTTTGATGTGTCCCCCGCCCTCCCAAATCAAGCGGTGTGCAAATTTTAGAAAATAAATAAGAGAGAGATGGGAGTGACTTTACCTTTACGAAAGCATCCCTGACATCCAGCGCCTGCTCCATGCTGAGAGGGGTGGAGACGGTCTCCCCCCTTGTGATGATAGTCCGGCTGGTGAGACAGTTCATTAGGTCCTGAGGGTCGACCTGCAAGCATTGGAAATAAAAGCCATTCACTGCCCTCAGCAGCTCTGATCTGAGCATCCATCGCCTCGCCCCCAACTTCAACAACATGTCATGGCTAAAAATTGGCCGCTGTTTCTTTAATGCTAAAAGAACTGAGTCAGCGGCCTACAATGACTCATGCAACCTTTCACCAAATTGTACCTGTAGATATAGAGTGGTCAGTGTTAGTGTTTGGTGTGGGTTGGTTGGATTGTAGAAAGCCGGTTGCGTTTGGTGTGTGTAAAAGCTGTGGGTCGTGGTTGGAGAAGAAGACTTTTTGAAGAATAAAAGCAGCAATACTCTGCAATAATACTCTTTTTCAAAGACTCTTTTGTGGCAACTAAGGTCTGAGGACTAGGCAAAGGAGTAAAAAGTGTCGGATTCTTAAGCCTTATCAGAGGAAAACTGGCCACTCTCCAGGCACTCGGCTTAAGATCCTTGTTGACCTCCCCGTCTGCGTCTCCCGGCAGGATACAGGCTAGGTCACTATTGGTGATCCTCCTCAAGCGTGAGAAGGACACACCACTCTCCCCTCCTCCCTGCCTCCCCAGGGAGGGGAAAGAGTCAGACAGAAATGTATTTACATCGCTTTATTTCTGTCCTTGCAGCAGTACAGAGAAATGCGTCTGCACAGTTCAAACTCCAACAGCAGAGAGATAAACTCCACCCCTGTGCTTCCAGTACAGGTCAGATGACACTCTGAGCTAACATCCGGTGCTCAATACAGTGAATAGATTGCCCCTTTGTTCCCATGGTACAGTCCCAAACATCAACATCCTGTTTTGCTTTCCAGCCACCTGCAGCTCGCTCTTGCATTGCTGCTTTTCCGTAACATTTCAGAACCTTTTCTTTTTCAAACACTGACACGACAAACTGAGGTGGTGAGGACAGGCTGCTCTGTAGCTAAAAGGGAACAACTGAGAAACACGAGGGACTCGTCAGCACGCTCTGGGGGAATCATAAGATCTGCAGAAGTACAGCATCTATATCTGGGGTTTTCTGGGGCCAGTGGTACCTGTCTGGAATTTTGCAAAATGTGTCGAGGGCACCAATCAGAAAGGAGGCGTGTCATGACACAAAATGCCTAAAAGCGGTGGTGTCACATAACACAACATGGCTATTGTGGGGCCATTGCACGATCTTTTTTTGTTTTGTTTTGTTAGAGCGTTTATTAATTTTCCAAAAAAAAACCCATCCAATTAACATATCAGATCATAATCCAATAAAAACAAAAACAAGATCAAATTGTCTTCCGAATTGTAATTTTGATTTTACGGCTTCCCACAGTCCGAACCTTGAAGCGTATCCATATCTCAGTCCTGCCTCTCACGATATTTCCATATTTCCAGATCCGATTTTATCTCTCCAGACCTCTTCGGGCCATTGCACAATCTAAACTGGTTGCTGTGTGGGTGGGGCCTAACACAACATGGCTGCCATGTTCAAAAGAGAAGGAAAAGCGACAGGACCATAAAATGGCGCATGCATCCAGGGTTTTTTTTTTTCCAGCAGTTGGCAGTTGCCTGCCTGCATAACCCAACAGGGAGATTGTTATGTACTGAATTGAATAGGATCCAAAATGCAGCAGTCTGATTGGTCCTAGAACAATAGGATCCAAAATACAGCAGTCTGATTGGTCCCAGAACAATCGGATTCAGAATGCAGCAGTCTGATTGGTCTGCAGGAGCCACCCAATCCAGCTCCAGATGGAAGTGAATCCACAACCTGATTGGCCTACAGGAGACTTCCGGAAATAGCCAATCACATGCAGCCCATTGTGTAAATAATGTATATAAAGCAGATAATTTGAAGGGACTTTCATTCCTCCTCACCACTATGAGCTGAATAAAGAGCATGAAAACCACTCTCGACTCCGAGTACATTTCAGAGATGTTCAGCTCACCTCTAGTAACGAAGCCGCGGTGATCAGCGATGCAGAGTGTACCACCTCGCAGGCATCCAAGTTGTCGTAGGTCCGAGCTGCGTGGGGGTTAAACCAAGATAAGATGGTTGCAAAAACGGTTGATACAGGAGCGCCCCCTTCTTACGGGTTGCGTCTAACGCAGCGCTCATTTAAAGTCAACTAGCAGCACAATCGTTTCACTGGCCTCGGCCCAGTAGACCTGAAGGAGCGTCTCCACCCCCATCGTTTTACCCGGACACTGAGGTCCAGCGCCGAGGGCCTTCTGGCGGTTCCCTTGCTGAGAGAAGCCAAGTTACAGGGAACCAGGCAGAGGGCCTTCTCGGTGGTGGTGCCTTCCCTGTGGAACATCCTCCCACCAGGTGTCAAAGAGAAGAACGACTACCAGACTTTTGGAAGACATCTGAAGGCAGCCCTGTTTAGGGAAGCTTTTAATGTTTGATGTATTATAGTATTTTAATATTTTTTTGGAAGCCGCCCAGAGTGTACCACCTCGCAGATGGGCGGGGTATAAATAATAATAAATTATTATTATTATTATTATTATTATTATTATTATTATTATTACTGGCAGAACGTTGCGAAAGGGAAAAGGCAAGCGCCTTGCCAAAGATTGCTGTGCATCAAGTTGCACGGCAAGGATCAGCTGTTTCACAACAAGAATCTGGTTGAACAACTGTTGGATTCCTTTGTTTACCAGTCCTTAAACCCTGCTATTCATTGGTGAAAGGGCTTTCACACTAGTGGGGGAGAAGACATGGGATACAGCCCTTCGTAGCTGTGTTTTTTGTCTATGTGGGATGTATTGTTCACTGCAGCAGTCAAATTCAACATTTTCAGTTTCCTAGAGTGGACACACAAGGGAATGTTGCTCCAGACTTCCTGCCATACCTGCTCTGGAGCATCCTCACTCTGTCTGTGACCAGGTAGATGGGCGGGACCCTAGCAGACCCTATAAAAAGGCCAGTCACACAGCCATCTTCCTCTTTTTGTCCTTTTTGCTGTTTTGCTCTCTGCCGGCTCTTAGCCAGCAGTACACGGCTCACCCTTACAGAGAATGGAAGCCGCAAGGTAGAAAGTCTGAGGCCTAGCTCAGACTTCTTTTCTCTACAAATGTACCTGTAACTACGAGATAAAGCCTGCTGAATACTGTGAACTGAATGTGAGTAAGCTTTATCATTGCTTTTAAACAAGACTGTTGTGTCATTATTGTTTTTAAGAGGGAACTAAGGAGGAAATCTGCAAGCTCAACTTGAACTGTGGTGCCCAGATTACAGTGGTACCCCGCAAGACGAATGCCTCGCAAGACGGAAAACCCGCTAGACGAAAGGGTTTTCCGTTTTGGAGGCGCTTCGCAAAACGAATTTCCCTATGGGCTTGCTTCGCAAGACGAAAGCCCATAGGGAAATCTCCGGGGACCTCTTTTAAATGCTAGCGGTGGGGAGCAAAGCCTTTCCCCCCCCCTCCGGCCTTCAGAAGAGGTCCAGGAAGGCTGGCGGGGGCCGAAAGGCTTTGCTCCCCAGCGCCAGCATTTTAAAAGCAGTCCGGGATAGCAGGGAAGCGCTTCCCGCTATCCCGGACGGCTTTTGAAGGCAGGAGAGATCCGCGAAGCCTGGGCGCGCTGATGTCAGCGCGCGCAGGCTTCGGCATGCCGGCAACTCTCCGCCAGCAGTGGCAGCGCTGCCGCTGCTGGCGGAGAGATCCGCGAAGCCTGGGCGCGCTGATGTCAGCGCGCGCAGGCTTCGGGATGCCGGCAACTCTCCCCAAGCAGCGGGAACGTTCCCGCTGCTTGTGGAGAGATCCGCGAAGCCTGGACGCGCTGAGATCAGCGCGCGCAGGCTTCGGGATGCCGGCAACTCTCCCCAAGCAGCGGGAACGTTCCCGCTGCTTGTGGAGAGGTCCGCGAAGCCTGGGCGCGCTGAGATCAGCGCGCGCAGGCTTCGGGATGCCGGCAACTCTCCGCCAGCAGCGGCAGCGCTGCCACTGCTTGCGGAGAGGTCCGCGAAGCCTTGGCCGGACAGCTTTTGAAGGCTGGCGGGGGGCAAAAGTCTTTGTCCCCCCTGCCTGCCTTCCCAGGGGCTTTTAAATCGCCCCGGACAGCGGAGAAGTCCTCCGCTGTCCCGGGGCGATTTTAAAATGCCGCCCGCCATCATTTTAAGATTGCCCCGTACAGCGGAGAAGCCCTCCGCTGTCCCGGGGTTTTTTAAAATGCTGGGGGTGGGAAGAAAAGCCCTTGTCCCCCCCCCAGCCTTCAGAAGAGGTCGGGGGACAGACTGTCCCCGGACCTGGTCTGAAGTCGGTTTCCCTAGGAACGCATTAATTGATTTTCAATGCATTCCTATGGGAAACCGTGCATCGCAAGACGAAAAACTCGCAAGAAGAAAAAACTTGCGGAACGAATTAATTTCGTCTTGCGAGGCACCACTGTATATATGATTTGCTCAGCTTATATGATTGCTCAGCTTATATGATTCTAACGCAGGGGTCAGCAAACTTTTTCAGCCGGGGGCCAGTCCACTGTCCCTCAGACTTTGTGGGGGGGCCGGACTATATTTTGAAAAAAATAATAATGAATGAATTCCTATGTCCCACAAATAACCCAGAGATGCATTTTAAATAAAAGGACACATTCTACTCATGTAAAAACACGCCGATTCCTGGACCGTCCGCAGCCGGATTTAAAAGTCGATTGGGCCGGATCTGGCCCCCGGGCCTTCATTTGCCTACCCATGTTCTAACGAATCCATCAACTTGCTTCCAGCAATTCACAAGGGAATGTGCTCTGCTACTTGCTCACCAGCATGAGTGAGGAAGGATAATATTGAATCAATATATCCTCTCCTGCTATCCACAACATTCCCACAGTGTGAATGTATGATGTGGAGCCTTCCACCATCTCATTCCCCTTGCCCCTGCATGGACTTATCACCTCACCGAGAACTAAGCCAAAGGTTACGGACGACCTCAAAACAGCACACTTGGTTCCTAAAGCTAGGCCATCCCATCAATCACCAAGGTTCACTTTGCCTCATAGGTATTCCTCACACCTTCTGCTTACAGAATTTGCAGCGAGTACTGTCTAGGTCAGGCACCCCCAAACTGAGCCCTCCAGATGTTTTGGGACTACAACTCCCATCATCCCTAGCTAACAGGACCAGCGGTCAGGGATAATGGGAACTGTAGTCCCAAAACATCTGGAGGGCCGAGTTTGGGGGTGCCTGGTCTAGGCGATCATCATTTCACACACACCAGCCTCCATGATGTATCGCACAAATATTGCCATGTGGTCTCCAAGCAGTGGTGCTACTTGGATTTAAGGTTCCTTTAGAGCGGAGATCATTGAGGTTTTGTGCAATATTCAGTTCATTTGTGAATATACATGGAGGGCATAGGTAGGGAAAATGGCATTCATGCCCTAGCATGTGAGAGAAGATCCACTGTCACACAACTAGTCTGACAAAAGTTTGGCAACCGGCCAGCTGCAACAATATTAAATTTAACTCTCTCTCCGGGGAAATCCAATTTGCCGCCGTTATCCAACTCTTTGCCGGGGATACTACCTTCATACCGCAAGTTCCCCATATGCAAGATGGCGGCCAGGAGCTTGGAGATCTCCCAGTTCTCCGTGTCGGTGAACATGAGGACTTTCATTGCTGCTCGGATGTTTGAGTACTCTTTGCTGTCGTCTCGGCCGTCGCAGGTAATGCAGTTACCCTAATGAGGATGAGATGGTTCAATGAGCCATCGACAAGGAGCATAAGTACTTGTGCCTAGTGGCGCACAATTTTGGACATCTGTAGCCCAGGGCTTAATCGGCTCATTATTATTATTTTGCAAGGACAAAAATAAGTGCATCACATCTTGAAGGCCTGTTATGTACTGAGTTGAATACGATCCAAAATGCAGCAGTCTGATTGGTCCTAGAACAATAGGATTCAGAATGCAGCAGTCTGATTGGTCCTAGAACAATAGGATTCAGAATGCAGCAATCTGATTGGTCCTAGAACAATAGGTACCAAAATGCAGCAGTCTGATTGGTCCCAGAACAATAGGATTCAGAATGCAGCAGTCTGAGTGGTTCACAGGAGCCACCCAATCCAACTCCAGGTGCAAGTGAATCCACAACCTGATTGGCCTACAGGTGAATCCCGGAATTAGCCAATCACATGGGGCCCATTATGTAAATAATGTATATAAAGCAGACATTTCGGGGGAACTTCCATTCCTCACTACTATGAGCTGAATAAAGAGCATGAAATCCACACTCGAGTATATTTCAAGGCCCTTCAAAGAGGCGACAGTATGAAAAAGCAAAGCATGACAACTAAAAACAGCAAGCAGGAACCATCAAATAAACAGCAACTCATGACTAAGGGCTACTAGGGGTTTAATGCAGCTGGAATTTCTCCAACAAGTTCTTGCCAATATAATAGCACATTATTGGTGGGTTTCTTAGGCCTTACTGGTTGTTTTGCAAGGCTTCCCCATTGCAAACATGTTAGTGCTGTCTGGAGGGGTTATAACACCTGTCAAAGTGGAGCCAAAGAACCACTAAAAACCAAGGAGAGTCTTAAAATAGCAGAAACATATAGAGGACTGATTTTGGAAATGTTTGGGGGCAGGGAGAAAATCTTTGGCAACGTCACAATGCTGGGTGCGCTTCTGAGCATGCACAGAGTAACCATAGGAAGTTCCCTGCATGTAGAGATCTAGAACGGCATGCCAGGAAGAAGCAATCTAGCCTAGCCTCCCCTCCCTGACATGGTAGGTTTCTAAGTGCAGGTATTTTCTTTTCTTGGTATGGAGGAGTTTTCCATTGTGTGAGCTCCTGACCGCAGTGTGAAATGGCGCAGTCCACGGACAGAGGCTTACCACCTCAGTGAAAACTGGGCCTCAGATACCAGTGAAAACTCATCCCCCTTAATTTCGTAAAAATGGCTTTGCCCTCACCATTGAGAGGTAGTTGTAGTCCCCTGCTTTCCTAAGTCCAAGCAGCTTCTTCTGTTCTGGCGTCATTCCTTTCAGCATGCAGTAAAAGACGTGGTAATTTCTCTCATCCTGGGCCTGAAATCGAAACAGAGGGAGAAGCAAAGCTTAATACAGTGGTGCCTCGCAAGACGAAATTAATCCGTTCCGCGAGTCTCTTCGTCTAGCGGTTTTTTCGTCTTGCGAAGCAATCCTATTAGCGGCTTAGCGGATTAGCGCTATTAGCGGCTTAGCAGCTATTAAAGGCTTAGCGGCTTAGCGGCTAAAAGGCTATTAGCAGCTTAGCGGCTTAGAAAAAAGGGGGGGAAGCGAAAAAAAATCGCAACACTCGTTTTCGTCTTGCGAAGCAAGCCCATAGGGAAATTTGTCTTGCGAAGCAGCTCAAAAACGGAAAACCCTTTTGTCTAGCGGGTTTTCCGTCTTGCGAGGCATTCATCTTGCGGGGCACCACTATAATAATAATAATAATAATAATAATAATAATAATAATAATAATAATTCATTTCTACCCTGTGCATCTGGCTGGGTTGCCCAAGCCACTCTGGGTGGCTTCCAAGACATAAAAATGTAATAAAACATCAAACATGAATAGTAACAATCTGATCCAATATAAAAGTCACAATAACTTTAAAATAAACAACTTCTCTCAAACAAAGCAACATTCAACAATCCATCAGAATCTAATAGTAAACACTAAAGTTTAACATCAGCAAATAATAATTAAACAGGCCACATCAGCCTTGAGTTCCAAGTCACTTGCAAATTTACAAATTATTATATGTGTCAATGCAAATCGAAGTTAAGTTATCGCAGCTGTGGTATAAGGGATTTTATCAAGAGTGGATTGTATTTGGTTTGAGCAATAGTCTGGAGGCAGAATTAAAAGGAATCAGACCTTGAAGTACAGCATGTGGGAAGCAACACAAAAACTTTAATTGGCTATGTAATTGATTTGATTTTGAATTGGTATTGCTATTTCGTCTGAATATAATATAGCGCATATTGGTTTTTTGTAACTAAAAATTAATAAAGTTATTTAACCAAGTCAGATTCAATTTACCTTCACAACGACCCTGCGAGTCCAAACTTTCCTCCCAGGTCCTAGTCTGACCCTCTAACCACTACACCACACTTGCGCTCCTTCATCTCGCCTCCCCTTCATAGTCTTGCATCTTGGCTAAACAGGGACACAGGTGGCACTGTGTTCTAAACCACTGAGCCTCTTGGGCTTGCTGATCAGAAGGCCGGTGGTTCGAATCCCCGTGACAAGGTGAGCTCCCATTGCTCTGTCCCAGCTCCTGCCAACCTAGTAGTTTGAAAGCACACCAGTGCAAGTAGATAAATAGGTACTGCTGTGGAGGGAAGGTAAATGGTGTTTCTGTGCGCTCTGGTTTCCATCACAGTGTCCTGTTGCGCCAGAAGCAGTTTAGTCCTGCTGGCCACATGACCCGGAAAGCTGTCTGTGGACAAACGTCGGCTCCCTTGGCCTGAAAGCAAGATGAGCGCCGCAACCCCATTGTTGCCTTTGACTGGACTTAACCGTCCAGGGGTCTTTTACCTTTAACTTTTACCTGGCTAAACATATTGAACTCTTTCCTACGTTTTTGAGATGAGTATATTTCCAGATGTGATGAGCATAAGCTTGCTTTGCTAGGCGTTATGTAAGATAGTCGCCGGGCCGAAACAGTCGGGGGTGACATCATGCTTTGGGTTCCATCCTGAACCCAATGGAAGCTTCAGAACGACAAAGGGCGAGTCATACATGCAGAAGACCAACGCCCAAACCTTTGCCACCCAAAACACCTCACCTGTCGGCAAACACGAGACTTCTCCAGCAGGTACTGCTCAATCTTCGCTCCTTCGATAGCACCCCGCTTATTAAAATGGATGTCGATGTATTTACCAAATCGGCTGGAGTTGTCATTGCGAATCGTCTTTGCATTCCCAAAAGCTACGGGAGACAAAAACAAAGGCGGGAAACAGTAGCGTCCCCAACAGTTCTTTTTCATAATCAGTTTTTAGTAGGGTTGTTGCCCAGCTGAATAAACCTTAGTACTGTTGTGAGTTTAGGGGTGTGGATCGGCTGGATGCCTGAGACCTTTCCAATTCCTGCATCCGGAAGGGATTCAATTGTTGAATCAACGAGACAAGGGTCATCATAATCCGCTAAGTATGGGCTGTTAAGGTAACAAAGGAAGTGGCTCCGTGCCAGAGGGGAAATGGGCTCCCTCAACTGTGCGGTAGATAGAAAGACAAAAGTCAGAGGTGGAGGTCTCAGCTAGAAGCTAGAACCAGACAATAGGCTGGGAAGCTGGGAGACAAAGAGAGCCATGCCTGATTTCTGTTTGAAGCCAAGGCTGCGGCAATGGGAGACGCAAGCCCCCCATGGGGTGACAATGCTGTGAGCCCCTTCATCGTAGGTTCAGGTTGTACATATGTGTCAATAAACCCTATATCCTAAATATAATAATCCTAAATATAATATATCACCTTGCCGACAAAGGTCTGTCTAGTTAAAGCTATGGTTTTCCCAGTAGTGATGTATGGAAATGAGAGCTGGACCATAAAGAAAGCTGATCGCCGAAGAATGGATGCTTTTGAATTATGGTGCTGGAGGAGACTCTTGAGAGTCCCATGGACTGCAAGAAGATCAAACCTCTCCATTCTGAAGGAAATCAGCCCTGAGTGCTCACTGGAAGGACAGATCCTGAAGCTGAGGCTCCAGTACTTTGTCCACCTCATGAGAAGAGAAGTCTCCCTGGAAAAGACCCTGATGTTGGGAAAGATGGAGGGCACAAGGAGAAGGGGACGACAGAGGATGAGATGGTTGGACAGTGTTCTCGAAGCTACCAGCATGAGTTTGACCAAACTGTGGGAGGCAGTGGAAGACAGGAGTGCCTTGCGTGCTCTGGTCCAGGGGGTCATGAAGAGTCAGATACGACTAAACGACTAAACAACAACAATAAATATCCAAAATATACCACAGTCTCCAATTCCCCTTATTCCGTAGAAACTGAACCCTGGGCATGTGCCTGGAGCCCCTGGAATCTTGCAGCGCCCGGTGACTGGGGTGTCAACAGTACATTACAAAGAAGCATCCCTCTCCACGTTTACGAACTTGCCTTCTAGGATGGGATTGGCTTCCAGAACTTGCTGTTCGATCCAAGAGTGTTGCCCACTGATCGCAGCCAGGAACTGCAGGATCAGTTTGGTGCTTTCTGTCTTCCCTGCGCCCGACTCACCGCTGCGACAACAAAAAAAAAAAATTGGGTGTAACCACATGGCCAAATCTCATCAAGACGAAGGACAGAAAAGCTTCTCTGCCCCCAGTTTCCTCACTTCTGTGGTTCTCCATGATCCCATAATCTAAACAAGCTATAGCTTAGGGCCCCACTCTCTTGGGGGCCCAAAAAAAACTGAAAGGAGAAAAAACTGGATGTACATTTCCAAAGTGCGACATGGGTGGCGCTGTGGGTTAAACCACAGAGCCTAGGGCTTGCCGATCAGAAGGTCGATGGTTCGAATCCCCGCTACGGGGTGAGCTCCCATTGCTCAATCCCTGCTCCTGCCAACCTAGCAGTTCGAAAGCACATCCAAGTGCAAGTAGATAAATAGGTACCGGTCCGGCGGGAAGGTAAACGGCGTTTCCGTGTGCTGCTCTGGTTTGCCAGAAGCGGCTTAGTCATGCTGGCCACATGACCCGGAAGCTGTGCACCGGCTCCCTTGGCCAGTAAAGTGAGACAGCACCACAACCCCAGAGTCGGTCACGACTGGACCTAATGGTCAGGGGTCCCTTTACCTTTACCTTACATTTCCAAAATATAAGATAAAAAACAAATAAAATAAAACCTACACACAGCAAGAGTGTTTTGTGTTGTGTAGGCTCCTATGATGTACGTCATGGGCCCCGCCTGCTAGCCTGCTCCCTAAAATATCACTGTTTCGCTCCTTTATATATATAGGGTGCCTATATTCTGCATGGACTGGTTGCACGGCAACATGTGCAAATGGCTTTAGATACCTATTAGGTCCATAAATTACCATCTAGCATATATTCAACACAATAAACAGCAAACATTTGTTGTTGACAAAGGGCAGCTGGACATATAAAGGGCCCCGTTACCTTGAGTAGCTTAGGGCCTCATCAAACCTAAATCCGGCCCTGTCCCAGACCATAGCTGTCAACGTTTCCCTTTTTTTTAAGGGAAATTCCCTTATTCCGAATAGGATTCCTGGCCAGAAAAGGGAAACGTTGACAGCTATGTCCCAGACACAGGGAGATGTGAAAGACAGCTTCTAGGAGCCACGGGGGAATTTAGTGTGAGCCTTCAGACTGGACCCCCAAAGGGAATTTTGCCAGGACCAAGATTCTGTTGCCAAAATCGCCAGTAAATTTCTCCGCTAGCAAAGCTGGGAGGAAAGACCTCTGGCCTGGGTGTCAGTCCTGGGTAAAGTGGACCAGCGGCTGGAACTCCTGACTTATAAAAAGCCACAGCTCCTTCAAAGCAAAAAGATGGAGCCTTTGACAGCCACGAACCTGTGGAATCCGTCCACCCACCTTATAATGCAACACTGATCTTTGTTGTTCCTCTGCATATTAAAGTAGCAGTTGTCTGCGATGGCGAAAATGTGGGGGGGCATCTCTCCAATTTTTTTGTTGGTGTAGAGACGGATCTGTTCTGGTGAGTAGATCGGAAGCAGCTGGTAAGGATTCACAGCCACCAATATTGAGCCGGTGTAGGTCTGGAAAGAGGAAAGACTTGTTCACACAAGGATAAAAACATAAGAACAGCTGCGTCGGATAGGGGTGGACGAATCGGTCAATTTCAGTTTCTCTCTGCTTCTCGGTTTTCTAGCCGTTAAATGAAATCCCTAGATTTCTGCAGCAGTTTGCATTTTTTTTAAAAAAAGCCCTCATGTGCCTGCATATTTATGTATGTGATTTTGCATTAAAACACACACACTTCTGCAAGCAACCTTCCCTAATAAAATGCATTTTATGTCTTACAGTCGTTGATAATATGCAGTTTTATGCACGCTTTCTTCTAATATTCTTAATTTATTCAGTGGTATACTCTAACGAATGCCCACTTTTTCATACACATTTTTTGTTTGCCTGAGTGTGCCCTAAATTACTGGAAGGAATTATTGGATCTTCACAGAAAACCAAACCTGCTGCTATTGTTTATAAATGTTTATTGGGAGCACGTAAATAGAAGTTCAAAGACTTAAATAGTCCGGGGAATTAGAATATGTTCTACAAGCTAAGCAATGGAAAATTGCTTTGGAATCCATATGAAATGTTTATTGAGATTTAAAATTGAGATGGATTCAACAGAAAGTTGCTATTTTGAGTGTACTGGACTCCACAATGACTTTGCAGGAAGACATTTTCTAATCTCTATAGATGCTGGAGGTGAAATTCCTTGCTGAGACACAGTATATGAGCACATTAGTGAGGAGCAAAGGCCCCTCCAATTTTCTATGGTTTGCAGAAGGAACGAAACAACAAAATCACATCATTACTCAGTGTCATTGTTTCTGTACATGCAAAAAATGGTGTCATGCACGGGCAGTTAGGCAAAGCTTTTGGTGATGCTCATTTCACCAAAACGTGAATATTAAGAAACAAATCACCACAACTCCCAATACCGGTCTTCTCCCTCGTTTAGACACAGTTTGCTGCCAGTTCCTTGTTGCTAGCAAAGCCGCACAGCCGCACAGCAAGCCAATGGCAGATGAGGTTTAAACAAATGAGTTTATAAAGCAAATACAGACAGATGGATATCAATGAATGACCAAGCAGGTCACAATCAGATGACAAGGCTTTTTTGTTTGGCGTGTATGAAAATGGGATGGCTCAGCGGTTTGGCTAGTTAGACTTACCCTCCCGCCGCAGTTGGTCTAAAATTTGAAAAAGCAGAGGCAGAGGGGAAAACATGTTGTCTGTTATCAGCAGATCACAAAACTCTTTGTCAAAGACATCCGAGGAAAGGAGGAGGAGAAGGGAAGAGGAAAAGGATGCCCTACACTGTCCCACGGCTGAGCATGTGATTTTCTAAGAGGCATAAACCACAAACTGAAACATACGGTACAAGAAATCTATGACACTGTTGGGATTGTAACCTGCCCCATCAACCTCACTTGGGGCATGAGTTTGACTGGCATGGCCTGCCAGCTGCCAGGATCGGAAGTGGGCAAAGAATCAGGGGACATGGAGATGGCATCTTAGATCAATGCCCAATCCAGTCTTGAGTTTGTTTAAAATCTAAAACAGCTTATCTTGTATTCCTTTCTTTGAATTTGTGCCATTTAGGTTTTTTAAACCTTTTTGTAAAGGCAACACTAGAATTTTCACAGCTGAGTCCTCAACTGTGCTTTGCTTCTTTTAAGCTGGGCTTTGTCTAAAACTTGCCATTCAGTTTTTCAAACCTTTTTTTTGTAAATTCAGTATTAGAAACTGTTCCTTTGAGTCCTCAATCCTTTATTGCTGTGCTTTGCTTCACCTAGGTAGAGCTAGGATTATAATACTTCAGAATTTTTGGGAGTTCTACCCCCTTTTTTAAATTTTTGGTCATTTAAGGTTTATGATTTTTCTATTTCCTTCTGAGGAAACTGAATAGTTCAGTGAAACGAGGTTTGTAGTGGGCATCCCGTTAAGGCTTTGTTCAATTTTAGGTTTTTCTAATTTTTTCCTTAATTTTTTTTTATTTTTGCCATTTAGTTTATTTCCATAAGATAATATTTCTAGTCGATTACTTCTCGTTTCAGGGATTTTCACGGTATTTCATTTGTTTTGTGCAATTTCTCGGTTCTGTGACTGTCTTTTTTCTACTGGGAATAGGATTTATGCAGATATTAGACTTGACAGAACCTTTTTTTGCTTGGTAAATTACAAATTTCGGTTGGAAGAGGAAGGCCTTCAGCAGACACCGAAAAAGACAACAGAGCCAGTGCCTGCCTAACATTCATGGGGAGGGGAGTTCCAAAGGACAGATGCCCAGCTCCTATACTGTGCTGAATAGGCTTCATGATAACATAAGATGGTCTCCACTGGAATTCTTTGCTTGCAGAGCACAGTGGTCGGTGTGTAAATAAGGGCCAAGTCAATCTTTTAGGTACCCCGGTCTGAGGCTGTGTAAAGGTAAGGTAGGTAGGTAAAACCCTGGATGGTTAAGTCCAGTCAAAGGCGACTATGGAGTTGCGGCGCTCATCTCGCTTTCATAGAATCATAGAATCATAGAGTTGGAATAGACCACAAGGGCCATCGAGTCCAACCCCCTGCCAAGCAGGAAACACCATCAGAGCACTCCTGACATATGGTTGTCAAGCCTCTGCTTAAAGACCTCCAAAGAAGGAGACTCCACCACACTCCTTGGCAGCAAATTCCACTGTCGAACAGCTCTTACTGTCAGGAAGTTCTTCCTAATGTTTAGGTGGAATCTTCTTTCTTGTAGTTTGGATCCATTGCTCCGTATCCGCTTCTCTGGAGCAGCAGAAAACAACCTTTCTCCCTCCTTTATATGACATCCTTTTATATATTTGAAGATATATAACCTCCTCTTCTCCAGGCTAAACATGCCCAGCTCCCTTAGCCGTACCTCATAAGGCATCGTTTCCAGACCTTTGACCATTTTGGTTGCCCTCCTCTGGACACGTTCCAGTTTGTCAGTGTCCCTCTTGAACTGTGGTGCCCAGAACTGGACACAGTACTCCAGGTGAGGTCTGACCAGAGCAGAATACAGTGGCACTATTACTTCCCTTGATCTAGATGCTATACTCCTATTGATGCAGCCCAGAATTGCATTGGCTTTTTTAGCTGCCGAGGGAGCCAGCGTTTGTCCACAGACAGCTTTCCGGGTCATGCGGCCAGCAGGACTAAACCCCCTCTGGCGCAACGGGACACCGTGACGGAAACCAGAGCACATGGAAACGCTGTTTACCTTCCCGCTGCAGCGGTACCTATTTATCTACTTGCACTGGTGTGCTTTCAAACTGCTAGGTTGGCAGGAGTTGGGACAGAACAATGGGAGCTCACTTTGTCATGGGGATTCGAACCAGTGGCCTTCTGATCAGCAAGCCCAAGAGGCTCAGTGGTTTAGACCACAGTGCCACCTGCGTCCAGTGACACAGGTCCCCAGGCTGTGTGGGGCTGTGTTCAACAAAAGCAGCTCCTTAAACTTAGCCCAAGAGCTGATTTGCTGCCATTGTGACGCCTCCAACATTTGATGCTTGGCAGTTGCTGATGCAACAGCGCCCTATAGATTTACCCCTTAATTCAGCGTCCTTCTGGACAGCTCCACTCCTTTGAGAGACACAGCTAGACAGCTGCCCCTTCAAATGTGATGCTGACAAGTTGTCCATTGTATTGCTTAAGAAGGCTGGAGTGTATGGGTCTTGCGGGGTGTGGGAGCAATTCAGTAAGAACCATCAAGGAGCCTAGGGTTGCTAATCTGATGAAAAATTCATTGCTGCTTCAGGGTGAACCTCCTACAAAGAGACAGATATCCAGGACAGTGTTTCATGCACTTAATGAAAAGTTAATGTGCTGCGCTGAGGCTGGAGTGCTCAGATGCCTTGGATCACACCAAGATGTGGCTCCCTCTTCTCCTCCTCCACCCCCCCAAATGCAAATTTAAATTCTAAGCAGAGACAGGAGTTAGCAGTGGAAGAGCATGGGGTTGTTTCTCACACATACAAGATAATAATAATATAATAAGGTAAAGGGACTCCTGACCGATAGGTCCAGTCGTGGTTGACTCTGGGGTTGTGGTGCTCATCTCACTTTACTGGCTAAGGGAGCCAGTGTACAGCTTCCGGGTCATGTGGCCAGCATGACTAAGCCGCTTCTGGCGAACCAGAGCAGCACACGGAAACGCCGTTTACCTTCCCGCCGGAGCGGTACCTATTTATCTACTTGCACTTTGACGTGCTTTCGAACTGCTAGATTGGCAGGAGCAGGGACCGAGGAACGGGAGCTCACCCCGTTGTGGGGATCCGAACCGCCGACCTTCTGATCGGCAAGTCCTAGGCTCTGTGGTTTAACCCACAGCGCCACCCGCGTCCCTAATAATAATTTATTATTTATATCCCACCCATCTGGCTGGGTTTTCCCGGTCACTCTGGGCGGCTTCCAACCGAACATTAAAAACAATACAGCATCAGACATTAAAAACTTCCCTAAACAGGGCTGCCTTTAGATGTCTTCTAAAAGTTTGGTAGTTATTTTTCTCTTTGAGATCTGGTGGAAGGGCGTTCCACAGGGCGGGTGCCACTACCGAGAAGGCCCTCTGTCTGGTTCCCTGTAACCCCACTTCTCGCAGCGAGGGAAACGTCAGAAGGACCTCGCCGCTGGACCTCAGTGCCCGGGCTGGATGATGGGGGTCCGTTGTGTTAGGGGATGGGGAGAGAGGAAGGCTCTCTCACTCTCCCACCCCAGCCATGTGCTCTCAGCCCATGGCCACCACCCTGGCTGCTCTTCCTCAAAGGCAGGCCCATGACTGTGAGCAGAGGTCGGCTGGCCATCTGTCATAGATGCTTCAGTTGAGATTTCTGCATTGCAGGAGGTTGGAATAGATGGCCTTTGGTGCCCCTTCCAACTCTACGATTTTGTGGCTCCCTGGTTGCAGTGTCCTCGCCCTTTAGATCCTACACTTTCAATTTGAACCTGGCTTGATCTTTTGTTACTCTTCCTTCCCTCCCTCTCCCCTTTTTATGAAGATTACCCGTTCTGGGATCCCACAACTAATTCTCCCTTGGTCTCCTCGCTGGCCCAAGTGGGATTAATTTAGCCAGCTAGCCCTGGTGGTCACCTAATGTTTATTGGATGGATTTTCCCCCTAAATTGATTTTTTATTTTTTATTTTATTGCTATTTACACTTTATACCATATTTTATGCTGGGGTTTTCTGTAACATCAATTAAGTGTTTTAAATTTGTTGTTAGCTGCCCTGAACACGGTTTCCTGAACCAGGAAGGGTGGGGTATAAATAATAATAATAATAATTATTATTATTATTATTATTATTATTATTATTACACTGAGCCAATTTTAGCCTACCGTACAAGCCTGTTGTACGGATTTCCACGATCGTGTAAAGTGCTGAAAGGGCCTATTGGTCTATGGAATATGCACAGTCCATCTTAAATGGGGTCAGCCCGTGGCAGGGCCTTTTTGGGGATGTATCATCACTGTAGCAGTCAAATAGAACATTTCCTGTTTCCTAGAGGGGAATGTTGCTCCAGCCAGGAGGACTTCCTGTCATACCTGCTCTGGAGCATCTTCACTCTGTCTGTGACCAGGTAGATGGGTGTAACCCTAGGAGACCCTATAAAAGGGCCAGTCACGCAGCCATCTTCCTCCTTTTGCCTTTTTTGCTCTCTTGCTCTCTGCTGGCTCTTAGCCAGCAACACATGGCTCATCCTTACATAGGATGGAAGCCACAAGATAGAAAGTCTGAGGCTTGGGCTCAGACTCCTTTTCTCTACAAATGTAAAGATAAAGCCTGCCTTCGGAATACTACTGTGGACGGAATGTAAGTAAACTTTACTCTTACTTTCAATCAAGATTGTCATGTTATTATACCTGTATTTTAAATTGGTTTTTGTTTGTTTTTTAATTGTAATTTTACTGGTGTTAGCCGCCCTGAGCCTGGCTCTGGCTGGGGAGGGCAGGGTATAAATAATTTTATTATTATTATTATTATTATTATTATTATTATTATTATTATTGGGAAATAAAAGGGGAAACTTACCAGGAACAAGCCAGACTGGATTGCTTAACTTAAACGATTCTAACGAATCCATCAACTTGCTTCCAGCATTGCACAATGTGCCCTGCTGCTTGCTCACTAGCGTGAGTGAGGAGGGATAATACTGAATCAATATATCCTCTCCTACTTTCCTCAACATTCCCACACTTTTCAGTGACAGGCCTCTGTTTGTGTAACCCCAGTGGGTTGTGTCTGTCTCCCCCATCATGGAACTTCCAGGAGGGATTTAATAATTTAATAATACTGTCCCCTGGCAGCTCTGAAATCATCATCCTAGACACTGCTTTTAACTGTCTTTAGAATGCTTTTTTAATGCTTTTGAATTCTGGTGCTGGAGGAGACTCTTGAGAGTCCCATGGACTGCAAGAAGATCAAACCTCTCCATCCTTAAGGAAGTCAGCCCTGAGTGCTCACTGGAAGGACAGATCCTGAAGCCTGAGGCTCCAATACTTTGGAGAAGAGAAGACTCCCTGGAAAAGACCTTGATGTTGGGAAAGATGGAGGGCACAAGGAGAAGGGGACGACAGAGGACGAGATGGTGGGACAGTCTTCTCGAAGCTACCAGCATGAGTTTGGCCAAACTGCGGGAGGCAGTGGAAGACAGGAGTGCCAGGCGTGCTCTGGTCCAGGGGGTCACGAAGAGTCGGACACAACTAAACGACTAAACAACAACAGAATGCTTTTTAAAATGGTGGTGTTAAGGATTGTTATGGGTGAGTTCGCCACCCTGGGCTCCCTTTGGGAGGAAGGGTGGGATATTAACAGAACAAATAAATGAATAAATTGTTGTTGTTGTTATGATTTCCTGCAAATAAAGTCTGATTAAGAGGGGATGAATCTGGGACAGACACAGGGAGCAAAAGGGAGGCATGGCCTATTGCAACACTCACGTAAATTAGGTGTTCCCGGTAGCGGATGAGCAGGTTGCGGAGGATGCCTGCCTCATTCAGGTCTCCCAGACGGATCATGTCCTCCACCCCGTGGATGGAGGTGGGGTGCATAGGTTTGATGTGGCTGGCATTCTGGGGGGATATCCAGTGCTCCTGCAAAAGGGCAGGGGGAAGAGCACAGTGTGCCGGCAGTTAGAAAGAGACAAGAAAAAGCTGACAGCGTGATCAGGTGTAACAGCATTTGCAGAGGTTTGCGGGGCCAGTTAGATCACGCAAGCCGAGCCCAGGGAGGAATGCCCTGGCGACACTTTACTGAGCAAAGTGAACAAAAAGAGCGTATAATTTGAGGAGGAAGGTGTTTTGCTAAAGAAGCGGAGGAGAAGCTTCCTTGCAATTGCACAGCCAATTGGAGCACTTGCTAATAATAATAATAATAATTTATTTATATCCCGCCCTCCCCAGCCAAAGCTGGGCTCAGAGCGGCTAACAACAGTAAAATAATACAGCATTCTAAAATCAATTCATTATAAAATCAGTTCAACTCAAATTGATGGCAACCATTGAGCTAGAGTTCTGTGAAGAATTACCAAAGGAGGGGGTCAGGCTGTGCCTTAGCCCAAGGCCTGGTGGAGCAGCTCTGTCTTGCAGGCCCTGCGGAAAGATGTCAAGTCCCACAGGGCCCTAGTCTCTTGTGACAGAGCGTTCTACCAGATCGGAGCCACAGCCGAAAAAGCCCTGGCTCTGGTTGAGGCCAGCCTAACCTCTCTGTGGCCCGGGACCTCCAAAATGTTTTTGTTTGAAGACCATAAGGTCCTCCGTGGGACATACCAGGAGAGGGGGTCCCGTAGGTACGAGGGTCCTAGGCAGTATAGGGCTTTAAAGGTTTAAACCAGCACCTTAAACCTGATCCTGTACTCCACCGGGAGCCAGTGCAGCTGGTATAGCACCGGGTGAATGTGATCCCACAGCGAGGACCCCGTGAGGAGTCTCGTTGCGGCATTCTGCACCCGCTGGAGTTTCTGGGTCAGTCTCAAGGGCAGCCCCACATAGAGCGAGTTACAATAATCCAGTCTGGAGGTGACTGCCGTGTGGATCACAGTTGCTAGGTCAGGGTGAGAGAGGTAAGGAGCCAACTACTTAGCTTGGCGGAGATGAAAAAATGCCGCCTCTGTAATCTTCATGCCCGGTTGTTAAGCAACATTTCCAACACACACACACACACACACACACACACGGTACTGGGTAATTGACTGAGAACAGAATTAACCCTCAAGTTACAAACTGAATGATCCCTGCTGTTGCACTTCCAACAGAACACTTAAAGATGGCAGGGAAGCAATTTGCAAGTGGATTTAATAAAATACCATATTTTTTGCTCTATAAGACTCACTTTTTCCCTCCTAAAAAGTAAGGGGAAATGTGTGTGCGTCTTATGGAGCGAATGCAGGCTGCGCAGCTATCCCAGAAGCCAGAACAGCAAGAGGGATTGCTGCTTTCACTGCGCAGTGATCCCTCTTGCTGTTCTGGCTTCTGAGATTCAGAGTATATTTTTTTCTTGTTTTCCTCCTCCAAACACTAGGTGTGTCTTGTGGTCTGGTGTGTCTTATAGCGTGAAAAATACGGTAATATTAGCTGAACATCCGGTTGCAAATGGAGTCTGCTTAAGCACTCGTGTTCCTCAATACGAAATGGAGATCTCTCACGGCAGACCTAGGAGGAAGACACAGCCAGAATAAGACTGTCGATTTCCACTTCCATCTTACATACATTTCCTTCATCATCTAGAACCTGGATCTGCCCAGAATCACACAGCTTGACCACTGCTCCGATGGGAACATCAAATTCCCGCCCGGTCTTCAGGTCCATCCATACATAATCTCCCTGGAAGGAAACACAAGGGGAAATTTAATTTTTGAGGAAATGCGATGGAAAACAAAGAAAGGAGAGCAGGACTGCAGGCGAAGTGGTAATAACTTTAATAATAATAATAATAATAATAATAATAATACTAAGCTTAAGCTGACAGAATATGCTCAGCTAGCAGATTTAACATATAGAACAAGAGAACAAGAAGAATATACGTTTAGAGAAATTGGAAAACGTTTGTTGAATAATTGAATAATTCAAATAACGTTGAATAAAACGTTATTATAATAACGTTTGTAAATAATTGTGTACAGGCTGAAAACATTGGCAGCATTCAGATAAATTCAACAGTGTAAATAAGTTTTGATGGATTAATAATGATGGAATACTGAATGATTTAGCTTATGTAAAATATGTGGGGATTTATGATATGTAAAAGAGAAGAAGGGAAGTCATTGATATTTTAAGGTTGTAAAAGTGAGTGTTTTAAATTCTAAAACAGAAAATTCAATAATAATAATAATAATAATAATAATAATAATAATAATAATAGGTGAGTCTTTAGCATATGACAAAAGCTGTACACTGAAGGCACCAGGCACGGTCAGAAGAGAGATATCAAATACCCATTTCTCTTGCTGCTTTTGTGATGCATGAACTCTCCACGCACCTAGAATTTCAAGGAGGAGATGCACGAGTTTGACCCTTGTACACTAAACAAGAATTGCAAAGAGACACTGTTTCCAGCTTAGTGGAAAGCTAACAAAGCAATTGCTAGCAAATCCCAAAAAAAATTTGCTGGATTTTGCCTCTGGTTTATAATCCGAAATAAAAATGCTCTTTCCATCCAGGCTGAGGCAGCGCTATTGAACAGGCTCCGTGCTGGACGTTTGAGGGTTTAAGCTGAATTAAAATTAATTTACAGTTTTGAAATATATTTGTTCTGAAAAAAAGGAAACGATGAGGAGAGGCAGGACTGAGATGTGGAGATATGCTTCAGAGGTCTGGGGAGCTCCAAAAAATCAATAATTATAATTTGGATTATAATTTGGGTTTTTTATTTTAGTTTTTTATTTTAATTGGATTATTATGACTGGATATATTAATCGGATGTTTTTTATTGGAAAATTAATAAAAATGATGTTTAAAAAATGAAATACATTTGTTCTACAGCTTCAGTTTATGAGATTACTTTATATGACTCCGTAACAACAACAACGGCAGCAACAACAACGGCACTAGATTCTAAATGAACACACTAAACATGCAGGTATATTTCATGTTACATCTCTATTGTCTTTTCAGCAACAAGCTGAGAAGTAGAAGCCTGCTTTTAAAAATCTGAATCTGTATCTGCAGTGGATTTGAAAGGGTGACGTAGTGCTGGACTACGACTTGGAGGAGCAGGGTTCAAATCCCCACTCAGTCAAGAAGCTGAGGGACTCAGCCTAGCCTACCTCACAGGACTGTTGTGAGTGATGGGGAAAACCAGGCATGACGCTTCCTTGAGCTCCTTGGAAGAAAGGTGGGTTAGGATTCTAATGAAGGAAAGAAATCAAATTTCTTATTCAATTTATATCCTGCTCATCCTCCGGAAGGAGCCCAGGGTGGCAGCACACACAAAATATACAGTCATACCTCATGTTATGTTTGCTTCATGATACGTTTTTTCAGGTTACGTCCTGCGGAGACCCGGAAGTACCGGAAAGGGTTACTTCCGGGTTTCGCCGCTCGCACATGCGCAAAATGACATCACGTGCATGCGCAGAAGCAGCAAATTGCAACCTGCACGTGCGCAGACATGCCGCTGCAGGTTGTGCTCTTTTCATGTTGCAAACGGGCCTCCGGAACGGATCCCATTCGCAACCAGAGGTACCACTGTAAAACAATTAGAACATCTAAAAAAAACCAATTCCAATACAGATGCAGACCGGAAAAGATCACACATGAAATGTGCCATCAAATGCCAGCAGTGCCCTTCAGCTGGCATTTGGACAAACAGGCCAAACCCTACGCCAAAGGATAAATGGACATAAATCTGATATCAGGAATCACAAGACAGAGAAACCAGTAGGAGAACACTTCAGTCTCCTAGGACATTCAATACATGATCTCAAAGCAGCTGTCTTATTACAAAAGAATTTCAGGAATAGACTTGAAAGAAAAGTTGCTGAATTACAACTTATTACTAAACTGGAATGGGACGCGGGTGGCGCTGTGGGTTAAACCACAGAGCCTAGGACTTGCTGATCAGAAGGTCGGCGGTTCGAATCCCCGCGACAGGGTGAGCTCCCGTTGCTCAGTCCCAGCTCCTGCCAACCTAGCAGTTCAAAAGCACATCAAAGTGCAAGTAGGTACCGCTCCGGCAGGAAGGTAAACGGCGTTTCTGTGTGCTGCTCTGGATCTCCAGAAGCGGCTTAGTCATGCTGGCCACATGACCCGGAAGCTGTACGCCGGCTCCCTTGGCCAATAAAGCAAGATGAGTGCCGCAACCCCAGAGTCAGCCATGACTGGACCTAATGGTCAGGGGTCCCTTGACCTTTACTAAACTGAAAACTATGGAGAGACCTGGTCTGAATAGAGATATTGGATTCTTGTCTCATTACACATGCTAAAGTTATTTCTGGTCATCTGCATACTATCCCTGTAGGACTAATTGCAGTCGTTAACAGTCATCAACAGGTTCACCATACCCATTGAGTCAATCACCCATCTCCTACTACCCTCCCGAGAAAACCCCCGCCCCACCCTCCCACTATATATAAGGGTCTGGAGACTTCTGTTTCAGTGTATCTGAAGAAGTGTGCGTGCTCATGAAAGATCATACCCAAAACAAACTTAGTTGGTCTCTTAGGTGCTACTGGACAATTTTTAAAAAAATTTTTTGACATGAAATGTGTGTTTTACTTGTTTTTAATGCTGAGGTATTTACCGTCTTATCACTTCAAGATGTTTTCTAGGAAGCGACACATATAGGGAATTAAATACATTAATAATAAATAGATATAGATCTTCCTGCAAAAATTAATTGCAAACGTAGGGTACTCCTGTCACTCAGCTGGGATCTTCTGTTGGTGCCATGTCAAAGGTTTCCCCTCAAATTTAAAACTTTCATCAGTTCTGAATTGCTTTCTTCCCCGTTATCTGCAGTCTTTTCTGAACCAATCCCTTCTTATCTGTCACCAGAGGTCAAAAGAGCAGCCTGGTCTTGTCCTTGTCCCATGACTCTCTACTCAGCAAGGAGCGTGCGGAACCACAGGGAGAGACCATGTCCTCACGTCCTCTCTGGAGAGGATTTGAAAAGGAGAACCGGCTGGATGGGCAGAGAGAGTGAAGCTGATCTCGGAAAAGGGAAGGACACAACAAGAAGGATGGAGGAGAATGAAGGGAGGTCTAAGCCCCACCCCACCTCCCAGGTCCACTATAGGCCCCGCCCTCCAGTGCCAAGAGCTCCGCCTCCCAGACCCCACCCAGATTGTTTATTTCTTTAGGTCATGGGTAGGCAACCTAAGGCCCGGGGGACAGATCTGGCCCAATCGCCTTCTAAATCCAGCCCACGGACGGTCCGAGAATCAGCGAGTTTTTACATGAGTAGAATGTGTCCTTTTATTTAAAATGCATCTCTGGGTTGTTTGTGGGGCCCGCCTGGTGTTTTTACATGAGTAGAACGTGTGCTTTTATTTAAAATGAATCTCTGGGTTATGTTTGGGGCATAGGAATTAGTTCATTTTTTCCCCTTCAAAATATTCCATAAGTTTCCCTTGCCATTGTTCTTTCATTGGTATACCAGTACCTCTTTTAACCATATTGTGCTGACACTCACAGCACTTTTCATCAATTTGTGAATACTAGCACTTTGGTTTTTAATCCCCCCCCCAAAGTACTAACAATTACAGCAACAATTACAGCAACAAAACCATAGCGAAACAGCGGCTTTCCAAAACAATCAGCCAACACAAGAAGTCAACCATCAAGCATTTGCTTAAAAAGAGCTATCTTTGAAAACCTTTGAAATGCTGAGAGGGCCCAAGCAGACCTCTCAAGGGAAGGTAATGAGCTGAAAAAATGCTGAAATACACATTTGTTAAGAAACCAGAGGCCTTTCTTCTTGGAATAATAGGTCTGGAATTGCCCAAATAAAGATGTTAGATTGTTTTTGTATGCCACAACTGCAGCTCGAATTGTATTAGCCAAGAATTGGAAAACACAAGAAATACCAACAGTAGAGGAATGGCAGATGAAGATGATGGACTTTTCGGAGCTAGCCGACCTGACTGGAAGAATCCGCAACCAGAAGCATCAGGAAGAATGGAAGAAATTCAAAGACTATTTATCTAAATATGCTAAATAGAAATACTTGCAAAATAATAGTTAGGCTAAGGATCTGAAGATGTGAAATTATAAAACGATATGTTTAAAGTTAAGGTGAAAAGAGACAAAGATGTTAAGAGGATTAAGTACATTTTGTGAGATATTTTGGAAAACCGTTACAATGATACATAATGAAATTCAGTCAAGGGAATTTGAGGAAGTCATTTAACTATGAAATTAATATTGGATCAAGTTCAGTTATGATTTGTGTTTGTTTGTTTCTTTGTTTGTTTGTCTAAAAATGTGGAAAACCAATAAATTTTTGGGGGGGAAAGGGGGGGAAGGTGTTTCAGAACTAGGTGCCACAGCTGAAGAATGAATGAAGCATATGATGCAAAACCTCCCCTTTGGCCCCCGCACCACTGGCTTGTGGCTGCCCACCCCCCAAGGCCCCCCATGACAGGAAGAAGTTTCGCCAGCCCTGACCCAAACCGCTGTGCTCCTTCCTCCCCAAACAACTCTAAAATCTTTGGACTCTAAAATCTGCCAGGCTCATCTTTCCAAGGTGGTCAGAAAATCAGGACACAACAAAGGTCCACTATGGGGAGCCTTCTATGGAGACCCGGAAACTGCAGTTAGTGCAGAATGCTGCAGCACGATTGCTGACACTGGTGAGGGTTGTCGATTTGCTACCAGGTGAAGTTGTTGTAAACAAAAATTGCCCTTTTCCCTTATGGGATATCCAAGAGCCCATATAGAGTCCTTATGTAGGTTCCCTATTGGTAGGAGAGAATAACAGAGGCCAACCAGAGAATATTGAGAAGCAAAGCAGCTAGTAAGCCTGATCTTTATTGATCTGTTGCGACAGGGTGCTCCCCTCACCCGCAGGAGAGAGGAGGGACCCAGAAAAATGGCGCACAAGGCCTTATAAAGACTTTTGAAATTGCCACCCTGTAGATCAAGACCACCCCCAGAAACATCATACATACATCACAGAAGGGGTGTAACCTAAGGCCACCCCTCAGATACATCACACCTACACCACAGAAAAGGCGGTCTAAAACAGAAATTTGAATATTGTTTTCTCCTGTGTTGTTTATCTCCTGTCTGGCAGGTTACTTGATTGGATTGCTTGGGGAGCCTGGCCATTCTTTTGTAGTGATAAATACTTAGTTCCAGGTCGCAGGCTCAAAGGCGATGCTGACAAGTTCCTGAGTCAGGTCACAGACTCACCCTATTCAAACACAGACATACCCTTAAGACAGGATTTGTGAAGGAAAAGACAATGGGGAGGCTTTTCCACTTTGACCTTGAAGAGAAAACATTTCCTCAGTTTAGGAATCAAAATGGCTTCAGGTGGGTGCTGATCTATGTACGTGCGGTTATGAACATTACCATATATCTAAGACCTCAAAATTCCTATCACAAAGTCTAAGGCGTTGCTATTAGTATTTAACCACCTGGGACCCGTTTGCCTATGAGATCACCTTTCCCCTAAATGCGCCCACTCAGTACCTCTGATCTGCAGAAGTGGCACTATTACATGTGCCACGTAACACCCATTCCGCATTTATAAGCAATCAATCTTTTAGTGTGCACAGCACACCTTTGGAACTCCCTGCCAATTGACAGGCGCCAAAAATGTACGCTTTTCAATGCCTGCTAAAATCATTTTTGCTCGGGGAAGCCAGGTGCTTAGAAAGCTGGTGTGAGTTTTAATTTCAGCCCATTGTGACTTTAAGCTTTTCTTAAGTCTTAAACGATGGTTAGCGATAATTTCATCGCTTTGTGAACCGCTTCCGAGGTCTTTTGACGGATGAGCAGTGTATATGTTTTATGAAATACAGGTGAAACTCAAAAAATTAGAATATCGTGGAAAAGTTCGCTGATTTCAGTAATTCAGCTTAAAAGGTGAAACTAACATATGAGATCGACTCATGGCATGCAAAGCGAGATATGCTTCTACTTCTCAGAGGTCCAATCTTGCTCTATTTGCAATCCTTGTTTTGCTGATTTCATTGAATATTCTAATTTTCTGAGATGGTTAATTTGGGGTTTTCATCAGCTGTACGCCATGATCATCACAATGATAACAAAGAAAGGCTTGGCATATCTCACTTTGCATGTCACGAGTCTATCTCATATATGAGTTTCACCTTTTAAGTTGAATTACAGAAATCAAGAAACTTTCCCACGATATTCTAATTTTTCGAGTTTCACCTGTAAATAAGAAAGATTGCAGCCTGCAACGCAGACCCAAGAGCTGGTGTGCATGTCTCTTACCGATAGGAGTGTAGTGGCTTTCAGAACTTGGTTGACATTGCGGATGAGGGCCCATTTTTTCTGATCCCTCTCGTGGACAGCTGGATTGCCGTAGCCTGGAAACATGGTGGATTCAGCCTTGCTGGCATTCCACGGAGGTTGCTCTCAACTCTCTCTGTTTCTCTCTCTTTCCTTTCTTTGAGCCTTAGATGAATTCCTTTATCTGGAGAAGCAGCAACATAGTTCTCTGAGACGGCAACTCCTATTTTTCTCCCCGTCTGTGAGGTTCCGGCTTACTCTTCTCAGTCACAAGCTGCCTCCTGGCTGGGACAGATGAGATCCTGCGCACATTCTTTGTTGTTTAAATGGCATTTCCCCAAGTCCACTGCAGTTTCAGCACTGCCTCTGAGGGAAATCCACACTGGATCCAGGCTCCACCTCTGGAAGAGGCTAGAAATTCATATCTGAGGGAGGTGGGTGTAAAAAAAGGGGGGCTCTTCTCTTCCGGAGCTCCCAGCTCCCCTTATTCCAAGAAGAGGCTCCACGAAGCTTGGTGCCTTTCAACAGCTCTCTCGGGTACTTATTAATCCACAAATGTAAGTCAGTTCCCCTGTGTAACACATGGCTTTTAATTAACCTAATACCTCGGAGCGCCAAGTTAACCAAAGCGCAAACGGGAACTCAAAACCAAAGGCCATCTGCGGACGCCTTAAACCCCGTCGCCGGGCTGCGGCACCATAGCAACGGAATTTTAAATAATTGAGCGTGAGGCATCCTGAACAGTTAATACCTACTAAGTGGATGGAGTTGCAGGATAGACCCATGGAGGGAAACAACACGTTATGGTGACTTCAGAAAATGCCTGTTGATTGGCAGAGCAATATTTTGCGTGTTTACTCAGAAGTAAGTCCCAGAGGTATCTGCTCCCAGATAAGCGTGTATAACAGGTGTAGGGGAAAATGAGGCCCTAAAAAGCCAATGTGGCCCTCCAGACTTCTCTATGCGGCCCTTTGAACTCTCCTCTGGCTACATCATCTTCCCCCTAGTGACACTCCTCAATGACCCTGCTGTAGAGCTCAAGCGTTGCTGCCTGGCTAGAAAGTGTATCATATATTATTATTATTACAGTGGTACTTCCGTTCCGGAAGTCCGTTCCAAAACCAAAGCATTCCAAAACCAAGGCGCGCTTCCCCATCAAAAGTAATGCAAAACAGATTAATCCATTCCAAACTTTTAAAAACAACCCCTAAAACAGCAATTTAACATGAATTTTACTATCTAATGAGACCATTGATCCATAAAATGAAAGCGATTCACTGCATGTACTGCTATAAAAGAAAATGTTATGAAGATGATGTATCGATGGTATATAACCCCCGTAAAGTTAGCAAAAATGTATAAGATAAGTAACAAATGTTGGAAATGTAAAGAAAAGGAAGGCACTTTCTTTCATATGTGGTGGGAGTGTAAGAAGGTAAAATACTTCTGGGAAATGATTTATAACGAGTTGAAGAAAATGTTGAAATATACATTTACTAAGAAACCAGAAGCGTTTTTCCTTGGTATTACAGGGAATGAGATAAACAAGAAAGAGAAGAAGTTATTTTTATATGCAGTGACTGCAACCAGAATATTGATGGCCCAGAAATGGAAACAAGAGGAGCTGCCTACGACAGAAGATTGGAGAGCCAAAATGATGGACTATGCGGAATTGGACAGAATGACAGGAAGGATTCAGAATCGACGAGATCAAAGATTTACAGAAGATTGGGAGAAGTTTATTCAATATTTGCAAAAACTAAGTGATAACCAGATTACGTTTGTAAGCTTTAAGGAAGCTCTGTGATGTGAAAATCTAATAATAAGTATAAATAATGAATTGAAGCTACCAGAATAAATAACAATAAGTAGGACTGTGTTAAAAGTTATAAAATGAAGGAAGTTCAGACAAATTGAGGGAAGTCAAAAGAATGGAATTAAGAGGTAATTAAGAAGTTTGAATGTACAACTTTGTTTTCTTTTTTGTATTTGTAAACCAATAAAAATATAAATTCAAAGATCCATAAAATGAAAGCAATGATCAGTGTACAGTGGTACCTCCGGTTACGAACGGGATCTGTTCTGGAGGCCTGGCCGTATCCTGAAAATTTTGTAACTGAAGGACTGCTTCTGTGCATGCACACAGCACCACAGAGCGCCTCTGCGCATGTGCGAAGCGCGAGAGTTGCAAACCCACTTCCGGGTTTGCCGCGTTCGCAACCCAAAAATTATGTTACGCGAAGGTAATGTAACCCGAGGATCCACTGTACTGTATTGTAAAATAAATAAGGAAGGATTGTAGATGATAAAAATTAAAATTGCATCCCCCCCCTTCCTTACCTGCACTGATGATAGTCATTATTTGGATGGGGGGCTTTTATCTATTTCTTCAGTCACACAATCAATCAATCAGTAGCTGAACTGGGTTCCACACAGCCAAAAACAAATGAACCGGAAAAAGCCTCAGAAACAAAAACTTGAAATAAATAGCAAAAACAAAAGCGCAAAACTTAATCTGTTCTGGAAGTCCATTTGACTTCCGCAATGTTCGAAAACCAAGGCACAGCTTCTGATTGGTGCAGGTGCCCCAGAAACAATAGCTGACAGCTGCATCGGACGTTTGGCTTCCGAAAATCGTTCGAAAACCGGAACACTGATTCCCGGGTTTTCGGCTTTTGAGAACCAAGGTACCACTGTATTATTATTATTATTATTATTATTATTATTATTATTATTATTATTATGGCCCTCTGCCTGTTTCCCTGTAACTTCACTTCTCGCAGTGAGAGAACCGCCAGAAGACCCTCAGCGCTGGACCTCAGTGTCCGGGCTGAATGATGGGGGTGGAGACGCTCCTTCAGGTATACTGGGCTGAGGCTGTTTAGGGCTTTAAAGGACAGCACCAACACTTTAAATTGTGCTCGGAAATGTACTGGGAGCCAATGCAGGTCTTTCAGGACCGGTGTTATATGGTCTCGGCGGCCGCTTCCAGTCACCAGTCTAGCTGCTGCATTCTGGATTAGTTGTAGTTTCTGGGTCACCTTCAAAGGTAGCCCCACGTAGAGCACATTGCAGTAGTCCAAGCGGGAGATAACCAGAGCATGCACCACCCTGGGAAGACAGTGTGCAGGCAGACACACAAACACACCCAGAGAATCATAGAATTGTAGAGTTGGAAGGGACCCCGACGATCATCTAGTCCAGGTGTTTGCAGCTGTCCTATATGGGGATTGAACCTGCGACTTTAGTGTTCTCGACACCATGCTCGAACCAACTGAGCTATGCACACACATATATGTTCTCTTCTTCTTCTTCTTCTTCTTCTTCTTCTTCTTCTTCATTCAATTTATATACAGTGGTACCTCGGGTTACATACGCTTCAGGTTACAGACTCCGCTAAACCAGAAATAGTACCTCAGGTTTAGAACTTTGCTTCAGGATGAGAATAGAAATCGTGCTCCGGCGGCAGCTGGAGGCCCCATTAGCTAAAGTGGTGCTTCAGGTTAAGAACAGTTTCAGGTTAAGAATGGACCTCCGGAACGAATTAAGTTCTTAAGCTGAGGTACCACTGTACTGGCCTTTATCGAGAGATTTCAGGGTGGTGTAGTCAACATTAATTACATATTTTACAGAGCGTAATAATGAAAACAGAAAACAAAGTGATAGAAACTTGGGGCCGGTTTACCTGCAAGATTGTCTTCCCCAATATATTCCAACTCGACTGCTTTGATTTGCAGAACTGGCACTGTTAAAGGTGCCACATAACCCTCATTCCACAGCTGTAAGAAATCTATCTTTTAGAGTCGGAGCGCCCACACTTTGGAAATCTCCCTGCCTGTTGACACCAGGCAGGTGTTTTCACTGTGCAGTCATACCTTGGAAGCCGAACGCCTCACCAGTCGAACACCATAAACCCGGAAGTGATTGTTCCAGTTTGTGAACGTTCTTTGGAACCTGGACGTCAGATGCGGCTTCCGATTGGCTGCAGGAAGCCGCGCCTTGGTTTCCAAATGTTTTGGAAGTCGAACGGACTTCTGCAATGGATTCCGTTCGACTTCCGAGGTACCATTGTACTCTTTTCGGTGCTTGCTAAAAGCCTTTTCATTTAGACAAACCATAATAATAATAATAATAATAATAATAATAATAATAATAATTTTATTTATACCCCGCCCTCCCCGGCCAAGACTGGACTCAGGGCAGCTAACACTGAATATAAATACAGTAAAAAAAACAAAAAACAACAACAACAGTTGATTAAAATATAATTTAGAATACAGTTTAAAATGCAGCTTAAATACAATTTAAAATGCAACTTAAAGACACATGGTATATTGACATGTGTTTTAATCTGTTTTTTGTTTATTACTGTCCTGTGTGTGTATATTGAGTAAAACTCCATACAAAAATGAGTGTACAGTGGTACCTCGGGTTACAGACACTTCAGGTTAAAGACGCTTCAGGTTACAGACTCAGCACACCCAGAAATAGTACCTCGGGTTAAGAACTTTGCTTCAGGATGAGAACAGAAATCGCGCGGCGGCAGCGGCAATGGGAGGCCCCATTAGCTAAAGTGGTGCTTCAGGTTAAGAACAGTTTCAGGTTAACAATGGACCTCCAGAACGAATTAAGTTCTTAACCTGAGGTACCACTGTATTAGTGGAAATGTGGAGAATGCAACTTAAGAGAGGGGAAATGAGAAACTGAAACTGAAACTGAAATTGAGATGGGTGGAATGTCAAAGGTTGCAGAAGTAGCATATTTTGTGTGAAGGTTAGACTCCTGTGAGGCTTGGAAGTTTTGCCTTTCTGTATCAGGAGCGATTGGAAGATGCAGAGACACGGCTGCCCCCAGAGAAAACTGACTGGAAGGAGGCACAGGTAGATCAGTCAATTGAACAGAGATACATCTGGTAGCCTCCCCTACGTGTGGATCCTTTGGGCTCACAAGTAAGTTTATTTCTAACAGTACTGTGGTACATCTTTCATCACGGCTCGCAGCTTGGGAATTACTGTTCTCGTGTCTCAGGGCAACACCGGCTTCAGATGTTCAGGCATTGCAAGCAGATACTGTCCCTATTGAAAGGAGAGCCGCAAACTCAGCCTTTAAATAATACAACAACCTCCTTGCACACCACTTTGTTCCCTCTGAAACATGCTAGGACAAGGAAGGAAAATACCGAAATCCTCTGCCCCAGAGTAACTGTTCTTAAAGTCCAAACAAACAAACAAGGGGTTTAATACATATACATATACATATACATATACATATACATATACATATACATGGGGACACGGGTGGCGCTGTGGGTAAAACCTCAGCGCCTAGGGCTTGCCGATCGAAAGGTCAGTGGTTCGAATCCCCGCGGCGGGGTGCGCTCCCGTTGCTCGGTCCCAGCGCCTGCCAACCTAGCAGTTCGAAAGCACCCCTAAGTGCAAGTAGATAAATAGGGACCGCTTTCTAGCGGGAAGGTAAACGGCGTTTCCGTGTGCGGCTCTGGCTTGCCAGAGCAGTGATGTCACGCTGGCCACGTGACCCGGAAGTGTCTCTGGACAGCGCTGGCCCCCGGCCTCTTAAGTGAGATGGGCGCACAACCCTAGAGTCTGTCAAGACTGGCCCGTACGGGCAGGGGTACCTTTACCTTTATACATATACATATACATATACATATACATATACATATACATACACATACACATACACATACACATACACATACACATACACATATACACACACTTTTTATTAATATTTTCTAATTTACATTTCAAAACATTCATTTAGACAACCTTAAATCAATGACTTCCCTTCTTCTCTTTCTGTGGTTCATTTTGCATACCATAAAAAAGGTAAAGAGACCCCTGACCATTAGGTCCAGTCATGGCCGACTCTGGGGTTGCAGCGCTCATCTCGCTTTATTGGCTGAGGGAGCCGGTGTACAGCTTCCGGGTCATGTGGCCAGCATGACTAAGCCGCTTCTGGTGAACCAGAGCAGCGCACGGAAACGCCGTTTACCTTCCCGCCAGAGCGGTACCTATTTATCTACTTGCACTTTGACATGCTTTCGAACTGCTAGGTTGGCAGGAGCAGGGACTGAACAACGGGAGCTCACCCCGTCACGGGGATTCGAACTGCTGACCTTCTGATCGGCAAGCCCTAGACTCTGTGGTTTAACCCACAGCGCCACCCGCGTCCCTCTTTGCATACCACACAACCCTGCATAATTTACATGAACTAAGCCATTCAGTAATCCATTGTTACATCCATCGAAACTTATTTACACTGCTGAATTTATCTTAATGCTACCAGAGTTTTTAAGTGGAACACAATTTTCAGTAAACATTTTCCAGTCTTCTCTGAATGTATGTTCTTCTCGTTCTCTTATTCTATATGTTAAATCTGCAAGCTACGCATATTTTGTCAACTTAAGTTGCCATTCTTCTTTGGTTGGGACCTTGCTCGTTTTCCATTTTTGGGCTAACAAAACATGGGCCGCAGTAGTGGCATACATAAATAACCTTTTTTGACACCTGGGAATTTCAGTCTGAATTATCCCCAGCAAAAAACGACTCTGGTTTTAAGAAACTGTTTTATATTGAGCCAGGCCCTTGGGTGTACCTCAGTATTGAGGTACAATCCCCTCTCTACCTGGAGATGTGAGCAGAGATTTAACCTGGGATCTTCTGCATACAAAGCCAATATTCTAGCCATCGCCTTAGCAGACCAACAGATCAGGATCTTGTTAAGTGTGCTTCAGGTTAAATCTTTTCAGGTTGCGTCCCGCAGCAGCCCAGAAGTACCGGAAAGGGTTACTTTTGCCGCTCACGCATGAGCAGACGCTCAAAATGACATAACGCGCATGTGCAGAAGCAGCTAATCGCGACCCGCGCATGCGCAGACACGGGTTGTGTTCTGCTCATGTTGCGAACGGGGCTCCGGAATGGATCCTATTCGCAACCAGAGGTACCACTGTATTTAAGTGAGCAAATTCTGACTCTGGAGAAGGTCAAAGTCAATTACCAAATGTAAAATCAAAAGCTATATACAGTGGTACCTTGGTTCTCAGACATAATCCGTTCCAGAAGTCCGTTCCAAAACCAAAGCCTTCTAAAATCAAGGTGCGCTTTCCCACAGAAAGCAATGCAAAACAAATTACTGTGGTACCTAGTGTTGTGTAACCTCCAGGTTATGGAATCTTCAGATTATGGCCACGACAAACCTGGAAGTATATACTTCCGGGTTTCACCACTCATGCATGCGCAGAAGCGCTCTGCGCACCATGTGCGTGCGCAGAAGTGCTCAATCGCTTTGCATGTGTGCATAGAAGCAGCGCCTATAGTTATGGATTTTTAGGGGTGCGCATGGCACCCCGAAATGAATTAAATCCGTAACCAGAGCTACCACTGCAATCCGTTCCAGACTTTTAAAAGCAACCCCTAAAACAGCAATTTAACATGGATTTTACTATCTAACGAGACCATTGATTCATAAAATGAAAGCAATAAACAAGGTACTGCAGCCACACAATCAATCACTCAGTAGCTGAACTGGGTTCCACACAGCCACAAAAAGAAAACAAAAAGAGCCGCAAAAACAGAAACGCAACATAAATAGCAAAAACAGACAGACTTCAGCGTAACCCTCAAAACGGTATCTGAAGAAGTGTGCATGCACACGAAAGCTCATACCAAGAACTAACTTAGTTGGTCTTTAAGGTGCTACTGGAAGGAATTTTTTTTGTTTTTCCTCAAAATGGAAGTGTGGCACTCAAATTGGAAGCGTAACACTCAAAACGGAGCATGTTCGGATTCCGAAAAAAGTTCGCAAACCAGGACACTTCCTTCTGGGTTTGCAGTGTTTGGGTTCCAAGTTGTTTGAGGACCAAGGAGTTTGAGAACCAAGCTACCACTGTACATCAAAATCAGAAACATCATGCTTTCAAAAGCATGACCAATTCATTCTTGGCCCACCAGGGGGTCCCATTCGTGCCACGAAGCCATTCCCCCCCGTTATGTACTGAGTTGAATAGGATCCAAAATGCAGCAGTCTGATTGGTCCTAGAACAATAGGATTCAGAATGCAGCAGTCTGATTGGTCCACAGGAGCCCCCAATCCAGCTCCAGGTGGAAGTGAATCCGCAACCTGATTGGCCTACAGGAGAATCCCGGAATTAGCCAATCACATGGGGCCCATTGTGTAAATAATGTATATAAAGCAGACATTTTGGGGGAACTTCCATTCCTCCTCACCACTATGAGCTGAATAAAGAGCATGAAATCCACTCTCGACTCCAAGTATATTTCACCCCCTTCTCAAAAAACCCATGCAAACCCTTTTCATCAGCTGATGTCCCTGGTGATGCCAGCCGATGGGCAGGAGGACGGGGTTTAATCCTGCATTAGCTACGTACCCTGCTCCCAGCAGGGAACAGGGTCAGGCAGCCTGGGCAGCAGGATTTAATCTCTGCTTATCAACTGACAACCAGACAGTCAAGGCACCCAGCAGCTTGCTGGAGAAGCAGAACCTTTGAAAAACACTTTAAGACAATCGCTGGTCCTATATCAGCTAAAATGGGACCACGGGTGTGGATGGGGGTGCTGCCTTAAACCCCTTTTCAAAAGTGATGTATGAAGCATTTGTTGGTTTCTGCTTTCCTTCACTGTGCAGCGAAAGGGCTTGTCACGAGACAGGTGTTTACATTCCACAGTCTGTACTGTTGGAGTTTCTCACGGGAAAGGGAGACTGGATGTGACGTACACTGGTTTCCTGTTTTTCACTGTTCTTTGCAGTTTCACTTGGTGATTCTCTCCGAGCTGTCGAGGAGAGAGGATGCATTTTCTGCTCCGGCAGAGGCAAGATGTCTTTCTGTAATATACCAGCTTTGAACTGTAAATAAAGCAATCTAGAGTATGTAGTACGTACTCCTCATCCTTCCGCTGGGCACGGGACTCTGCTTTTCAACCAACACATGGTTATGGGCCCAGAAGTCGAATCGGAGTGCCGGCAAAGGATCGGAATGCAGAGGGACAGATCGGATCGGAATCTGCTCTGCGCGTAAAGGTGATTGATGAGGTATGTGCTACTGCTCCGGGCAGCCTGCCAGCTTCTAGTTAATGGCTTTATGGCTGGACTTTGAACTTTTAAAGCCGTTTTGCCGGGAATAGGCAAAAGGCTCCCAGGCACAAGTCACTATGCTGGGGAAATCGAAAGTAACTTTTAAAAGCGCTTTTGGAATAAAGCAGCTGCAGCAGTGACGCAGCAAGATTTAAAGCAGCATAGATGACGCTGAAGGCTAATGCCAGAGTCATGATGGCCCTTCAGGATGCTTGTGGGATTCCTAAGCTCAACAAGAAAAATTATGCGGACTGGGTTCTGTATGCAGAGGCAATTCTGCGGAAAGAGGGTTTGTTTGAGGTGATTACAGAAACCCCCCCAGTTCCAGTTACAGATGCATGGGAAGCTAAGGATTCCAAGGCAAGGGGAACTCTTACATTGATAGTATCCCCAGAAGAGCTCTGTCTATTGCATGATAAGACCTCAGCCAGAGAAATTTGGGACGCTTTGAGAGAGGCTCACTTAAGGACAGAAGCTGGATCCACTATGTTTTACTTTAACAAGCTGCATAATATGGCTCTTGCTGAAGGTGGAGATGTGCGTTTACATCTGATGGAGATGCAAAATCTGAGACATGAGCTGCAACAGAGAGGACTCAACTTTCCAGAGGCTGTGTATTCTTTCATGATACTACAATCTTTGGGTTCAGGTTGGGAGTCTGTTGCAACCCAGATTGCTGTGCAGCCAACTGCTCAGCTGACAGTGGACTTTGTTACTGCCGTGATTTTAAATGAAGCAGATCGCCGGGGTGCTAGCTGCATGGGCAAGGGGGAGTCTTCACAGACGTCGTCCCATAGTGCAGTGGAACCACCAGATGGCGCCAAAGCTTTGAAGGCAGTGAAATGCTACTCGTGTGGACGTCTAGGCCATATGAAGAGGGAATGCAGATATCCCAGGGCCAAGACAGAGCAGCGCAGCGAAAGCTCATCGCGCGGAAAAGGCCGAGGCAAAGGCAAAGGTCCGGTGTCTAGGACAACGCAGCACAAGGCTATGGTTTCACGCTTCACTCCAAAGGTTGCAGAGGTCCAGAAGACGTCTAGATCTTTCTTCGTTGTTGATTCAGCGGCGACCCACCACATGTGCAACGATAAGAGACTATTTGTGTCTTTTACACCGCAGGAAGGTGCGATTCACCAGGCGGATGACCACACTATTCCCAGTAAAGGCTACGGAACTGTTGTTCTTCACAGTTTGGACTTATCGATACAGAATGTGCTTTACGTGCCAGACGCCAAACATAATCTGCTCAGCGTTGGACAGCTGAATGAGCGGAACATTGACGTGTCCTTCAAGAACAAGAAGTGCATCATCACAAAGAAAAATGATTATGTATTGCATGCTGAATATGTTGATCGTTTGTTTGTTTTGTATTATGATGATGTTGTGCAGGATGACACTTGTTGCATTGCAGGTTCTAACAAAAGTTTGCATGCAGAATGTATTCACGATTTTCATAGAAAATTTGGTCATTTGCATTTTGAGGCAGTATCTAAAATGCCTGCCTTGGTTGAAGGTATGACTATTAAACCCTGCAGGTACCACATGAAGTGCAAAGCATGCACAGCAAACAAGGTGAAAATGGCTGCGAAAGGTAAGGTGTCTAGTAGGCAAGCTACGGAACCATACCAGGTTGTTCATGCAGATTTGGTTGGACCACTAGTGCCCTCTTTGGGTGGAAATAGGTACTTCATGGTTCTCGTTGATGCATTTTCTAGATATATTTTTGTGTACAATCTCAAGCAGAAATCAGAGGCTTTTCCTAGGTTCAAGGAATTCTGTGCTTGGTTGGAAAATGTGCGTGGTAAGAAGATAAAGACTCTTTTCAGTGATCGCGGGGGAGAATTCACTTCTCAGCAGTTTGAAGCTTTTCTGACTGAGAAAAGAATTCAACACGATTTGTCTAGTCCTCGCTCGCCATGGCAGAATGGACTTGCGGAACGGGCAAATCAGACATTGCTTCAAGGGTTAAAAAACTTGCTACATGATGCCAATCTTCCAGAGAGTTATTGGGCCGAATCTCTCTCGTGTTTTGTTTACAGTTACAATCGCAGGTTATCTTCAGCGATTGGTTGTACCCCCTATGAGAAGATGTTTGGCAAGAAGCCATACATCAAACACATGAAAATTTTTGGTTCTGACATGTGGGTTCACTCACCACAAAACTCCAAGTTAGACAAGCGTGGATTGCATGGTATCTTTCTAGGTTATCAGAAAGGGTCATACAGAATAATGATGACTGACTCTAAGACAATTAAGCTCACAAGAAGTGTTGAGTACAATGCAAAGTGGGGGGAGAATGTGGGAATTTTCCAATGTTATCCTGATGACGGTGATGAGACTGAGGACAGTCAAAAGCAACCACAACAACCCACACCCACTGATGAAGGTTCTGAGTCTGAATCTGAAACTGAATCGGGTGATTCAGAGGATTTCAAGAGTGCAAAAGCCTCTATGCGACCCTCTGAAAGCTCTGTCCAAGAATTGGAAGAACCATTGTTCACAATAGGTCGTTTTTCTCCTAAGAAGGAAGAGGAGAGTGTTGAAGACTTAAGGCTAATTCGCAGGTCACAAAGAGCCACAAAAGGCAGACCTCCAAAGAGATTTGCTGATGAGTTTGCTACGATAGCAGTAACAGCTGTTAAAAGCTCCAAGAAGGTATTTGAACCTTCAAGTTTCCAAGAAATCCAGGGTTTGGATTCAAAGGAAGCTGAGCCATGGTTAAATGCCATGAAGGCTGAGCTTGATTCCTTAGAAAGGAACAAAACATGGGAGCTAGTTCCAGTAGTTCCTGGAATGAAACTGCTTGGAAGCAAATGGGTCTTCAAAGCGAAGACAGATCAAAATGGCAAGATAGTCAGACACAAAGCCAGATTGGTAGCCAGAGGTTTTGCACAGGTACCAGGTGAAGACTATCACGAGACCTACTCACCCACAGTGAGGTATGAAAGCATTAGGCTTATGCTCAAGCTAGCTGCAGAGGAAAATCTACACATTAGTCACCATGATATTAATACAGCTTTTCTGTACGGATCTCTAGATGAATCACTTTATATGCTTCCACCTGATGGCGTACAGGTAAAACAGGGATTTGTTTGTGCTCTCAAGAAATCCCTTTATGGTCTCAAACAAAGTGCACGGTGTTGGCACACAAAACTCACTGAAGTATTGTTTTCTCTAGGTTTTCAGCAAGGGAAAGCTGATCCATGTGTATTTGTCAAAGAGGAGGGGCAAAAGAAACTGTACTGTTTGTTTTATGTTGATGATTTATTATTCTTTTGGAAAGATGTCGCAATGTACAATAACGCCCTAGCTCACTTTGACATGAAAGATCTTGGTGAGGTAAACAACTACCTATCTCTGGAAATAGAGAGAGATCAAGATGGTAACATTCTAGTACACCAGTCACGGAAAATTGCTGATGTGTTAAGCAAACTAAATCTGATGGATGCTAACCCTGTAGACACACCGATGACAACAGGTTATCAGGTAGATGATACTGAAGAAGCATTTTCTGACACTACACTGTACAGAAGTGTGCTAGGCAAGCTAAACTTCATTGCCAGATGTTCAAGACCAGACATTGCTGTTAGCTGTAATTTGCTAAGCAGACAAGTCAACAATCCTAGTGTCAAGGATTGGAAAGCTCTGAAACGCATAGCGCGGTATTTGAAAGGCACTATGCATTACAGACTGAGATTTAACAATCAGAAGTCTGGTGGTCTTGAGATATTTGCAGATGCAAGTTTTGGAAGTGACACTACAGACAGGAAAAGTACGTCTGGAGTTTGCTACATGTACAATCAGGGTCTGTTTGATTGGTCATGCAAGAAGCAAACAACAGTTAGCTTAAGTACTTGTGAAGCCGAACTGAAAGCACTGTCTTATTCACTTAAGGATTGTGAATGGTTAGTACAATTGTGCAAAGATATGAAAATTCCTGTCAAATGTCCAATCCAGGTTTACCAGGACAACAAAGCATGTTTGGCTTTGCTGAAGTCTGAAGGTTGTAAGCAAAGCACGAAGCACTTGCAATTAAAGTTGCAGCATGCTAGGGAATGTATTCAGAAAGGACTCGTAGCGGTGTCCTATATGCCAGGTAATGAAATTCCTGCTGATGTATTATCCAAGATTGTATCAAGGGATCAACACTGTACCTATGTGCAGAAGTTGGGTTTGTACTGATATTGTACGAACACGCTGCCCAGTGATGTTCACAGAAAGGGGGAGGATGTTGGTTTCTGCTTTCCTTCACTGTGCAGCGAAAGGGCTTGTCACGAGACAGGTGTTTACATTCCACAGTCTGTACTGTTGGAGTTTCTCACGGGAAAGGGAGACTGGATGTGACGTACACTGGTTTCCTGTTTTTCACTGTTCTTTGCAGTTTCACTTGGTGATTCTCTCCGAGCTGTCGAGGAGAGAGGATGCATTTTCTGCTCCGGCAGAGGCAAGATGTCTTTCTGTAATATACCAGCTTTGAACTGTAAATAAAGCAATATAGAGTATGTAGTACGTACTCCTCATCCTTCCGCTGGGCACGGGACTCTGCTTTTCAACCAACAGCATTTGCCCCACTTAAATAAAGGAGGGAGGAAGATGCCTCAAAATATGCTTTAAACATCATCATCATCATCTTGGTCACTGGTAAAAATAAAATACACAGAGTCTCTGATTTCACGCAACAGAATCATTCAGAAAAACCACTCCTATTTGGAGTGAGACAATACTGTTATAGGTAATATTTCAGCCACAAAAATCGAAAGGGAAGGGAGGGGGAAGTCAACGACATTTCATTCTTTTGCACTGCAACAGTTTTTAAAAAATGCTTCTGAGAAGGGATTTAAGGCAGCCCCTGATGTCCCGGTTCAGCTGGAATGGGATCATTCAGCTGCCTTTAAGCACTTCTCAAAAGCGCTGTTTGAAGCGGCTAAGATAAGGACAAGAGGTCTGATCTTAAAGTAATAGACTGGGGGACTTAAAGGGAATGTGGGAGGAGACTTTCAAAGGAATTTGCAAGTCTGCCCCCTACCCTTTTAAGTCCCCCAACATGCTTCAGGCTGTTGACAAGCTGGGACATGTACAGAGGAGGGCAATAGAAGGGTCTAGAAGCCAAGCCTTATGAGGAACGGTCGAAGGAGCTGGGTATGTTTAGCCTGGAAAAGAGGAGATATGATGGCTGTCTTCAAATATCTGAAAGGCTGTCACATGGGGGATGACACAAGCTTGTTTCTCCTGCTCCAGAAGGTAAGACTTGAACCCAGGGCTTCAAGTTGCAGGAAAGGAGATTCTGACTAGCCATACGGAAAAACTTTCTGACAGAGCTGTTCGGCGGTGGAACGGTCTCCCTTGGGAGGTTGTAGACTCTCCTTCCTTCCAAGCAGAGTTTGGGTGGTCATCTGTCAGAGATGCTTTAGCTGAGATCCTGCGTTGGACTAGATGACCCTTGGGTCCCTTCTGTGACTCAATCTTAAAAGGGGGAAGCCTCGCAGAGACTTTAGCCAGCCTTCTCCCTTCCACCTTTAAGATCAGAGCGAAAAGGATTTGGAAAGGCGCTGTCCACCTTTCCAAATTGGCCTGCGAGGCAGATTCTGATAAGAATCTGGTCTGCAAAGCCAGGAAGGTTCCTCAACACCTGGTTCCTGGGACCTCTATTGTGTCTGCCTCCTTTTCCAAATTAACAGCTCCCATCCTTTCTTCGCAGGGAAGTTGCTCCAGCCCTTTGATCATTTTCGTTGCACCTTTTCCTGCAACATCCTTTACGAGATGCAGCAACCCAAAATGTACGCTACAAATTTGTCTTACTTGACGGTTTTGTTTTCAATCCTTCCCTGAATGGACCCTAACATGGAATTCTCTTTTTCGCAGCTATGAGGCACAGGGCCTTCTCGGTAGTGGCGCCCGCCCTTTGGAACGCCCTCCCATCAGATGTCAAGGAAACAAACAACTATCTGACTTTTAGAAGACATCTGAAGGCAGCCCTGTTTAGGGAAGTTTTTAATGTTTGAGGTTTTATCTTGTTTTTAATATTCTGTTGGGAGCCGCCCAGAGTGCCTGGGGAAACCCAGCCAGATGGGCGGGGTATAAATATTATTATTATTATTATTATTATTATTATTATTATTAGTCCACCACAGACACCAAAGAATGCAACACGCGATAGATGGAGTCGATCCTTCAGCCATGGTAGGGGAATTGACCCTTGACCTCTGAATAATATTGGTGTTCCAAAAATGTTCCTGGATTCATTTGCACCATACTGGGGCATAGAGATGTCTTTTAGCAAGAGTCATATCTCCTCAAATAAAAGCTATCACATCTTTCTGTTCTTTGTTTCCTCTTCCAGCAAGATAAAGGGAGAATCTGATCTCTTGCCTTCCAGCACACTCTCCTGGTAATAGTTGAAATTTCAGAACTGTGCTGCCCGTCGTTTGAAGACAATGGCCAGATGGAGGCATATTTCGCTATGCTTCTCTCTCTCTCTCTCTCTCTCTCTCTCTCTCTCTCTCTATATATATATATATATATATATATGCAGGTTTTGGTGTCCTCGGGTGTCTTCCCGTGTAAAAGTTGGGGTGTCTAGGCGACGTTTCGACGAGGTCTCACTCGTCATCTTCAGGCTGGTGCTTTCGGCTTCTTGTTACTGGAACAGAGCAGGATCTCAGTGTTTGAGTTCCTATAAATACTGTTGAGGGGGTGTGGTGTATAGCCTCCAATGTTCTGGGCAGAGAGGAAGTTCCCAGGTTAGTGTGCCTTTTCTTCTTTTGTTCCTTAATTACTTGAGGGATATCTTGAGTGATTTCTTGAGTGATATCCTGAGTACCACTTAGGTGGGTCATTAGGTGTGGATTAGTTGCTAAAGCCTTCGTGTCTTGACCTCTTGAACTTTGTGAAGAGTTTTTCTGAGAAGATGGCTGTACTGCAATTAGTTGTGCTCTGGCTTGGCTTCGTGTATAGGGGCGAGCTGTGGTTTTGTGTCCTGTGCCAGCCAGATCTGTGTAGGGATTGCAGGGGGGTGCAGCATCCGGAGGTGCCACCATGGTTTGGCTACTGGATGGTGTCTGTAATTTATCTGTGGAGAGGGTCTGGGTTTGGGTCTGGTGTGGTTGATTGGTGATGGCGTTCTGTGTGCCTCTGGATCTGGTGTCGGTTTTTGTGGGGAGGGCTAATTTCCAGATGTCTGGCAGGCGGGATGTGTCGTCACGCTTGTTCATGTTGTGAGGGTGTTTCTCTATCTCGATGGCTTCCATGATTATTCTCTTGTGGTGATGTTCCATGTTAGAGAGCAATTTGGAATCTGCAAAATTAATTTCGTGTCCTGTTTCTTTCATGTGTTGGAAAAGAGAGGAAGTTTTTTCTTCTTTTTTGACGGCATTCTTGTGTTCTGCGATACGTGCATTTATTCGTCTGTTTGTTTGTCCAATGTACGTGGCTGGGCAGACTTTGCAGGGTATTTCATAGACCCCTTGGTTTTCCAACTGGATTTTATCCTTGGGGTTTCTGAGGATATTGGCTATTTTTTGGTTGGTGCAAAAGGCTGTTTTGATATTGTGTTTATGGAGGATTTTGCTAATTTTATCTGTAGTGCCCTTGATATAAGGAAGGAGGGCCATGCCATTGTTTTCTTCTGTGTCTTGGTTTTTGGGGGGTGTTTCTTTTTCCAAAATCAACCCAGATGAAGCCAATAAAATCAGACTTGAAGTCACCAACATCCTCTGCTCCAGCAAACCACCCAGAAGCAATTTACACAAAGAAGAACAGAAAGCACTCACCAACCTGAGGAAAGACAACAACATAATCATTCTCCCAGCAGACAAAGGTAATGCCACTGTTGTGATGAACACATCGGACTACCAAGCAAAACTATCAAATCTACTCCAAGACCCTACCTACCAACCTATAAAAACAGATCCCACCACCTATCTGGAAAAAACCACCAAATCCAAAATAAAAGCCTCTCCTATCAGTGAAGAAATCCAGCTAAGAATCATCCCCAGAGAAAAATCATCCAGATGCCCCAAACTCTACGGCCTCCCCAAGATACACAAAGAAGGAACACCACTCAGACCAATAGTCAGCTCCATAGGCTCACCTCTACAAAATCTCGCTAAATTTCTCGCTAAGCAACTTCAGCCCTATGCAGAATCCATCTCTTCACACGTTACAAACTCCTTCCAGTTCATAGAAACAATAAAGAAGCAAAACCTACATCCCAATGACCTACTTGTGAGCTTCGATGTTGTATCTCTCTTCACACAAGTGCCCATTAATGAAGCCTTGACAGCCATTCAAAACAAATACAATCCCCCCGAATACATCCTGGACCTGACCAACCACTGCCTAACCAACACGTACTTCATCCACAATGGACAAAGATACAAACAGATAGAAGGAGCACCTATGGGATCACCACTCTCACCGGTCATCGCAAACCTGTACATGGAACACTTTGAAACCAATGCTTTAGACAAGTCAGAACACAAACCCAAACTTTGGCTCAGATATGTTGACGACACCTTTGTAATTTGGCCACACGGGAAGGAAAAACTAGATAGCTTCCTCACACATCTCAACAGCCTACACCCCAAAATACAATTCACTATGGAAATAGAAGCCAACAACCAACTTCCCTTCCTTGACGTCCTAATCTACAAAAAACCTGATGGCTCCCTAGGACACACTATCTACCGGAAAAAAACACACACCAACCGCTACTTACATGCACAATCACACCACCACCCTGCACAAATAAACTCCGTAGCCAAGACTCTCATCTCCAGAACCAAACGCCTGGCTGACAAAGACCACTTGACAACTGAGTTACAGAATCTCTCCAATGTGTTAATCGCCAATGGATACCAGCAAAACAGGGTTACGAAGCTAATGCAAAAAGAAACACCCCCCAAAAACCAAGACACAGAAGAAAACAATGGCATGGCCCTCCTTCCTTATATCAAGGGCACTACAGATAAAATTAGCAAAATCCTCCATAAACACAATATCAAAACAGCCTTTTGCACCAACCAAAAAATAGCCAATATCCTCAGAAACCCCAAGGATAAAATCCAGTTGGAAAACCAAGGGGTCTATGAAATACCCTGCAAAGTCTGCCCAGCCACGTACATTGGACAAACAAACAGACGAATAAATGCACGTATCGCAGAACACAAGAATGCCGTCAAAAAAGAAGAAAAAACTTCCTCTCTTTTCCAACACATGAAAGAAACAGGACACGAAATTAATTTTGCAGATTCCAAATTGCTCTCTAACATGGAACATCACCACAAGAGAATAATCATGGAAGCCATCGAGATAGAGAAACACCCTCACAACATGAACAAGCGTGACGACACATCCCGCCTGCCAGACATCTGGAAATTAGCCCTCCCCACAAAAACCGACACCAGATCCAGAGGCACACAGAACGCCATCACCAATCAACCACACCAGACCCAAACCCAGACCCTCTCCACAGATAAATTACAGACACCATCCAGTAGCCAAACCATGGTGGCACCTCCGGATGCTGCACCCCCCTGCAATCCCTACACAGATCTGGCTGGCACAGGACACAAAACCACAGCTCGCCCCTATACACGAAGCCAAGCCAGAGCACAACTAATTGCAGTACAGCCATCTTCTCAGAAAAACTCTTCACAAAGTTCAAGAGGTCAAGACACGAAGGCTTTAGCAACTAATCCACACCTAATGACCCACCTAAGTGGTACTCAGGATATCACTCAAGAAATCACTCAAGATATCCCTCAAGTAATTAAGGAACAAAAGAAGAAAAGGCACACTAACCTGGGAACTTCCTCTCTGCCCAGAACATTGGAGGCTATACACCACACCCCCTCAACAGTATTTATAGGAACTCAAACACTGAGATCCTGCTCTGTTCCAGTAACAAGAAGCCGAAAGCACCAGCCTGAAGATGACGAGTGAGACCTCGTCGAAACGTCGCCTAGACACCCCAACTTTTACACGGGAAGACACCCGAGGACACCAAAACCTGCATTCCTGTACCCGTGAAAATCTACGAAAGCATATATATATATATATATATATATATATATATATATTTACCTTCCCGCCGGAGCGGTACCTGTTTATCTACTTGCACTTTGATGTGCTTTCGAACTGCTAGGTTGGCAGGAGCTGGGACCAAACAATGGGAGCTCACCCCGTTGCAGGGATTCAAACCTCCAACCTTCTGATCGGCAAGTCCTAGATTCTGTGGTTTAACCCACAGCGCCACCCGCATCCAATATACAGTGGTACCTTGGGGTAATTACTTAATTCGTTCTGGAGGTCTGTTCTTAACCTGAAACTGTTCTTAACCTGAAGCACCACTTTAGCTAATGGGGCCTCCTGCTGCTGCCGTGCCGCCGGAGCACAATTTCTGTTCTCATCCTGAAGCAAAGTTCTTAACCCGAGGTACTATTTCTGGGTTAGCGGAGTCTGTAACCTGAAGCGTATGGAACCTGAAGCGTATGTAACCTGAGGTACCACTGTGTGTGTGTGTGTGTGTGTGTGTGTGTGTACACACATGCATATAACACTTCAGAAATTCAGGGAAGTGGGCAACTAATTTCAACAACTGCTTGCACATGTGGTTCTATGCATACCACTTAGCAAATCATTGTGTTCATCCTGCATTTCAACGTTGACCAACAACAGCTTACATTATTATATTCAGGACAAAGGAGAAAGAGTGGATGTCACACATAAATATCAACATTTTTGCACACCAGTGAAATCACACACTCTCCTTATGAGTCAATCAATGATGGCTGGCACACTTGCTAAATTCGACACCAGACCCCATAACAAAGCATACCTTCCAACATTCCTCTGATGGAAATAGGGACACCCTATTAAATAATAATAATTTTATTTCTATCTCACCCATCTGACTGGGTTGCCCCAGCCACATTGGGCAGCTTCCAACATATATAAAAACATAATAAAACATTAAACATTTTTTAAAAAAACTTCCCTATATAGGGCTGCCTTCAGATGTCTTCTAAATGTTGCAGAGTTATTTATCTCCTTGGCTCGGGGTCGGATAACTCCATACCCTCCAACATCTCCCCGATGAAAATTGCAACGTCCTAAAGAAAAGCGGGGCATTCTGGGATCAAACCAGAAACTGAAGTGGCTTCTTTAAAATAGGGACACTTGAAAGGTCTGGAATTTGTCTCTTATCTGGTTGGCCATTGTGAAAACAGGATGTTGACCTACAAAGGCCAATGGCCTGACCCAACAGTGCTCTTCTTATATCTTTAAATCTAATAATAAATAAATAAGTGTGGCCGTCGGAGTGCAAAAGCCTCCCCCACCATATTGTCGAACAACAGCTGAGCATGTATAGATTCGCGATGACATTATCTTGGCAAAACACGCACGGTAGTTCTCGTTCTACGGCTCCTCCTCTAGCACCAACCCAACACCCCGAAGGAAGTGTTGCAGGAAACCACCCCCAATCATTCAGTTTGTACAAACACGACACACACTCACACTCACACACGACATAAGCGATGCTTATGTTATAAATTCATAGAAAATCACCTGTACATTGGATCTGTACCGTTCCACTTTTATTTTACACCATGAAGGAAGGGCTATCAAAGGGGGGAGACTTGACACAAGGCAGCCAGCACGTCCACAGCGAGCCCTACCCAGTTGGCACGCCAACCTTGATGGTCCTAGACAGAATATCATTACACTCACAAAGGACCCGCATATGGAAGTGGATTCAGTATGGACTGAAACAAAGGACAGTGACCAGCCCTTCCCTCTGGGGGCAGGAAACAGCAAACTCCTCTTTGTCCTCAGGAATGTAATTTTGGGGAGGGGGAAAGGAGGAACCGGACAGGTGACAAGACACTCAGGTTACCACCACAACTCCTCCCTGAACCCCTCCTCTTTGTGATGTGTCAATGATGTAGTCATGATGTAGTTATGATGTAGTCTTAGCGGTGTAGCATGGGGGATTAGTAGCTAATAAAAGTTGGGGTCTTCTTTTGTTCCGGGCTTCCATCTTGTTCCACCTTGTGGCAGGTGGGAGTCCTGTCGCGACAGTCTTCAATAAAGACCAAGCCTACTGGCTGCTGTTTTGCTCTGGTATTCCTGGCTGGTGTCCTTGTTTTTGGTCCAAGGGAGCCCTCAGATTTCTCCGTTAACAATAATAAATAAATAAGTGTGGCCGTCGGAATGCAAAAGCCTTCCACGCCATATTGTCAAACAACAGCTGAGAATGTATATATTCACGTTGACATCTTGGCAAAACACGCACGGTAGTTCTCGTTCTACGGCCCCTCCTCTAGCACCAACCCAGCCCCCCTGAAGGAAGGACGTGGAGAATGTCAACATAACCGATAGCATCTCCTGGCAGGTGATATTATGGCCAGATAAGAACAGTCGCCTGCTTCGTTGCAAAATGAGCCCCCTCCCCCTTGCAATAAATCTATGCGGAAGCCGCCTTCAAGGGAGTGATTTGTGGGTCGTGAAACCGCAGCCTGTGACCCAGAGAAAGGCATTGGTGGTGGGTGGCACAGGCAGTAAAATGGGCCTTGCCCTCTTCCTTGGCAAACGGCCATCAATCATTCACATTCCATTTGGCCTGGCTGCGCAAAAGAGGCCATTCGGCTGGGAGAAGAAAAACTCTCCGTTCTGTGCTGGTGAAATCAGCAGGAGGGGGGGTCCCGGGCACTTTGAGATGCTGGGATAACTCAGATCTCATTTGCATTTTAATGAGGAAGTCCCTGATTGGCACCTCTCTTGCGAATCAGACCCAAAAAAACAACCCCCCAACCATCCTTCAAAATTCATACTCCGCTGAATTTTGGGGGATGCCGTTCTCCAACGAAGCGATTTGCACATTTGCACAAAACACATTGTATTAGGAGGACCGGTGCATAATAACATACCTATTAGTGAAAGTAACAGACAGAAACGCATTGTAGTGTAAGGAATTTCTTTTTAAAATATGCCTATTAATCAAACCAGCATGGAATATATATATTAGGAGAAATTCACACTAGAATGCTAACCAACTTTCAAGAGGAATTAAAAAAGGAAAATCTGCAGGAATGTGGGAAGCTGGATTTAAGTTCGGAAAACCAAAATAGACTGGTTTGTGCATCCTGTGCAATAATAATTAATTAACAATATATTTTTTATATATACCCCGCCCATCTGGCTGGGCTTCCCCAGCCACTCTGAATATTAAAACAGGATAAAGCATCACACATTAAAAACTTCCCTAAACAGGGCTGCCTTCAGATGTCTTCTAAAAGTCAGATAGTTGTTTATTTCCTTGACATCTGATGGGAGGGCATTCCACAGGTCGGGCGCCACCACCGAGAAGGCCCTCTGCCTGGTTCCCTGTCACCTCACTTCTCACAGGGAGGGAACTGCCAGAAGGCCCTCAGAGCTGGACCTCAGTGTCCAGGCTGAACAATGGGGGTGGAGACGCTCCTTCAGGTCTACTGGTCCAAGGCCGTTTAGGGCTTTCAAGGTCAGCACCAACACTTTGAATTGTGCTCGGAAACATAGTAGTGACTCACTAAGCTGAGTGTGGCCCACCAGGCATGTTTGGGTACCCACCAAACACCAAATTATGTGGGAATGTCAGAGCACACACTCTACAGAGAGTCAGTATGATCTAGTCCCGGAATAAGGAATCTCAAGCCAAGAGGACAAATTCAGATCTCCAGGTCTCTCTCTCTGGCCCTGTGGCAGTAGTTTGTTAATGCTATATTGCTGCTGAGATGCATAGCATAAGAAATTCAAAACTTTGAAAGCTGGAACATAAGAAACAATACACAAAGACAGGCTTCGTTTTGAACCATATTGTTGCTGCTGTTAAGCAGCCGTGTTTGACAGTGCAATCCTGTATAGGGAAGTTTTTAAAAAATGTTTAATGTTTTATTATGTTTTTATATATGTTGGAAGCTGCCCGGCGTGGCTGGGGCAACCCAGTCAGATGTGTGGGGTATAAATAGTGAAATTATCACTGTGGAACGGGACGTCCCTATTTTCACCAGAGAAATGTTGGAGGATATGCAAGACACCCTCCTCTTCCCACCACCTGAATCGTCATTGTCCCATCGCACCCACTGTGGAGGCATTAATTGCCTCGTAAATCCATTTGATGGCTAGGATCCTGACAGCGGGTGCCATTAAAAATGCCAAACGCCTCAATCCCTCCAGCTAATGAGTAGGCCCCAGTGATTCACATTTCAATCTATATGCAAATAGACCATCCGGCAGGCACTCAGAGCGCTATTCGTGGCCCTGTTTACTGCCGTCCAGAGAAGCTTCCAGGTTTGGACATCAATCCTGTACAAGACAAGAATGGACAACAGCTTGCGGAGCGTGTGATTTATGAGGGAGAGCTCACAGTAGTGGTGATGATGTCTGGGAGGCCAGCAGTAATTGCTGCCTTGCTTCACGCCCCTCACGCATCCAAAAGCACTCGGTGGTCTTATCTTCCCACAAGGGTCGACATTGATGCCGAAATCCAACATCGCCTGAGCTCTGCGAGTGCGGCTTTCTCCCGATTGAAGTTCAGAGTGTTTGAGGACCGGGACATTCGCAGGGAAACCAAAATGCTTGTTTACAAAGCTATTGTACTAACAACCTTATTGTGAACCTGTGAATCATGGACCACTTATAAACGCCATCTCCAACTCCGCGAAAGATTCCATAAACGGTGTCTCTGAAAAATTTTAGGCATCACTTGGGAAGACAGGCGAATTAAACCAGTGTACTGGAAGAAGCAAAGATCTTTTTTATATATATATATATAAATTTTTTATTAATTTTCCAACATAAATAAAAAACAATACAATAAACAATACATAAACACACAAACATATAAACACGTATAATTTCACAACCTCCTTTTCATAAACCTTATTTCCCCGACTTCCCCATACCTCCCCCTTCTGCATCCCTATTTCAAAATTTCTTCAGCAACCCCTCGCTTCAATTGACTGATTACTCATTTTCTCCCCCCCCCCTTTCTTCTCTTACTTAGAAGAAGCAAAGATCACCAGTGTCGAAGCGATGATTCTTCAACATCAACTTCGTTGGACTGGTCATGTTGTGCGGATGCCTGATGATCATCTTCCAAAGCAACTACTCTATTCCGAACTTAAAAATGGAAAGCGTAATGCTGGTGATCAACAAAAGAGTTAAACCTGTCTCAAGGCAAATTTTAAAAAATGTGGTATAAACACCAACAACTGGGAAACACTGGCATGTGAGCGCTCCAGTTGGAGAACAGCCTTTACCAAAGGTGCCATGGGCTTTGAAGACGCTCAAACTCAGGACGCAAGGGAGAAACGTGCTAAGAGGAAGGCAGGCTTGGTGAATCCTCACCGTGATCGACTCCAGCCCGGAAACCAATGTCCCCACTGTGGAAGGACATGTGGATCAAGAATTGGCCTCCACAGTCACTTACGGACTCATTGTTAAAACCGTGCTCATGGAAGATAATCTTACTCGGCTATGAGTGATCGAAGAAGAAGAAGAAAAAGAAGAAGAAGAAGAAGAAGAAGAAGAAGAAGAAGAAGAAGAAGAAAACTGAACATGTCCCGTCACATGGGGCCTAAGTGTCACTCAGCCATCACTGACAATAGGTTCATCCAAGGGTTTTAGACAGTTATATATACGAGGTGGTACAGTGGTACCTCAGTTCTTGAACGACATCCGTTCCGGAAGCCCGTTTGGCTTCCGAAACGTTCAAAAGTGGAGATGTGGCTTCCCATTGGTTGCAAGAGCTTCTTGCACTCAGTGCAAGCCACGTCACATGTTCGGGTTCCGGAAAACATTCAAAAAACGGAAGCATTTACTTCTGGGTCTTCGGTGTTCGAAAACCGAAACGTGTGACAACAGAGGCGTTCGGGAATTGAGGTTCCACTGTATTCCACCAGTTTTTACTCAGAGATAACTCATTGAAATTAATGAGCAGGACTAAGCTAGGCCCATTAATTCCAGTGGTCTACTTCGAGTATTATTATTATTATTATTATTATTATTATTATTATTTCAATTTATGTACCGCCTTCTATCAAAAGATCCCAGGGTGGTGTACAACATTAAAACCAGATTACTGTACATCAATAATAAAAGGTAAAGGTACCCCTGCCCGTACGGGCCAGTCTTGACAGACTCTAGGGTTGTGCGCCCATCTCACTCAAGAGGCCGGGGGCCAGCGCTGTCCGCAGACACTTCCGGGTCACGTGGCCAGCGTGACAAGCTGCATCTGGCGAGCCAGCGCAGCACACGGAACGCCGTTTACCTTCCCGCCAGTAAGCGGTCCCTATTTATCTACTTGCACTTAGGGGTGCTTTCGAACTGCTAGGGTGGCAGGTGCTGGGACCGAACAACGGGAGCGCACCCCGCCGCGGGGATTCGAACCGCCGACCTTTTGATCAGCAAGTCCTAGGCGCTGAGGCTTTTACCCACAGCGCCACCCACGTCCCAATACATCAATAATAAAAACAGAATAAAAGTCATACTGACAGACGGACAAATAATAAAATAATTAATGACATTCCACACTTACACAGGATTTAATAGCCATAGGCCTGGGTAAAGAGGAATGTTTTTGCCTGGTGCCTAAAGACATGTAATGATGATAATGAATTGAAAAAGATGTTTAAAATAACATTTGTTTAAAACTACCTAGACAGTATAGAAATTTATTCATGTATGCGACTACAGAAGCTATAATGTTATATGCCCAAAAATGGAAATAAGAAGAAGTCCTGATGAAAGAAGAATGGATACAAAAACTTATGGACTACGCAGAAACGGCGAAACTTGCTGGAAAAGTAAGCAATCAAGATAACAAACTTTTTTTATAAAAGAATGGAAACAAATTGTAAACAGATAAGGGCATTGGCAGGATCATTGTAATAACCTGCAGTTTCATAAGAGTATATAATTAAAGAAGATGAATAAAAGAATGACTTAATTTAGAATATGCAGGAAATGATAAAAATAAATTTAAGGAACCGCAGAAAGAGGAGGAAGGGAGTTTTGAAATGTTAAAATGACTGTAAAACCATTGAAATGTATGTAACTGAAAATCCTAAATAATTTTTAAAATAAAATAAAGACATGTAATGATGGCGCCTGGTGAGCCTCTCTGGGGAAAGCAGTACTAAGGTTAGGGAGCCACCACAGAAAAGGCCTTTTGGTGGGAATCGCAGGTGGGCTTCTGGTTGGCCCCTGTGAGACCAGGATGCTGGACTAGGTAGGACATTGGCCTCATCCAACAGGCCCTTTTTAGCTTCTTATTGAACCTGGACTCTTCTGCGCTCCAAGCAAGTGTCCTACGACTGAGCTATGGGTGCCCCTCCTGGCGCAAGGGCACACACACAACTCTCCTGGATTGTTCTACTTTGAGAGTTGCCACCTGAGCTATTATGAGCTCTGTAAACAAAGAGCGAGATACAATTGTTAGAAAAGTGCCGGCTTTTATCTTGTAGTCCTTGGCAACTGTCAATGAGAGTTACTCCATCCAATAAGTCAAACAGAACAGTTGTGCGGGTTCTCTGATGTTGTGTTGGGTTTATTGTGTTTTGACAAGCCTATGTCGTAAGATTTATTTCAGTCCTGCCAGAGTCTTCAAATTTCTACAGTTATTACTTATGTACTCCATAAATTTACTCCAATCTTTTTGGAATTTTGCTTCCTCCTGATTTCGGATTCTGCAGGTCAGTTTTGCTAGTTCCGCATAATCAACCATCTTTGTCTGCCACTCCTCTATTGTTGGTAATTCTGGTACTTTCCATTTTGGGGCTAACAAAGTTCTGGCAGCAGTCGTAGCATACATAAATAACCTTTGATCTGCTTTTTCTATTTCCTCTCCCATCAAGCCTAGCAAGAAAGTTTCCGGCTTTTTCGGGAAAGTGTATTTAAATATCCTTTTCAATTCATTATAAATCTGTTCCCAAAACTGTTTCATTTTCTCACATGTCCAACACATGTGGTAAAAATCTCCATCTTTATCTTTGCATTTCCAACATGTCTTACTATTCAACCTGTACATTCTCGCTAGTTTGTTGTTGTTTAGTCATTTAGTCGTGTCCGCCTCTTCGTGACCCCATGGACCAGAGCACGCCAGGCACTTCCGTCTTCCACTGCCTCCCTCAGTTTGGTCAAACTCATGCTGGTAGCTTCGAGAACACTGCCCAACCATCTCGTCCTCTGTCGTCCCCTTCTCCTTGTGCCCTCCATCTTTCCCAACATCAGGGTCTTTTCCAGGGAGTCTTCTCTTCTCATGAGGTGGCCAAAGTATTGGAGCCTCAGCTTCAGGATCTGTCCTTCCAGTGAGCACTCAGGGCTGATTTCCTTCAGAATGGGACTCTCAAGAGTCTCCTACAGCACCAGAATTCAAAAGCATCAATTCTTCGGCGACCAGCCTTCTTTATGGTCCAGCTCTCACTTCCATACACCACTACTGGGAAAACCATAGCTTTAACTACACGGACCTTTGTTGGCAAGGTGATGTCTCTGCTTTTTAAGATGCTGTCTAGGTTTGTCATTGCTTTTCTCCGAAGAAGCAGGCATCTTTTACAGTGGTACCTCTAGATGCGAACGGGATCCGTTCCGGAGCCCCCGTTTGCATCTAGAAGCAAACGTAACCAGCGATGGCACATCTGCGCATGTGCACGTCGCTTTTTGCCACATCTACGCATGTGCAAGCGGCAAAACCTGGAAGTAACTCACTCCATTACTTCCAGGTTGCCGCGGACCACAACCCGAACACGCTCATCCCAAAGCACGTTCAACCCGAGGTATGACTGTAATTTCGTGACTGCAGTCATCATCTGTAGTGATCATGGAGCCCAAGAAAGTAAAATCTCTCACTGCCTCCACTTCTTCCCCTTCTGTTTGCCAGGAGGTGATGGGACCAGTGGCCATAATCTTAGGGTTTTTTTTGATGTTGAGCTAGTTTAACAGGTGTCCAATACCCAGCTGGTACATAACTCAGTGGTAAACGAAGGGGTTGCAGAAAAGAGGTCCCTGATCCTGGGTTAGTCAAGAGTTTTTAGTTCTTTCCCCCCCAGACTGAACCATTCATCTGTTCTTGAACTAAAACTGTATCGCAGACAAATGCTGTGATCCTTTGATGCAGCCCAGAAGTACCATAAAACACACACAGAGGCCACAGTTTTTACAACCCCTTTGCTCCTCACACGTTCCCCCTCTCTTTGTTTGCCCAGAAAGCAGGTTGCCACAACCAATTTGCCAGCCACTAAAGATGATAAGCTCTGGCTCTCAACAGACCTTCCCTCTGCCCAACAATATTTGCTTCTCTTTAAACTTACAATGCGGAAGAGAAAAGATGCCGGGATGAGCTGGATAGGTTCTCTGAGCTCTTTGAGAGCTTTCTCTTCCTCAGACAAAGCTTGGCTTTCCCCTCTTTTTATGACAAGAGCTGATACAAACTGAGATTGCATCACAACTTTCATCAGCAGGGTAGTGGCCGATTTCCCCTTGTGAGAGTCACAGCCCCATGTAAAGTTTTTGTAAAGATTCTATAAGGGACGCGGATGGCGCTGTGGGTTAAACCACAGAGCCTAGGACTTGCCGATTCGAAGGTCGGCGGTTCAAATCCCTGCGACGGGGTGAGCTCCCATTGCTCGGTCCCAGCTCCTGCCAACCTAGCAGTTTGAAAGCACGTCAAGGTGCAAATAGATAAATAGGTACTGCTCCGGCGGGAAGGTAAACGACGTTTCCGTGTGCTGCTCTGGTTCGCCAGAAGCGGCTTAGTCATGCTGGCCACATGACCCGGAAGCTGTACGCTGGCTCCCTCAGCCAATAAAGCAAGATGAGCGCCGCAACCCCAGAGTCGGCCACGACTGGACCTAATGGTCAGGGGTCCCTTTACCTTTACTTTTAAGATTCTACAATCATCTTATAATCATAGAATAATAATGATTTGGGAGGCATTGCAACAATCAGTGCAGATCTCCATGTGTTGCTGCTATTTTCTGTGTATGTGCAAATGATTTAGAGTGCTTCAATATCTTATTTTGCAGTGACATAGGCTGTGTTTTCCTTGAAGCTCAACTGTACATAACATAACTTGCACACTATTCTCTTGAAAACAAAGCACCCCCAGACCCTCCAAGTGTCCCTATTTTCCAGGGACAGTCCGGGATTTACAGGAGCCATCCCAGTTTCACAGGTCCAGCAAATTTAGGATGGCTATATCCCCTGATTCCTTCACAATGGGCGTTGCTTTTGATCTCCGTTAATGCTATAGAGGAACTGCGCTGCCCACATCGTGAACAATATCAATTTTCTCTGATGTCTAATTTCCAAATATAAACAACAGGACACCGGAGGAGATCTAAATTTGTATGAATGCCTTTTATATTATGGATCATATGCAAGATTATTTGGGGGGGGGGACCATAGGTGAATGGTGTATCGACTTCCCTTTTCCCCCTTTTTCCTTTTGCATTTTCAGCAAGGTGTCTCATTAAGTCCCCGCGATCTTCTCTAATCACTGCTGTGTAGTTACTTTATAGCTGTTTCCCCTCCAACCAGCTGAGAATGATATAATCTACTCCTTGCATGATGCCAAACACTTCCTAGCTAGTTAATCTACACAACACACGTCAGTGATTCCCTTTAAGCTAATCAAGGACTAAGGCCGATGAGATACAAGAGATAAAAGTGTCCACTTGCCCTCTTCCAGAAACGGGTGGGGGGTGTCACATAAAAATAGCCAGGGATGCATCCACCCCCTCATCTCTGACAAGGTTTCTTCTTAAGCCAGGGGAGTAACACAGTATCTTAAAATTAGCACTGTCAACAGAGAGCGGGCACGCAACTTACCTGCCGTAGAATAACCATGGCTCCTACGTAAAGTCATCGGCAGTCACCGCCAGTGAGCCTGAGGGAGAAAGAAGAATCAGAGAATCAGAGGGACTAGCTGGTTACCACTTGCATTTTGGAGAGGTCAAGATTACGATCAGCCAAGAAGCATCGTTTGTCAAACACACACGCTTGGGCCCGAACTAAGTAAGCAACAACAACAACGGCATGCACCGCTATAAATGTGACAGCTATCGAACTCTTCGTTCTAGACAGCAGAAGATAATCCTCTAAATGCAACCAGGTTAATACCCACACAGCCTCCCTGCAGTGATAAGAATGAATTCTCCTTGTGGAGTTTCTCGCATAGGAGGCAAGCTTCAAACGAAACAGCAGGAACTGGGCGAAATAATGGCAGGGTTTTGTTCATGGTTTGGACTCATAGGAGTTCAGAGGGGGAAGCATGTCGGGCGTAGAATGTGGCGCTTTTGAAGAACAAGAAAATTTCATTTTTTAAATGTTTATATTTTATTAAGGTGACGTCAGTTAAAAGAAATAAAGTGATACATAAAAAGGAGGAAAAAAAGTGAGGAGGAGAAAAACAAAGATAAATATAAAAGTGAAAATATGCAAAAAATAAGCAATATATTATATTTCCATACATTCTTGTATAAATTGGTATAGTGTTATTGTCCTTGTTGTTGTTGTTTAGTCGTTTAGTCGTGACCCCATGGACCAGAGCATGCCAGGCACGCCTGTCTTCCTGCACCTTGGTCTGCCTCCTGCACCTTGGTCAAACTCATGCTGGTAGCTTTGAGAACACTGTCAAACCATCTCGTCCTCTGTCGTCCCCTTCCCTTTGTGCCCTCCATCTTTCCCAACATCAGGGTCTTTTCCAGGGAGTCTTCTCTTCTCATGAAGTGGCCAAAGTCTTGGAGTCTCAGCTTCACGATCTGTCCCTCCAGTGAGCACTCAGGGCTGATTTCCTTCAGAATGGAGAGGTTTGATCTTCTTGCAGTCCATGGGACTCTCAAGAGTCTCCTCCAGCACCATAATTCAAAAGCATCCATTCTTTGTCGATCAGCCTTCTTTATGGTCCAGCTCTCACTTCCATACATCACTACTGGGAAAACCATAGCTTTAACTATACGCACCTTTGTCGGCAAGGTGATGTCTCTGCTTTTTAAGAGGCTGTCTAGGTTTGTCATTGCTTTTCTCCCAAGAAGCAGGCGTCTTTTAATTTCATGGCTGCAGTCACCATCTGCAGTGATCATGGAGCCCAAGAAAGTAAAATATCTCACTGCCTCCATTTCTTCCCCTTCTATTTGCCAGGAGGTGATGGGACCAGTGGCCATGATCTTAGTTATTGTCTTGGTGCTTATGTAAATGTTAATAGGCCTACTACTTTTTGGATAAACTCATTCCAGATGTTATCGTATTTATCAATAGAGGGTCTGCGCCTGTAAGCAGTCCATTCATAAATTGCCAGTGATGTCATACTGTCAGTCCATTGATTGAAGAGTATTATATCTTTATTTTTCCAATTCCTCAGTATCAATCTCTTGGCCACCTTTAGGGCACATAAAATCCATTTCTATTGCCCTGCTGATAATTTCCATACTGCAGGTATATAGTTCAATAAAATATTCTCCACTGAGAGATTTAACTTTATCTGCACAGTCATAGTTACACAGTCCAGCACATTCTCCCCCAAAACCTGTTAAGTAAAGAACACTGTACGAACATGTGCTTCATAGAGGCATTGTCCTTGCCATATCTCCAACACTGAGCTATCTTAGCTAACCCCTTTTCGGGTGGCGCTGTGGGTTAAACCACTCGACAGTTCAAATCCCTGCGACGGGGTGAGCTTCCATTGTTCGGTCCCTGCTCCTGCCAACCTAGCAGTTCGAAAGCACAAAAGTGCAAGTAGATAAATAGGTACCGCTCCGGCGGGAAAGTAAACGGCGTTTCCATGTGCTGCTCTGGTTTCGCCAAAAGCGGTTTAGTCATGCTGGCCACATGACCCGGAAAAACTGTCTACGGACAAACGCCGGCTCCCTGAGCCTGTAAAGCGAGATGAGCACCACAACCCCAGAGTCGTTTGCAACTGGACTTAATTGACAGGGGTCCCTTTACCTTCAAAGGAGTCCAATAAACTCTATTATTTTCTGACATATTAGTCTTAATTTTAAATCTAATGACACCTTAGGTATTGAAGCTAATACATTCTCCCACTGTCTGTGTAATAATGAAAGTTCCAATTCTTTATTCCAATCACCTCTTACAGTCTCCATATTGAACTTGTGTATTGTTAATAGGATATCTATAAAAAGTAATTGCTGCCTTTTTATTTTTGAATGAGTGGTCCAATTGTTCCAATATCTCAGGTATCTCGGAAGCTGCAAAGGGCTGACCGCCCAAACACACTTGTTAGGAGATGTTGTAACTGAAGATATTGCCCTTGGGCTGCATCTGATAGATTATATTTTTGTGTTAAAATAGCAAAAGTATAAAATTCATCTTCCCCATCTATCAGCTGGTCCAATGTCAATACACCTGCTTCCATCCAATTTTTCCATATCACCAAATTTTTTATTTGCCATTTTCGGTGTGGAGTTTCCCCACAGGGTAAGTTTAGCATGTGAAGAACAAGCAAGCTTCTAGCTCACACGATTGTGAAGATGTGCTTGTATTCTCAGAAGCCAGAGAGGAGGCGGAAGGGATTTCCAGCAGAGTCCCCTTGCCTGGCAAAGTGTGAATAAATTATGCAAATTAGGGCATGCAAATAGAAGAGCAAATTATGCAAAATAACGGGGACCTGGGTAGGCAGTCAATAAAAAGCAACTAAACTGCCTTGCTGAATTGGGGGGAGATAATTAGTATTGGCCTGGACTTTTGAAAATTAAAAGCGAGGGTGCCAAATAAACTTCCTTGGGGATGCATGCATTCCAGAAGTGGAGAATCACAATTAAAAAGCCTCTGGGCCTCTGCGTATCACCCTCCGGACTCTCACCAGATCACATTCCCCTCCCAGAACTCAGCAGCCTGCTGGGATGTGTCCCTGAACTCTGTTTACCTGGAAGGAGAATGGAAAAATAATAATAATAATAATAATAATAATAATAATAATAATAATAATGTGTATGCAGAAATCTGGCCCAGAATGTAAGCACTGCTTCGTGTGTGTATGTGTGTGTGTGTGTGTGTGTGTAATTAAACTTTCTGTTTTACAATTTAGAATACTAATTTAAACATCTTTAAAATATCAATGACTTCCCTTCCTCTCTTTTCATGGTTCATTTTTGCATATTTTACAAAAACTAAACCATTCAGTATTCCATTATTACATCCATCAAAACTTATTTACACTGTTGAATTTATCTTAATGCTGCCAGCGTTTTCAACTGTACACAATTTTTTCCCATATATTCCAATCTTCTCTAAACGTATGTTCCCCTTGTTCTCTTATTCTACATGTTAAGTCCGCAAAGCTGCGTATATTCTGTCAACATAAGTTGCCATTCTTGTTTTGTTGAGATTTCACTCGTTTTCCATTGTGGGGCTAACAAAACATGGGCCACAGTAGTGGCATACATAAATAACATTTTTTGACACCTACGAATTTCCATCTGAATTATCCCCAACAAAAAGGACTCTGGGTTTTATGGGAAAGTACTTTTAAACATTTTTTTCAATTCATTATGGATTATTTCCCAATACATTCTCTTCTATCCTTTTACAGCTCCACTCCATGTGTAAGAATGTTCCCTCAACCTCATTGCATCTCCAGCACTTATCTGATTCAGTCTTATATCTCTTAGCAAGCCTAGTAAAGGTAAAGGGACCCCTGACCATTAGGTCCAGTCGTGGCCGACTCTGGGGTTGCGGCGCTCATATTGCTTTATCGGCCGAGGGAGCCGGAGTACAGCTTCCAGGTCATGTGGCCAGCATGACTAAGCCACTTCTGGCGAACCAGAGCAGCGCACGGAAACGCTGTTTACCTTCCTGCCGGAGCGGTACCTAATGATCTACTTGCACTTTGAAGTGCTTTTGACGTGCTAGGTTGGCAGGAGCAGGAACCGAGCAATGGGAGCTCACCCTGTCGCGGGGATTCGAACCGCCGACCTTCTGATCGGCAAGTCCTAGGCTTTGTGGTTTAACCCACAGCGCTACCCGCGTCCCCTTAGCAAGCCTTGTTGTTGTTTAGTCGTTTCCGACTCTTCGTGACCCCATGGACCAGAGCACGCCAGGCACTCCTGTCTTCCACTGTCTCCCGCAGTTTGGTCAAACTCATGCTGGTAGCTTTGAGAATACTGTCCAGCCATCTCGTCCTCTGTCGTCCCCTTCTTCTTGTGCCCTCCATCTTTCCCAACATCAGGGTCTTTTCCAGCGAGTCTTCTCTTCTCCTGAGGTGGCCAAAGTATTGGAGCCTCAGCTTCAGGATCTGTCCTTCCAGTGAGCACTCAGGGCTGATTTCCTTCAGAATGGAGAGGTCTGATCTTCTTGCAGTCCATGGGACTCTCAAGAGTCTCCTCCAGCACCATAACTCAAAAGCATCAATTTAGCAAGCCTACTTGGAGTTAAATACCATCTGCAAATCATCTACTATCTGTAAATCATCTATGGAATGTAAGCAATTCTTCAACCCACTTTAGTCTCTGACCCACCACTTACCCCACCTCTCTCGGTGAACCTCCCTCCTTTCTCCCTTCTGCAAAATAGAATGGGACTCCTGCTCCTTCCAATCCCAACCAAACCCTCCCCTGGCCGAGCCTTCATTTAAATCACTGACTCCTACATCTCCCATCATCCTTGACCCCTGGGCATGCTCGCCGTGGCTGATGGAAGATGGAGTCCAGCAACAAGCTCCCCATTCCTGCTCTTCAACCCAAAGGTGTCACCACGATTTCCTGCGTTTTAGTGATGGGCTCATCTCCCTCAGGGTGTAACCTATATTAGCAACCTCCAGCTGACCCCTGAGGGCAAAGATGCTAATTAATAAGGAATAAACAGGATAACTTTCAGCAAAGGCGTATCCGGGAGGGTGGGGAGGAAGAAAACACGGGTGCAGGGAGGCGTGAGACGCACAAGTTCATGCCTTAGATTTCTGTCTGTGTTCTCAGCCCTAACTGAACGCATTCTTACTCCTTACAATCACACCTGCCTCAAATCAGGTATGTCAGCAGTGCCGGATTTATGTATAAGCTAAAGAAGCTATAGCTTAGGGACCAACTCTCTCCCCGCCCCCAAATATACTTCTTCTTAATTCTATTTCACTATTAATATACACTGGACGCTCGGGTTGTGAACATGATTTGTGTGGGAGGCACGTTCGCAACCCGCAGCGTTCACGTCTGCGCATGCGCGGGTTGCGATTCGGTGCTTCTGCGCATGCACAAAGCACAATTTAGCACTTCTATGCATGCGCGACCGCCGAAACCCGGAAGTAACCTGTTCCACTACTTCCGGGTTTCGGCGGCTCCATAACCCAAAAAACGCAACCTGAAGCGTCTGTAACCTGAGGTATGACTGTACTTCTTTTTTAAAAAATATTTTTATTAATTTTCCAGTTAACAAACCAATCATATCACATTAATTCCAAATTATACCAATACACAATAAATTCCAAATATTTAGCCAAATTTTAAATTTTTGTTGGGGGTACCCATGCTTCAAGTTCAGAAAGGGTCCAATCATCTCACATTTCTGCTGCTTTGATGTTCACAAGTCCCATCTTCCCATCTCTTTGTTGTTATCCTTTTATTGTACTTCTTAATTGTATTTCAGTTCAACAATTACTTTGATAAAATACGTATTTTGTTATGTACAAATGGCTCGAGATACCTATGAGGTCCATAAATTACCATATAGCATATATTCGACACAAAAAACAGTGACAATTTGTTGTTGACAACAACAACAACTATTTATACCCTGCCCATCTGGCTGGGCTTCCCCAGCCACTCTGGGCGGCTTCCAACAAAATATTAAAATACAGTCATACAAAGGACAGCTGGACATATAAAGGGCCCCATTACCTTCAGTAGCTTAGGGCCTCATCAAACCAAAGCTGGCCCTGTATGTCAGCCCAGAGGGACTAAAATAGCCCAGGGCTCCCCGGTCCCAACCTCCCCTCACATTCACACACTGAATGCAATCTAAATAAGCTGCAGGTACGATGAGGGTCTGCGAATGCAGAGTCATGTGTGTGCAATAGGTCCAGTTCATGCAATCTGCAATTATGCATAATCTCAGCGCCTGGAGACAAGGTTGTGCATCCACAGCAGTGACCAGAGGAGGAATGACCACTGGGAGAAGCGCAGAGAGCATCTGCAGCAGCACAACCGGACGCCTTCACCTGCCCCAGCTGCAACAAAACATGTCTCTCCTTTATCAGTCTCTACGGTCACAGCAGGTGCTGAAACTGGTCAATGGTTTGACCTCAAGGCACACTCATCTAGTCTCCCAAGACTGATGGATGCCAATAAACAACAACATAAGTGGGGTCCTTTACCTTTACCTTTACTCCTGGGTCCTAGTCCGACATTCTAACCACTATGCAATTTTTATCCCACAAAGGGGCTTTCAAAATACACAGAAGAGAAGGAAATCACAGAGTTATAAGGGATCACAAAGGTCCTCTAGTCCAACCCACTGCAAAGCAGGAATGCTTGAACCCACCGCCCTGAGATTAAGAGTCTCATGTTCTACCAACAAAACATAACCGTAAAATGACATAATAATAATAATAATAATAATAATAATAATAATAATAATAATAATTTTTATTTATACCCCGCCCTCCCCTGCCAGAGGCATGCGCAGGGCGGCTAACACCAGTAAAATTACAGCGAAAACATAATAGGGGGGGAACCCAATTTAAAATACAGGTTAAAATGCCATTTAAAATGCAGCCTCATTTTAAAAGTAGCCCATAGATCAAAAGCATAAGGGGAGGGAAACATAAGGGTCAGACTGAGTCCAAACCAAAGGCCAGGCAAAAATGCTCTGTCTTGCAGGCCCTGCGGAAAGATGTCAAGTCCCGCAGGGCCCTGGTCTCTTGTGACAGAGCGTTCCACCAAGTCGGGGCCAGTGCTGAAAAGGCCCTGGCCCTGGTTGACACCAATCTAACCACCTTGCGACTTGGGACCTCCAAAGTGTTGTCATTTGTGAACCTTAAGGTCCTCCGTGGGACACACCAGGAGAGGCGGTCCCGTAGGTACATCTGCTTTGTCATTCAGCGACAAGCCTGCACAAATTACTTCTTTGTTGTTTTTGTATTTAGGTGGCGTTCACGTCCTCCCCCTCCCCATTTAATCCCCAGAACAACCCTGTGAGGTTAGGCTGAGAGGCAGGGACTGGCCCATGGCCGAGCAGGGATTTGAACACTGGCCTCCTGGGTCCTTAAGGGACGTGGGTGGCAAAGGGACGCGGGTGGCGCTGTGGGTTAAACCACAGAGCCTAGGACTTGCCGATCAGAAGGTTGGCGGTTCAAATCCCCGCGGTGGGGTGAGCTCCCGTTGCTCGGTCCCTGCTCCTGCCAACCTAGCAGTTCGAAAAGCACCTCAAAGTGCAAGTAGATAAATAGGTACCACTCCGGCAGGAAGGTAAACGGCATTTCCGTGCGCTGCTCTGGTTCGCCAGAAGCGGCTTAGTCATGCTGGCCACATGACCCGGAAGCTGTACGCCGGCTCCCTCGGCCAATAAAGCGAGATGAGTGCTGCAACCCCAGAGTCGGCCACGACTGGATTAATGGTCAGGGGTCCCTTTACCTTTACCTTTACTCCTGGGTCCTAGTCTGACATTCTAACCACTATGCCTCACTGCCACTCCCTTGGCTTTGCATCAGGGCCAGCGGCAAATGTGGAATGAGCAATGGCCTGTCTTGGTGTAATTCCCAGCAGGTCCTGATAGTCAGAACACGAGGTGCAAACCCGTTGGACTTTGAAGGATCTGCTGTTGCTGTTTATCAAAGAAGCTCATTGGGAGTTGAACCCAGGCTGAGGAGGCATGCTTGAAATTCCTTGCAACCCGTGGCAAACGAAGGAATGAATTTAACATCCAGTGCCAATGCCTCTGTGGATTAGTTGGCAGCCTGGCTGGTCATGAGATTTAAAATCAGCAGACAGCCAAACCAAGGGAGATTATGATGAAAAATGCCAAGACTTGCTAACATAAGTGCAGGTTGATGACCAGAGTGTTTCTGGTTCCTTTCCCCCTCTCCCCTCCCCAAGGCTAGCTTCCCATTGCGGTTGCCAACTAACTAAATACCCTGGCTGCTCCTCTGCCTTTAAGAACAGCTTGAGCAGCTGAAGCTTTTTCAGGGCAGATCAAACTGCTGTGTAAGGCGCAAGAGCGATGAACACTTTAAAAGAAGAAGTTGGCAACTCTACATTCAATAATATGTTTGTGAGCTTTCCTGCCCTATCGGGCAAAGTACCCGCTGCCTTGAGACACGGGTGGCGCTGTGGGTTAAACCACAGAGCCTAGGGCTTGCCGATCAGAAGGTTGGTGGTTCGAATCCCCGCAACGGGGTGAGCTCCTGTTGCTCAGTCCCTGCTCCTGCCAACCTAGCAGTTCGAAAGCACGTCAAAGTGCAAGTAGATCAATAGGTACCACTCCAGCGGGAAGATAAATGGCATTTCCGTGCGCTGCTCTGTTTGGCCAGAAGCAGCTTAGTCATGCTCGCCCCATGACCTGAACGCCGGCTCCCTCGGCCAGTAAAGCGAGATGAGCGCCGCAACCCCAGATTCGGCCACAACTGGATCTAATGGTCAGGGGTCACTTTACCCTTTACCCTTTACCTTGGGTTAAGAACTGAATTCGTTCTGGAGGTCTGTTCTTAACCTGAAACTGTTCTTAACCTGAGGTACCACTTTAGCTAATGGGGCCTCCCTCTGCCGCCGCCTTGCACAACATCCTTGAGAGAAGAAAAGGCTAGGGAGTTAACCCTTACACAAATCGGGAGTGCTTGTTATGAGAACTTCACACAAAAATGCCGAGGGATTTTCACGCGGATTTTAAAAAATAGCCAGTGGCTTCAGGAACACTTAAAGATTGGGAAAATAAGAAATGAAGAGAGTGAAAACTGATATATCTGAAAGTGAGCCCCATTGAACACAGTGGGTCTTAAAGGTAAAGGTAAATGTAAAGGGACCCCTGACCATTAGGTCCAGTTGTGGACGACTCTGGGGTTGCGGCGCTCATCTCGCTTTATTGGCCAAGGGAGCCGGCATACAGCTTCTGGATCACGTGGCCAGCATGACTAAGCCGCTTCTGGCGAAGCAGAGCAGCGCACGGAAACGCCGTTTACCTTCCTGCCGGAGTGGTACCTATTTATCTACTTGCACTTTGTGCTTTCAAACTGCTAGGTTGGCAGGAGCAGGGACCGAGCAACGGGAGCTCACCCCGTCGCGGGGATTTGAACCGCCAACCTTCTGATCGGCAAGTCCTAGGCTCTGTGGTTGAACCCACAGCACCACCCGCGTCCCTTTGCCACCCACGTCCCTTAAGGACCCAGGAGGCCAGTGTTCAAATCCCTGCTCGGCCATGGGCCAGTCCCTGCCTCTCAGCCTAACCTCACAGGGTTGTTCTGGGGATTAAATGGGGAGGGGGGGGACCATGAACGCCACCTAAATACAAAAACAAGAAAGAAGTAAGTTGCGCAGGCTTGTCGCTGAATGACAAAGCAGATGTACCTACGGGACCGCCTCTCCTGGTGTGTCCCACGGAGGACCTTAAGGTTCACAAATGACAACACTTTGGAGGTCCCAAGTCGCAAGGTGGTTAGATTGGTGTCAACCAGGGCCAGGGCCTTTTCAGCACTGGCCCCGACTTGGTGGAACGCTCTGTCACAAGAGACCAGGGCCCTGAGGGACTTGACATCTTTCCGCAGGGCCTGCAAGACAGAGCTGTTCCGCCTGGCCTTTGGTTTGGACTCAGTCTGACCCTTATGTTTCCCTCCCCTTATGGTCTTGATCTATGGGCTACTTTTAAAATGAGGCTGCATTTTAAATGGTATTTTAACCTGTATTTTAAATTGGGTCCCCCCCCCATTATGTTTTTACTGTAATTTTACTGGTGTTAGCCACCCTGCGCATGGCTCTGGCTGGGGAGGGCGGGGTATAAATAAAATTTATTATTATTATTATTATTGTTGTTGTTGTTGTTGTTGTTGTGACATTTTACGGTTATGTTTTATTGATAGAACATGAGACTCTTAATCTCAGGGCTGTGGGTTTGAGCCCCACATTGGGTGAAATATTCCTGCATTGCAGTGGGTTGGACTAGTGGACCCTCGTTTGCCAAAGAAGGACAGAACTTTCTTTATGTGTGCTAATATAGCAGCAAGAATACTTATTGCAAAGTACTGGAAGACACAAGATCTACCCACCCTGGAAGAATGGCAGATGAAGGTGATGGACTACATGGAATTGGCGGAAATGACTGGCAGAATCCGAGACCAGGGAGAAGAGTCGGTGGAAGAAGATTGGAAGAAATTTAAAGACTATTTACAGAAACACTGCAAAATTAATGAATGTTAGAATGATGTTGGATTGAAGTTAAGCGGTTTTTAGTAGCAATGTTATAAAGGAATATGTAAAATGGTTTGTTAACAGGTGATAATAGTTTAACCCACAGCGCTACCCCACTGTGTAGTTTAACCCACTGTGTAGTTTAACCCACAGCACTACCCACGTCCCTTACAGTGGGTCTTACTTTGGAGCATATATACATTGGGATTGCTTTGCTTGTTTTCTCATAAGGAATTTGATGAGACTCAGTTAAGTGTGTATAGGATCGCAGCTTCAGTCTGGATCCAGCCCAGTGTGTTTCTTTGCTCCATGTGGAATTCCATCCTGTTGCTCTCTGCTTTCTGCTCTTGTTTATTAAGACTGTTTTGAATGCTTAAGTTCTTCTCTAGAGTATTTGCAACTCTTCCCAGTTTAGTGCCACCTGCAGCACGCAGACAGGTATGTTATCAAACTTTCATGGGGGTTCTGACGAGACCCATCAGGAAACGCACATCAATTTTTCAACCCTGTCAGAGAAAGCACAATGGAGCAGTCCCTAACTTCTTAACCTCAGAACAATATGCCGGAGAGAGGGGGGGGAGCATGAATAGTACGGCCTTCTCCTCTTGCTTTCGGCTTTTTTGTCTAGCCAGTTTTGTAAGGTTGCCAAGGAATTTGATACAGGTTGGCCGCAAAGGGACAGGCCAGGTGATTTCCTTTTGTTTGTAGGCTATTGTGTCTGAATCAGAGAGGAGATCATTTAGCAACACAAACGGGTTTAATTGTTTCAGCATGAGGAAAGCCTGATAGCAGATGCTACAGGATTCACGTCCCTTGAAATTTGGGCCTGGCGCTCTATCTAAAAAAAAAAATTGGCTTATCCAGAAGATCAGTCCAACTGAGCCCTCAACGATGTAAGATCATCCCGAGGGCAGACACTTTTGCGGAGGAAATGTCTCCCTTAAAAAAGAGGATGTAGGAAATGAACACATTCAGAAGACGGCTAGACCAACGCTGTTTTCTCTGACCTTCCACCCTCTCCTTTTCTACCATAGGGAGCTTTCTGATCTGCAGCCCCCTCCCCATGTGCTGTCTGAAGTGGTACAGTCCAGGAGGGGATCTATCAGGTGATTTTGCTGAACTTATAAATCTGCTCCTAATTTTGCACACTAAGATGATCATGGCCACTGGTCCCATCACCTCCTGGCAAATAGAAGGGGAAGAAATGGAGGCAGCGAGAGATTTGACTTTCATGGGCTCCATGATCACTGCAGATGGTGACAGCAGCCACGAAATTAAAAGGCGCCTGAAAAGCAATGACAAACCTAGACAGCATCTTAAAAAGCAGAGACATCACCTTGCTGACAAAGGTCCGTATAGTTAAAGCTCTGGTTTTCCCAGTAGTGATGTATGGAAGTGAGAGCTGGACCATAAAGAAGGCTAATCGCCGAAGAATTGATGCTTTTGAATTATGGAGCTGGAGGAGACTCTTGAGAGTCCCATGGACTACAAGAAGATCAAACCTCTCCATTCTTAAGGAAATCAGCCCTGAGTGCTCACTGGAGGGACAGATCGTGAAGCTGAGACTCCAAGACTTTGGCCACCTCATGAGAAGAGAAGACTCCCTGGAAAAGACCCTGATGTTGGGAAAGATGGAGGGCATAAGGAGAAGGGGACGACAGAGGACGAGATGGCTGGACAGTGTTCTCGAAGCTACGAACATGAGTTTGACCAAACTGCGGGAGGCAGTGGAAGACAGGAGTGCCTGGCGTGCTCTGGTCCAGGGGATCACGAAGAGTCGGACACGACTAAACGACAACAACAACAACAATTTTGCACGCACACCATTTCGAAAGAGATTTCAATTAAAAATATTTGCTGGCTAGGAGTATATATATTTTTGGTTTCCTATTGCCATGCTGGAAAATTCTCCTCCCATGATCCATCAGTTAATGAGAAACAGGAATTGCTCTTGAAAATTCATCCAAGGGGGGGAAGGAAATTTCAGCGAAAAACTTGTGGGTGGGGTGCAGAGTTTTGATGCACGTACCTTATTTTTGAGGTGACCGAGGGGTGCTTGGGAGTGTCTTTTCCCTCATTCTACAAACTGCCTCACCTGCACTGTGCAGCCTCCCCAGCTGCCCTCACCTCAGTTAAAGCCAAGAGGGTGATATCTTGAGGTAACGCTCTCATGGGGCTTTCCCCAGAAGCACACACAGTGTTGAGTGTTGAGGGAAGTGCGAAGAGAACAGGATGCAACCCAAGACATATCAGTCTAAACCAGGCATCTCCAACCTTCGGCCCTCCAGATGTTTTGGACTACAATTCCCATCATCCCTGACTACTAGTCCTGTTAGCTAGGGATCATGGGAGTTGTAGGCCAAAACATCTGGAGGGCCACAGGTTGGGAATGCCTGGTCTAAACTTTAAAGGACAGGGAGGTCAACATAGAGGCAACAACAACAACAACAACTTATTGCTTATACCCTGACCATCTGGCTGACGACAATAACAACTTATTATCCCCAGCCACTCTAGGCAGCATCCAACAGAATATTAAAAACATAATAAAATATCAAGCATTAAAAACTTCCCTAAACAGGGCTGCCTTCAGATGTTTTCTAAAAGTCAGATAGTTGTTTATTTTCTTCACATCGGAAGGGAGGGCTTTTCACAGGGCAGGTGCCACTACCGAGAAGGCCCTCTGCCTGGTTCCCTGTAACCTCACTTCTCACAATGAGGGAACCGCCAGAAGGACCTCAGAGCTGGACCTCAGTGTCCGGGCTGGATGATGGGAGTGGAGATGCTCCTTCAGGCCTACTGGGCCGAGGCCATTTAGGGCTTTCAAGGTCAGCACCAACACTTTGAATTGTGCTTGGAAACGTACTGGGAGCCAAGGTAGGTCTTTCAGGACCGGTGTTATGTGGTCTCGGCAGCCGCTCTCAGTCATCAGTCTAGCTGCCGCATTCTGGATTAGTTGTAGTTTCTGGGTCACCTTCAAAGGTAGCCCCACGGAGAGTGTATTGCAGTAGTCCAAGCGGGAGATAACCAGGGCATGCACCACTCTGGCAAGACAGTCTGCAGGCAGGTAGGGTCTCAGCCTGCGTACCAGATGGAGCTGGTCCGAGATACAGGGATAGTCTGGGAATCTGGAGGTCCCTTGCTCTGCACAAACCCCAGAGTTTCACCCAATCTTCCAGCAGCAAGTCTCGTTGCTGTGGAGCTCTCCGTAGGGCTGGGAATGCTGTGCCTGTGACCTAAATAAGCCACATTCTTCTGAGATTGCTTGCAGGGCACTGTGTCTATTTGCAGAACAAAGTGCACGTTGACAGGCGCAGAAACCTTATGGCCCTTTCGATTCCTGGAACTGGAAGCCTAAGGAACTCCCAGCTAGGGACTTCAGATGCCTCTCACCCACCTCTCTAGGAGTGGTTGACCTGTGTGTGGCAAATCTTGTCCAATAGAGAATCATAGAACTGTAGAGTTTTGACCTATAAAGTCTTAAATGGCTCAAGGACCGCCTCTTTACATATGAACCTACCCAGTCCCTGGGATCATCTTCTGAGGCCCTCCTTGAGAGGTCTGGAGGGTGGCAACACGAGAACAGGACCTTCTCTGCAGTGGCTCCCTGTCTGTGGTATGCTCTCCCCAGGACAGTTCACCTGGCGCCTTCATTACACACCTTTAGGCGCCCTGAGACCCACCTACCCCTGGTATAGGGTGGTATATGAATTCTATAAATAAATAAAATAAATAAATAGAGTTGAAAGGGACCCTGACAGTCATCTAGCCGTCCCTGGGTGGGCTTGAACTACCTACCTTCTGGTTTACAGCCAAACACACTGACCCACTGAGCCATTTGCATCCACACTTTGGGGCAGCCGAATCTTCAGCCCCCTCCCTCGCCACTACCGCAGTCAAGGCCGGATTTAGGTTTGATGAGGCCCTAAGCTACTGAAGGTAATGGGGCCCTTTATATGTCCAGCTGTCCTTTGTCAACAACAAAATGTCACTGTTTTTTGTGTTGAATATATGCTATATGGTCATTTATGGACCTAATAGGTATCTCAAGCCATTTGCACAGGTTGCCATGCAAGCAGTCCATGCAGAATGTAGGCACCCTATATATAAAGGTAAAGGGACCCCTGACCATTAGGTCCAGTCGTGGCCGACTCTGGGGTTGTGGCGCTCATCTCGCTTTATTGGCCGAGGGAGCCAGTGTACAGCTTCCGGGTCATGTGGCCAGCATGACTAAGCCGCTTCTGGCGAACTAGAACAGCGCATGGAAACGCCGTTTACCTTCCCGCCGGAGCGGTACCTATTTATCTACTTGCACTTTGACGTGCTTTCGAACTGCTAGGTTGGCAGGAGCAGGGACCGAGCAACGGGAGCTCACCCCGTCGCGGGGATTCGAACCTCCGACCTTCTGATCGGCATGTCCTAGGCTCTGTGGTTTAACCCACAGCGCCACCACGTCCCTATATATAGAAAGGAGCAAACCAGTGATTTTTAGGGAGCAGGCTAGCAGGCGGGGCCCATGACTTACATCATTGGAGCCTACACAACACAAAACACTGTTGCTGCATGTAGGTTTTATTTTATTTGCTTTTTATCTTATATTTTGGAAATGTGCATCCAGTTTTTCCCCCCTTTAATTTTTTAGGGGCCCCCAAGAGAGTGGGGCCCTAAACTATAGCTATACAGTCCTTCACCGCCACTAGAGAACAATGCAAAGTGGCTCAAAAGAGTGCCATGGTTAAACAGGGCTCAGAGCCCCCTCCCCGGTGGTGTTTTGTATACAGCATGGGGAGTCTCCATCTTGCCCTTCGCCTCAGGTGGAAGAATATCTTGAGCCGCGCTTGGATTCATGGAGGAATCCGGTGAAAAATTTGGTGTTTTTCCACAGGGGAGCATCAGCAGTCGCTTAAACACCCGATGAAAGTTTAATGGCTGCCTGTTCCCAGGCCAAGAAGAGAAACTCAGAGGTGGTCTGTCGAGAGGCGTTGTGTAATGTGAGGACATAATTTCCTTCAGGACATAATCCCCGTCGCTGAGGGCAGCCAAAACGGCCATTTAATCCAGCCTGGAAATGGCGGCGGGGGGGGGGGGAGGCAGGAGAGGAAACAGATCGATGCAGAAGACAGATGCTCTCCCACAACCCCTGCTGAGGGAGCTAAAGATGCTCTTTCGATGATGGGTGGGATTCATTAAAGAACTGGGAAATATACCGTATTTTCCCATGTATAAGACGCCCCCATGTATAAGATGACCTCTATGTTTTTGAACCCAAAATTAAGAAATAGGGCCGGAGTCAAAGCCCAAACCTGTGCATTCACCATCCATGTATAAGGCGGCCCCCAATCTTTGACTATTTTTTCTAAGCACAAAAATCATCTTATACATGGAAAAATACAGACTCAGGGAAGTCCAGGCTAGTAACGTGTACAGGAATGCATATACTGAGGCAAAGTGCCCACAAAAACACATATACAGTGGTACCTCGGGTTACATACGCTACAGGTTACATACGCTTCAGGTTACAGACTCCGCTAACCCAGAAATAGTGCTTCAGGTTAAGAACTTTGCTTCAGGATGAGAACAGAAATCGTGCTCCGGTGGCACGGCGGCAGCAGGAGGCCCCATTAGCTAAAGTGGTGCTTCAGCTTAAGAACAGTTTCAGGTTAAGAACGGACCTCTGGAACGAATTAAGTACTTAACCCGAGGTACCACTGTATTCATGAATATAATGTACATAAATGCATCATATTTGCAGAAATGGCTTTGCAAAAAGGAAGTGTATATTAGGGAAAACTGAAGATAAAAATGTGAGTTGCAGAAGAAATTCCCATTATACTGTTGCTTAACTTTCAGCATTTAACAGCAACGACAAATAACAAAGTGATGTGGAGAACAGATCACTGCAAAAACCGGAAACCGAAATCAATAGATCTGCCCATCCTTACTCCTGAGTAGTCCCCCCTTCCTCCCTAGCCAGCCTCTGCAGCCCCTGAAAAGGCTTTGGAAGAGGGTGAGCCAAAAAAGGCTTTCGTTCACGGCAGAATAATCCGTACCATGGTAACCTGGCGATAGTGAAGTCACAAGTTAGCAAGCACGAGACAGAGAAGAGGAGCTGGACAGGATGGGGAGAACAGAACCCTGTTCCTTTGCACTGTGCCTCTTGAAAAACAACGCTGTCCAGGGTTGTAAAGACTGTGGAGAGAATAACTGGGTGCCCTCTTCCCACCTTAGATCAAATCTATGCTTCCAGGTGCCATAAGAAAGCTGCAGAGATAGCGCAGGATAGTGCGCACCCCGGAAATGATCTCTTTCAGCTTCTGCCTTCTGGAAGAAGGTCCAGGGTTATAAAGACCAGGACTAGCCGCCTGAGAAACAGTTTCTATCCAAATGCGATTTTGGTTTTAAGCGCAATATAAGGAGTCTCTATGGGAGTATATTGTACAGTGGTACCTCAGGTTAAGTACTTAATTTGTTCCAGAGGTCCGTACTTAACCTGAAACTGTTCTTAACCTGAAGCACCACTTTAGCTAATGGGTCTCCTGCTGCTGCCATGTCGCCGGAGCCTGATTTCTCTTCTTATCCTGAAGCAAAGTTCTTAACCTGAAGCACTGTTTCTGGGTTAGCGGAGTCTGTAACCTGAAGCGTATGTAACCCGAGGTACCACTGTATTTAAAAATGGGGTATCAGAGATTTTAGGGACTAACCAGGTTGGGATAGCTGGGATAGCAGGCTTGTTGGTTTTTGAATGTCTGATGTAGATTTTTCAATTTCGTTGTTCTGTATGGGACAATGACATTAAAGATATCGTATCGTATCGAAATTTACCACTCCAAGATGTATGTTGGCCTGGAGAACTTTCAGAGGTTTGTCTTCCAGGAAATCTATGCAGCAGAACCTCTCTCTGGCTCCCAGCCGGTAACAACTACCAACAACGAGAAAAAGGAACTCTTAAAGAAGTTATCAAACCTTTCCATTCTGAAGGAAATCAGGCCTGAGTGCTCACTGGAAGGACAGATCCTGAAGCTGAGGCTCCAATACTTTGGCCACCTCATGAGAAGAGAAGAGTCCCTGAAAAAGACCCCGATGTTGGGAAAGATGGAGGGCACAAGGAGAAGGGGACAACAGAGGACGAGATGGTGGGACAGTGTTCTCGAAGCTACCAGCATGAGTTTGACCAAACTGCGGGAGGCAGTGGAAGACAGGAGTGCCTGGCGTGCTCTGGTCCAGGGGGTCACGAAGAGTCGGACACGACTAAATGACTAAACAACAACAACAAAGAAGTGATATTTCTTTTCCCTTCAGTGGGCTACAATGAAACACAGATAGCTCCCTTACATTGAGTGCCAGTGCAGACAGACAAGGGTTTAAAATACTAAACCACTAGATATTTGCTCCCTCTCCCATTTTAATAAAAGCTGGGGATCCACGCCAACTAATATTCCAAATGGGTAGAGGCTGGCATGCCTTCAGTCAGGGCAAAACCTGCCCAACAGGGCCATATGGCAACCCCAAACTGTCTTGTCATATCGAGTATCTGTTGCAGACACCTGGGAATTTGGGGACACTCCCTTGGAGAAATGTGTTCGAATTCTGAGTCAGCCAGAGGTAGAGGGGTGAACTGCCCTAGGATAAATCCTACAAATAAATTAAATAGGGATGGAGGAGAAATTCAGCTAGCTTTAAAAGGCGAACCTTCCTAATTTGAGAACCAAAATACACTATTATTATTATTATTATTATTATTATTATTAATACTACTACTACTACACACTAATCTGAATTTTGTAATGCAGTTTTCCAGTCCCGGTGCTACGTATGAAAATGCATATACTAGCTACATGTTGTGTGTAAAAATGGAAAGGTGAGTGGAAATAGCAAAGAAAGGTGCATTATATGAGGGGATATTGCTTTGCAAAAAAAAAAAAAAAAGCACAGATCAGGCAAAATTGCACGCAAAAATTTGTATATCAGGAGCACTTTGCTCTGAAATGCTGGTTAATTCTCACAAGGGCTTTTTAAAAGGGAAATCCCAGACTGGTGTGAAGAACTTAAACAGCCTCGGTCCAGTATATCTGAAGGTACGTCTCTCGCATCGTTCTACCTGGAAACTGAGGTCCAGCTCCGAGGGCCTTCTGGCAGTTCCCTCATTGCGAGAAGCAAAGCTACAGGGAACCAGGCAGAGGGCCTTCTCGGTAGTGGCACCCGCCCTGTGGAACGCCCTCCCATCAGATGTCAAAGAGAACAACGACTACCAGACTTTTAGGAGACATCTAAAGGCAGCCCTGTTTAGGGAAGCTTTTAATGTTTGATGCATTGCTGTATTTTGATATTTTGATGGGGGCCGCCCAAAGTGGCTGGGGTGGCCCAGCCAGATGGGCAGGGTATAAATAAATTATTATTATTATTATTATTATTATTATTAACTGATGGGTTGTGTATTTTTGTGACTATATATTGTAAACCACCCAGTGATCCTCATATGATGGGCAACGTAGAAATGTTTATTAATAAATAAACTTATATATAAGCATAAGATAAGTTAAGGTTGCAGTGCTCTCTATAGCCTGCTTACTCAGACGTAAGTCCCAATGAACCCAATGTGCCTTTCACCCTAGCAGATATGCTTAGCATTGCAGCCTTAATGAGTTCATGGAAGAAAGTTCCTCTTCACTGCCCCTGCAGTCCCCTACTATTATTGTTCAGGTTCAGGTTTAAATATCTTTTCCATTGGTGCAAAAGACTCTATGATCGCCAACACCTGAGACCTACCACTTTCCCCTTGAAATTCCCACCTCCCACTTTTAGCACACCACTAAACTTCCGAACACAGATGCGGGTGGCGCTGTAGGTTAAACCACAGAGCCTAGGACTTGCTGATCAGAAGGTTGGTGGTTCAAATCCCCGCAATGGGGTGAGCTCCCGTTGCTCGGTCCCTGCTCCTGCCAACCTAGCAGTTCGAAAGCACGTCAAAGTGCAAGTAGATAAATAGGTACCGCTCCGGCGGGAAGGTAAAGGGCATTTCCGTGCGCTGCTCTGGTTCGCCAGAAGCGGCTTAGTCATGCTGGCCACATGACCCAGAAGCTGTACGCCGGCTCCCTCGGCCAATAAAGCGAGATGAGCACTGCAACCCCAGAGTCGGCCATGACTGGACCTGATGGTCAGGGGTCCCTTTACCTTTACCTTTAAACTTCCAGACGAGGCATGTCCCTTTGCAAACACACTGGTATCCCACTGAGGAACTGGTTTTGGAGGGAACTGGTATCCTCCTGGGGAAGTGGTTTTTGGGGGAGAACGCAGAGAAAAGAGGAAGGGATAATTGCCGCTCTGCTGCAAGTCGCTTCCCGGTCCGAGATACTTTGTACTTAAGCCAGGCATGTCCAAAGTCCATTTCAGGGGCCTAATCTGGCCCGCCGGATGTTTTAATCCGGCCCCCAGGCAGCATACGTCCTGGGGTAAAATCCTAGAAAAAGCCCAACAACTTTGGGGTTAACTCCTAAAAAAGCTCAAGAACTTTGGGGTAAAAATGTATTAAAAACCCCCAAACTCAACGACTTTAATCTTAAAAAGCTTGGGCACCCCTGAGTTAAGCCATCGGACTAATATGATAGGCAACTGCATTGCAATGTGTAGTTTGCCCCTAAGGTCATCCGCTAAACAGAATCTGTAAAGACGCACATTCGACAGGTTATAGCGGGCAGAATGTCTGTATTTACAGGCCGTCTGTCCTGTATTATCCAGGAGGATGTCGGTTCTCGCGGCTTCCATTGGGGCAAAAGAAAAGCTCTGCATTCCTCCCAGCAAATGGATTCTGCCGCCTTCTTGTTTGGAAGTTGTCCTGACCTGATTAAAAGCAGATGCACCAAAAATGCCAGGATCCCATGCCGTCCTTGCAAAGTTGTCGCGTTAAATGCTTGGGTAGATACAATGGGTTTCTCTCTCCAACTGTCCTGAGAATCTATTCTTTCCTTTCCTTCCTTCCTTCCTTCCTTCCTTCCTTCCTTCCTTCCTTCCTTCCTTCCTTCCTTCCTTCCTTCCTCCTTTCCTTTCCTTTCTTTCCTTCCTCCTTTCCTTTCCTTCCTTCCTTCCTTTCTTTCCTCCCCTCCTCTCCTCCTTCCTCCTTCCTTCCTTCCTTCCTTCCTTCCTTCCTTCCTTCCTTTCTTTTCTTTCTTTCTTGGCAAGTGAACCCAAGCTCTGGGTTTATTTCAAGGCCCTCTTGCAGGAGACCCAAAACTGTACCATTCGCCAGGATGCCAGGCGATAGACGCAGCCACCACCCAATGCATGTAAGTAAATTGTGGTGGACGCCTGTCGGCTACTGAAGGCTGCTAACCAGCGCAGTTAGAGGCAGCGATGCTTCCACAAACCCATTGCTGGAAACAACAGAGGGGAGAGTTGCTCTTGTGCTCAAATCCAGGTATCTGGTCTACCCCTTTGAGAGCAGGATGCTGGCCCAGCTGGGCCAGTGGTGTGATCCAGCAAGCTCTTCTTACGTTCTTTGTGGAAATGCCTTTTTGGTATAGTGACTCTTTCTCGGCCCCCCTGTTTTGTATACCACCCTTTTATTTCTGCACCAGGCATTCTTTTCAATCTGTTTAGTTTGAGGCTGCTAAATTAGATCAGCTTCTTTGTGTTGTTTTATATCAGGGGTCAGCAAACTTTTTCAGAAGGGGGCCAGTTCACTGTCCCTCAGACCATGTGAGGGGCTGGACTATATTTTGAAGGGGGGGGGGAGGAACAAATTTCTATGCCCCACAAATAACCCAGAGATGCATTTTAAATAAAAACACACATTCTACTCATGTAAAAACACACTGATTCCCAGACCGTCTGCAGGCCGGATTTAGAAGGCGATTGGGCCGGATCTGGCCCCCAGGCCTTAGTTTGCCTACCCATGTTTTATAGATTTGTTTTCTGTAATGATTGAGAAGACGATTGTTATTTACCGTATTTTTTGCTCTATAAGACTCACTTTTTCCCTCCTAAAAAGTAAGGGGAAATGTGTGTGCGTCTTATGGAGCGAATGCAGGCTGCGCAGCTATCCCAGAAGCCAGAACAGCAAGAGGGATTGCTGCTTTCACTGCGCAGCGATCCCTCTTGCTGTTCTGGCTTCTGAGATTCAGAATATTTTTTTTCTTGTTTTCCTCCTCCAAAAACTAGGTGCGTCTTGTGGTCTGGTGCGTCTTACAGAGCGAAAAAGACGGTAAGTGTTCTCAATATTGTTGTTTTTTAATTGTTCTATGAGGGACGCGGGTGGCGCTGTGGGTAAAAGCCTCAGCGCCTAGGGCTTGCCGATTGAAAGGTCGGCGGTTCGAATCCCTGTGGCGGGGTGCGCTCCCGTTGCTCGGTCCCAGCGCCTGCCCACCTAGCAGTTCGAAAGCACCCCCGGGTGCAAGTAGATAAATAGGGACCGCTTACCAGCAGGAAGGTAAACGGCGTTCCGTGTGCTGCGCTGGCTCGCCAGATGCAGCTTTGTCACGCTGGCCACGTGACCCGGTAGTGTCTCCGGACAGCGCTGGGCCCCGGCCTCTTGAGTGAGATGAGCGCACAACCCTAGAGTCTGGCAAGACTGGCCCGTACCGGCAGGGGTACCTTTACCTTTACCTTTAATTGTTCTATGTTCTTCTTTTGATAAGAACGTAAAAATAGGCTTGCTTAAGCGGGCCGGTAGCCCATCCAGGCCAGGATCCTGTCCTCACTCTAACCAGCTAGATGCCTGTGGGAAAACAGCAAGCAGGATCTGTGCACAAGAGCCGTCCCTCCCTTCCTGTGGTTTCCAGCAACTGCTATTCAGAAGCATTGCTGCGAAGGAAGAGCAATAACCACCATGACTAGTAGCCACTGATAGCCCTTTCCTCTATCAATCTGTCTCTTTCCTCTTTTAAATCCATACTTTGATGGCAGAGTATAGCCAATGTATCTAGGAGGCCTCAATAGTGCAATCTTCATGCAAGAGATGCAGGTGGCACTGTGGTCTAAACCACTGAGCCTTTTGGGCATGCCGATTAGAAGGTCGGAGGTTCGAATCCCCGTAACAAAGTGAGCTCCCATTGCTCTGTCCCGGCTCCTGCCAACCTAGCAATCTGAAAGCATGCCAGTGCAAGTAGATAAATAGGTACCACTGTGGCAGGAAGGTAAACAGCGTTTCCATGCACTCTGGTTTCCATCATGGTGTTTCATTGCGCCAGAAGCGGTTTAGTCCCGCTGGCCACATGACCCGGAAAGCTGTCTGTGGACAAATGCCAGCTCCCTCGGCCTGAAAGCAACATGAGCGCCGCACCCCATAGTTGCCTTTACCTTTACCATTCATGCATTTGTCTAATCCTCTTTTAAAGCCATCCAAATTGATGGCCATCACTGCCTCTTGTGATATCTTGTGAGCCACACTGGCTACAGTTTTGTGGGGAGATGGCAGACAAAGAAACATGGCGATACTGCTGCCTGATCCCTTCTACTCTATCTGAACACTAAAAAACTAGGTATCGAATTGGAGGACCATCTAATCCAAGTCCCTGCTCAGTGTAGGAAATCTAGCAGTAGATCACCACCAGATTACCGCCCAATCTCAGCTTGAAGATCTTCAGCCCTCTCGGGTAACAGTTCCCATTATCAAAGTGCTTTCAAAAGGTTTCTCCCAATTTGTTCGAAATCTACCATTGCATGACATAAGCCTATTGATCTAGGCTTGTGGGGCAAAGAGGACACTTTGTGTGTTGTTGTTGTTGTTGTTGTTTTGTGTGTGTCTTTTTGCAGGCTAGTGAGGAACGGAGCGTTTGCAGTTGCAACAATTCAAAGACAGCCTAAAACATTCTGCAAGATCTCGAGTCCCAGCCAACATCGAACACCATGGAGCGCAAATCTACAGCAACAACAGACTGGGCACTTTTTTGTTCCTAACCCAACCTCGGGGGCCAGCTCCGTGTCTCAAACAACCCAGTATTTGTTTGTGGCGTCAATTTAATGGATGTTCTTGAAGCAGCGTGAGATTTAAGAGGTAAATCCGGCACCTGGGGTGGGGTGTGAGGGAGAGAATTTGGAGAAGATGGTGGGATGCTTCTCAGGATCAAGAAGTTGTGGCCCGCCTTCTCCTTCAGCAACTTTGCAAGCGGGAATGGAATGTCTAATCGCTTAATTGGTTAACCAATTGAAATAAATTGCCGTGCAACCCTACACGCCTTTTCGAAATAAAGCCTCGTTGAGTTCCATGGGGAGGGTCTATGTATAGGATTGCAGCCGTAATCAGTGAAAAAGGCGCCTCTGATTAACCAAGAAGCAGACATGTTTTATTAAATCCCCCAAAAGTGGATGGCAAGGACGATTTTAGAAGTTTTCCTTTCCCCTCAAACAGGAGGCAATGCCCTTTTTTGATGCTTAAGGGCAATACATCACTTAAAAAACAATGTACAGTGGTACCTCAGGTTACATATGCTTCAGGTTACAGACTCCGCTAACCCAGAAATAGTGCTTCAGGTTAAGAACTTTGCTTCAGAATAAGAACAGAAATCGTGCTCTGGCGGCACAGCAGCTGCAGGAGACCCCATTAGCTAAAGTGGTGCTTCAGGTTAAGAACAGTTTCAGGTTAAGAACAGACCTCTGGAACGAATTAAATACTTAACCTGAGGTACCACCGTATACATCTTGTTTCAGAACTGCTACTTTCACCTGTATGCAAATCTGGTGGTTATATGACTCAATTGATTAACTAAAACTCATTTGATCCCTCAGCTACAATGTATTTAATTGAGCCACAACTCTAATTACAAGAGGTTGTTGTTTTTTTTGGAGGATGGGGGTTTTGCCTCTTAGATCAGGGAAGGCAAGGGTAAAACATCTCCCTGTTTGACCACAGAAATCTCTCTTTTGCTTTTCTTCTTATCTGTTTGCTGTTTGGGATAGACTCCCAGAAGTGACTTTCCTCTCACCCACTCTACATACACACAAAGGCAACAACAACAACCCACAAAGAGAAGCAACCGTAACACTCAGCCCGTCTGTGGGAACGAGAGAAAGCCTGCGATGAAATCTCAGCAGCTCTAAGAGGCTTTTGAGAAAATCCCCATGAATTAAAATGGAAATCCAGACGAACTGTACTGGCCAGCTCTAGACTTGGGTCTGCTTGCTAGCAGCTTACCTTAGTGGCGCATGGAAACTTCCTCTCCGAGTCCACAGTCAGTGGGCATCTCTTGAAAGAAACCCAAAGTCCAGTTCTCAGCGAGATCTCGGTGCAAGCAGAGTTCAGTTCAGATGGCGAATGAGTGCATCGCCCGACTGTCAGTTTCCCCTTCCTCACCAGCTCTCTCTCCTTCCTTCCCATTCGCTCGCTGTCAAGAGCTGCTTTGCACAGTACCTGACTCACTCCAACAGCCTCCCATTCATGCACACTGATCCGTCTTAGCCAGGAGGAGGAGCGGAGCAGAGAGAGATTACCGAACGAGACAAGAAAGGGGGCAGGAGGTGGACTCGCAAGTGCTGTTTCCACGACCCAACTTCTTTGGGGAAAAGTAAAAGCTAGGTGCTGACTTTTGCAAAGCCTGCTCCTTCTCTCTCTTTTTATAATATTTTTTATTAATTTTAACATATAAATTATAAAATGTACCACAAAACTTATCACTTATACAATCTTTTTGGACTTCCATCAGCACCTCTGATGATCCACCGTTTTAACCACTTCTTATGCATTTCTTAACTTTATATTGCATTTACATCTCTTAACAAATCATCCTCCCCCTTCTAAAGAAGCTGGCAAAATGCGGTCTTGACTATGCTACCACTCAGTGGATTTGTAACTGGCTGACTGACCGAACCCAAAGGGTGCTCATCAATGGTTCCTCTTCATCCTGGAGAAGAGTGACTAGTGGGGTGCCACAGGGTTCTGTCTTGGGCCCAGTCTTATTCAACATCTTTATCAACGACTTGGATGATGGACTCAAGGGCATCCTGATCAAATTTGCAGATGACACCAAACTGGGAGGGGTGGCTAACACCCCAGAGGACAGGATCACACTTCAAAACGACCTTGACAGATTAGAGAACTGGGCCAAAACAAACAAGATGAACTTTAACAGGGAGAAATGTAAAGTATTGCACTTGGGCAAAAAAAAATGAGAGGCACAAATACAAGATGGGTGACACCTGGCTTGAGAGCAGTACATGTGAAAAGGATCTAGGAGTCTTGGTTGACCACAAACTTGACATGAGCCAACAGTGTGACGCGGCAGCTAAAAAAGCCAATGCAATTCTGGGCTGCATCAATAGGAGTATAGCATCTAGATCAAGGGAAGTAATAGTGCCACTGTATTCTGCTCTGGTCAGACCTCACCTGGAGTACTGTGTCCAGTTCTGGGCACCACAATTCAAGAAGGACACTGACAAACTGGAACGTGTCCAGAGGAGGGCAACCAAAATGGTCAAAGGCCTGGAAACGATGCCTTATGAGGAATGGCTAAGGGAGCTGGGCATGTTTAGCCTGGAGAAGAGGAGGTTAAGGGGTGATATGATAGCAATCTTCAAATATATAAAAGGATGTCATATAGAGGAGGGAGAAAGGTTGTTTTCTGCTGCTCCAGAGAAGCGGACACGGAGCAATGGATCCAAACTACAAGAAAGAAGATTCCACCTAAACATTAGGAAGAACTTTCTGACAGTAGGAGCTGTTCGACAGTGGAATTTGCTGCCAAGGAGTGTGGTGGAGTCTCCTCCTTTGGAGGTCTTTAAGCAGAGGCTTGACAACCATATGTCAGGAGTGCTCTGTTGGTGTTTCCTGCTTGGCAGGGGGTTGGACTCGATGGCCCTTGTGGTCTATTCCAACTCTATGATTCTCCATTTTTGCAATACTTCTAATAACACTCCTCACAAAACTTCTTGTAACCCTACAAACGTTGTCTGATCTTCACAATTACTTTTCAAATAGTCCGTAAATTTACTCCAGTCTTCCGTGAATTTCTGGTCTCGCCGGTTTCGAATCCTTCCTGTTAGTTTATCTAATTCTGCATAGTCCATTAACTTCATCCTCCATTCTTCAATCGACAGTAACTCTTCTTGCTTCCATTTTTGGGCCAATAATATTCTTGCTGCTGTTATTGCATATAAAAAGAGCTTACATTCCTTTCTATTTATATCACTCCCCACAGTGCCCAATAGGAATGCTTCTGGTTTCTTTATAAATGTTTGTTTCAACATTTTTTCAACACATTATATATCATCTCCCAGAAGCATTTCACCTTTTTACATTCCCACCACATGTGATAAAATGTTCCCTCTTTTTCTTTACATTTCCAACATTTATTACTAACTTTATACATTTTCGCTAACTTAACAGGTGTAATATACCCACTATACATCATTTTCATCACATTTTCTTTTAGGGAATTGCATGCAGTAAATTTTAAACCTTCCTTCTATAATTTCACCCAATTACTCAGCTGTATATTATACCCAAAATCTTTGGCCCAGTGAATCATAACCGACTTAACCTCTTCGTCCTGGCAGTTTTGGATGACGAGGTTTCCTGGTTCCGTAGCTGATCCTAGCAGGACTCCTGGGTCCTTCCCAACGGAGTGGCTGATCTCCCAACAGGTGCTACTGGAAGTGCAGAGAGGAGGGAAAACCCACTTATGAGCATGTGATCTGGATCAGGCCAAAGAGCTAACCAGCTCAGAGTCCTGGTCTCACAGTGGCCAGACAGAGGCTCATTGGAAACTCATTGGGCAGGGCCCGATTTCAAACAACTGCATTCATATTATATTAAATCCGCGTTTTGGGATTACTTGAACCCCCTCAACTTCCCTCCCCTGGTTCCTTTGTGTTACCTTAATTTATGCGCGTCAATAAAGTCTTCATCTCTGATTACCTCCAAATTTAAACATTCTCCACAATCTTACGTTTCAAAAATCCTGCTAATGTATTAACTTCTTTACAATGCTTTTGTACATATGCAATAAACATTGTCCTTTATATATATATATATATGTTGTCGTCTTGATTTCTAGGTTTCCTAGTTAATTTGGCCATTTCAGCATACTCCATTAATTTGACTTGCCAATCTTCTTTAGTGGGGACTTGTTCTTCGTTCCGGTGTTGGGCTAGCAATATCCATGCGGCCATTGTAGCGTACATGAACAGATTCTTCTATTCTTTAGGTATATTATCCATTCCTGTAATACCTAATAAAAAAGCTTCTGGTTTTTTGACAAAGGTCATTTAAACATTTTTCTCAATTCATTATAGATCATTTCCCAGAAACTTTTAATAACCTTGCATTGCCACCACATATGATAAAATGCACTTTCTGCTTCTCTACACTTCCAACACTTGTTTTCTCTTGTTTTATACATTTTTGCCAATTTAACTGGTGTTAAATACCAGCTATCATTTTCATGTAGTTCTCTTTAAGTGAAGTACAGGCCGTGACTTTTATATTACTCTTCCATAATCTATCCCAATCTGTCATCTGAATATTATGTCCCATTTTTTTGCCCACTTTATCACAACACATTTGACCTCTTCAACCTTGGTTTCCCATTCCAACAATATATTATGCATTTCTGATAATAATTTAATATCACTTTCTATTATTTCTCTCTGAAAATTTGAAGTTTCAAGTGTAAATCATTTCTTTTTTCATTCTTAAGTACTTCATTTAATTGAAAATATTGTAACCAATCTGTTACTTTTCCTTTTACTTCTTTAAATTCTCTGAAAATCTTTAAATGAAGCCAGGTACCAAACTTTGTACGATGAAAGATAAACTGTGGAGCTTTGTGTATTCAGCAAAGATAATGTCTCTGCATCTTAAAAAGCAGAGACATCACCTTGCCAACAAAGGTCCGTCTAGTTAAAGCCATGGTTTTCCCAGTAGTGATGTATGGAAGTGAGCGCTGGACCACAAAGAAGGATGATCGCCAAAGAATTGATGCTTTTGAATTATGGTGCTGGAGGAGACTCTTGAGAGTCCCATGGACTGCAAGAAGATCAAACCTCTCCATTCTGAAGGAAATCACTGGAAGGTGATATGTCATGCAGGTCATCGTCTGTAAAATTTTATTTTCAGTTTTCAGTTTATGAAACAATTCTATACTCTCCCACCAACCATGCTGACGAAGTATTCTATGAAACAGGAGTCAAAATCTGGACTCTCTGATCAGTGTTGGACATTGTTGTTGTTTAGTCGTTTAGTCGTGTCCGACTCTTCATGACCCCCTGGACCAGAGCACGCCAGGCACTCCTGTCTTCCACTGCCTCCCACAGTTTGGTCAAACTCATGCTGGTAGCTTCAAGAACACTGTCCAACCATCTCGTCCTCTGTCGTCTGCTTCTCCTTGTGCCCTCCATCTTTCCCAACATCAGGGTCTTTTCCAGGGAGTCTTCTCTTCTCATGAGGTGGCCAAATTATTGGAGCCTCAGCTTCAGGATCTGTCCTTCCAGTGAGCACTCAGGGCTGATTTCCTTCAGAATGTTGGTAGCCAGTCATTGGAAAGGAAATTATATCCCAACAAAAGGGGAATGGTTAATTAAACTATGTGACTACCTGGAGTTATCAAAATTGACGGATTTAATAAGGCATAAACCCCAAACTATAATACAGAAACAATGGGAATGCTTAAATGAATATTTAAACAAGCAGGGCTCAAATATGAAAGTTTGGTTGTGCTTAGACTAACCTTGTGGAGAATATAGAGAACATAAAGATTTGATGGATTATGAAAGAACCTAAGGAAGGGAAATGATTGAAGAACAGATGTAAAGGCGAGCAAGACAACTAAGAGACGTGTGGTGAATGTGGCGAAAGACTTTTATAATGTTTTAACTATGATTTATACATTTGTTTGAAGCATGTTTGAAGCATGAATTTGGTAATATTGGTTATGAAAAGTATTTTTCCTTTTCTTTTGTCTTTTTTTTTAGTCTGCATTTTGGAAAACATGTACATAAATGTGTTTACGGTGTTATGTATTGTTCTTTGTTTCTTTTTCTTTTCTTGAAAAGTTTTTAAAATAAAAATAAAATTAAGACTTTTCAGCTGCTGTTAGATCTGCATTCGGACAAGGAGGAAGGACAATGTTGGGCTCAGACCGAAGCGACGGGCGAATGCGAAACAAAAACAGAACCATCTCCTCTCAACAAGCAATATTCCAAGCACAATAGCTCCACAGTGTGGGCGGAAGTGGGAGAAACTACAAATTGTGATTCACTGCAAGGGTTGGGCTCGTTAACCATTTTTAAATTATGACTTTTATTCTTGCCGAGAAGAAAGAGAGCATGGTTTCTGTTACAGGTGTTTGAAGCCCACCTCCGAATCACTGGAAATGCAGAGAGGAGTTTCCTGTTGCTTTGCAAACAGCGCTGTATATATTGGACAAACAGGCCAAACCCTACTATGCCAAAGGATAAATGGACACAAATTTGACATCAAGAATCACAAGACAGAGAAACCAGTAGGAGACACCATACCCATGGAGTCAATCATGTCCCAGGACATTCAATACAGGATTTCAAAGCAGCTGCCTTATTACAAAAGAATTTCAGGAACAGACTTGAAAGAGAAGTTACTGAATTACAACTTATCACTAAACTGAAAACTATGGAGAGACCTGGTCTGAATAGAGATATTAGATTCTTGTCTCATTACATATGTGAAAGCAGGGGTCAACAAACTTTTTCAGCAATGGGCCGGTCCACTGTCCCTCAGACCTGAAGGGGGGGGGGGGAATGAACGAATTCTTATGCCCCACAAATAACCCAGAGATGCATTTTAAATAAAAGGACACATTCTACTCATGTAAAAACAGGCTGTCTGTGGGCTGGATTTAGAAGGCGATTGGGCCAGATCTGGCCCCCAAGCCTTAGTTTGCCTAAAGTAAAGGGTTTTTAAAACCATTTTTAAAACCATTAGGTCCAGTTGAGGCCAACTCTGGGGTTGCGGCGCTCATCTCGCTTTATTGGCTGAGGGAGTCGGCGTACAGCTTCCGGGTCATGTGGCCAGCAGGACTAAGCCGCTTCTGGTGAACCAGAGCAGCGCACGGAAACGCCGTTTACCTTCCCACCAGAGCGGTACCTATTTATCTACTTGCACTTTGATGTGCTTTCGAACTGCTAGGTTGGCAGGAGCAGGGACTGAGCAACGGGAGCTCACCCCGTCGCGGGGATTCGAACCACCGACCTTCTGATTGGCAAGTCCTAGGCTCTGTGGTTTAACCCACAGCACCACCCATGTCCCTTAGTTTGCCTACCCATGTGCTAAAGCTACTTTTGGTCATCTGCCTACTATCCCTTCCTTTTTCCTGTAGGACTAATTGCAGTCTTTAACACTCGTCAACAGGTTTACCATACCCATTGAGTCAATCACCCATCTCCTACTACCGTCCTGAGAAAAAACCCACCCCACCCTCCCACTATATATATAAAAGGGTCTGGTGACTTCTGTTTCAGTGTATCTGAAGAAGTGTGCATGCACACGAAAGCTTATACCCAGAACAAACTTGGTTGGTCTCTAAGGTGCTACTGGACATTTTTTATTTTTTTATTTCGACTGTGTCAGACCAACACAGCTATCTACATGAACCTCCTGCTGTAAAGTTGAGGGGGTGATTTTAGCTCAGCCCTATTCACACATCCATCTCGAAACACCCTTCTCGTGTGCGTGTGAAAATGATGTGCAAATGCAACACTTTGGAGAAAGCATGGAGGGAAAGAAAGAAAGAAAGAAAGAAAGAAAGAAGAAAGAAAGAAAATAAAACTCAAAGTCAAGTAATTTATTGATAAGACTCAGCCATTTTTTGGCTTTTAATTGCAAATCTCATACAGCCAGTCAATTTCAACATTTTCTAAAATTGCGACTTCTCAATAATACATTTCCTCAGTTTGCATTCATACACGTCACGGGGCATTTATTGGATAAAGTGCGAGTGATAAGACTTCATAAAGGTACAAAAAACAACTGATGGAACCAGCAGGCCTTAAATCAGAAACATCACCTATGGATCACACGCCCAATGCCGATTGTCAATTCCCTCTCTGAAAACAATCTCAGTTTTACTAAGAAACAGCAACTTCCAAGTACCAAAAGCCCAAGTCTATGTCCCTAAAGAATGGGCGGAAACAGCGAAGGAAGTTTTGGCTAGAATAATAAACATTTGAGCTGTTCTTTTTATTTAAAAACAAACAAACCCCAAAGTAAACATCTGAAGGTATTTTTGGTCCCGATAAACAGATTAAATTGAAAGCCCTATTGATGTTATGGCTTATTTCTTGTGGGTAATATTCCCATCACACACACAAACACACCACCCTGAAATGCACAAGTTGGAATTAAATCTGTGGCTGAACTCTCCAAATGGAATTCCCTCCCATTTCAATGCAGAAACACATTTTGCTAATGCTCTCCAAAATGATCACCTTTTAAAAAAAATCAAAATCAAACCTTCCTTGCATATAGAAATCTAGCACACAGAACACCAGGGAGATAGCGACTTTCTTGCTCATGAGGCTAGTTTTCTACAAGCAGGGAGTGTCTCTTATATGGGAAATACATGACAGATGTGATCCCTCTACTGCCCTGGTTTTGCTGCATGTATAATGCCATCTAAAAACAGCAGGCACCTTCCATATGGTTGCAGTATGCGAGAGCAAGGGTGCATAGGAACATGGTAAGGTCTATCTAGATCAGTATTGTCAACACTGACTTGGCAGCTGCTCTCCAGGGCTTCAGGCAGGGATATTTCTCGGCCCTGCCTGGGAACAGAACCCGAGACCTTCCGCATGCAGAGAAGATGCTCTAACCACTGAGCCATACCACCGCTTGCTATGGTAACTGTAAATGGTAATGGAAGTTCAACGCTTGTTGGAAGTCACGTGCAAGTCACCCAAGTCACTGGGTGTCTCGGCACCTTGTAGTAGCGACTTACGTAGTTCCAACTATGCATTGTGTGAAATACCGTATTTTTCGCCCCATAGGGTGCACCGGCCCATAGGGCGCATCTGGGTTTTTTTTGGGGGGGGCGGGGAATAAAGATAAAAAAATTATTTCCCCCCCAGGCAGGGGAAGCCCGAGCCCCAGGCTTCGGGGTGCAGGCAGCTCTCCGCAAGCCTTGGGAGACCAGCACGACTTCCCGCCAGGCTCCCATTGCTTGCGGAGAGAGGCCTGAAGCCCGGGGCGCGCTCTGCTGCGGGCTCCCAAGGCTTGCGGATAGCTTCCTGAAGCCTAGAGAGCAAGAGGGGTCGGTGCGCACCCCTTTCAGCGAAAGCCTGCATTCGCCCCATAGGACGGACACACATTTCCCCTTCATTTTTGGAGGGGGAAAAGTGCGTCCTATAGGGCGAAAAATACGGTACTTTCTTTTGACTGGCCTGAATCTCTTTACATCCATCTTCATCGAATTGTCCCCAAGTTAAAAGAGAGGAAGAAAAACTTCGCCCCATCCACTTTCTCCAGACTGTGCATTTTATACGAAAACTTTCCACTCCTCTCCCACACAGAGACATTTCAACAGATCTTGCATATCCAGACCATTGTATATTCCCTTTATGAGACCCACCTTTGCATTTTTTGCTCAGAATTTTCCAGGAAATGGCGATGCTTATGTAGCCGCGCAGCTGAAATCCTGAACCAATCCTGCAACCTCTGGCAATCACGGAATCCCTGGCCAAATATTCGCCTCTCATTTTGTGCAATTGCATTCTGGGTTTTTGCTAGTCAATGGGTGCGACGGACATGAGCCACTAAAAGCTCCACCGTTCTGCTACAGGAAATATGGCATTCTGAGATTTCAGTTGGCTTCACCCACACGTTGGCACCCATGAGGTCTAGAACCTTGATCTCTTTAGGAGAAATCTAAATCAGAGGCGCAGCGATGTCTGACGTCAGTACGACGCTTTCCAGACTTTTATCGGCCTGCCACAAAATCACAGCACAGATGCAAGTCCTGGGCAGAGAATTTGCCTGCCCCAACTTGTGCACGGAGGGAGCATCGAAGCAACAAATTCCTGGTGTTTCTTCCTGAGCATCCTTCAAGTGAGGCCTCGTCTCCTCCCTGCTTTTTCCCGCCTTTGGGGACAGCACCCTCAGGGATATGGGAATTAAGAAATGAGCCCTTCGCCCAGGTTGGCAATATGTGGTTTTCCCCCCCAGGCTGGGTACAAAGCCCACCCCCAGCCACGCATGTGCGCATGAGAGACAGATTTCTCTGTGTAAACATACAGCCCCGAGTGGGACTCCTTTATACTGCCCAGAGCTGGCAGTAAAATTATGCCCGGGATTTGTATTTGAAAACACTTTCCCCCCCACTTCTTGAAAAGGCACCGTTGTATAAAAATCAAAACGAAACAAAACAAAACCGAACACGCTGGTCCCCTTTTAAAAGTGAAGGCATGCACAGTACATGATGCAGGTACGGATATAGATAAACGTATATGCTGCATATTGCGAGATCGGATGTACAGATGGCACGAAGGGAACCGTTCTTCTTTTAGATGTTAGTCAGGACGTTGCTGGTGAGCAACTGCACCTTGAGGGTCCCCGGAAGCTCGTTGACGCGTTTGCTGCCTTTGTCCTCCAGGTGGAGGATGTGCATCGACAGGAGGTTGTTGGGGTCACCTGCAAGGCTCACCTGGCCCAGAAAGGTGTCGCTGATAAGGTTATGGTCCCAGACCTGGAGGGAGAGAAGCAGATGTTGGTGGACCATCGGAGAAGGAACGCACCCACAGACCAGGGCTGTGTGCATCCATGGTGGACCTAGCAGACCTCGACCAACGACCTCAAAATCTAAAAAACTAAGCATCTAGCCCTCATGATTGAAGAGAAAAGCTGCACATGGTTAAAGGTAAAGGGACCCCTGACCATTAGATCCAGTCGTGGCCGACTCTGGGGTTGCGGTGCTCATCTCGCTTTATTGGCCGAGGGAGCTGGCATACAGCTTCTGGGTCATGTGGCCAGCATGACTAAGCCGCTTCTGGCGAACCAGAGCAGCGCACGAAAACGCCGTTTACCTTCCCGCCAGAGTGGGACCTATTTATCTACTTGCACTTTGACATGCTTTCGAACTGCTAGGTTAGCAGGAGCACGGACCGAGCAACGGGAGCTCACCCCGTCGCGGAGATTCGAACCACCGATCTTCTGATCGGCAAGCCCTAGGCTCTGTGGTTTAACCCACAGCGCCACCCGTGTCCCTGCACATGGTTAGGCTGCGATAAAAAGAACAGCCTTCTTAGCCCGCAGCGGAAGCTGAAAGAACTACGGTAGCCTAGGAAAGCAATGTTTTCGAGAAGGAAGAGGGTGGGGAGAGTGATGAAAATTAAAGGTTTAGGAATCTGGATTCATTCCGTGGCTCATCGCCACTTCTGTGGAATCGTGCCACAGATGAACAGCCTTGGCTGCAGCTTCACGTGGACGTGCCTGCTATAGTACTATGATCCTTTGATAAAGGAAACATCACCTGAATGACAATGGGCTGCCCTGGCTTCTTCCGGTAGAACAGGCCTTTCACATCAAACTCTGGCGTCACAGTGCTTTTCACCACTGGTGAACGGATCTTCTCGCCTTCACATTTAATGATCACGTAGGGGTCCGCGCCTGAATTAAAATAACAACATAGGTTGCTGAAGCCCCGAGGCCGGTCCATCAGCAGCCCAAAGCTCCCCTTCTAGCTGTCAATGTTTCCCTTTTTTCGAGGGAAATTCCCTTATTCTGAATAGGATTCCTCGCAAGAAAAGGGAAAAGTTGACAGCTGTGCCCCCTCTCCTCGTCCTCCCCCTGCAGATTTTGGGCGTGTTGCGTGGGCATGGTTGGAAATGGGGGTGGGATCGGGGCCCTGCACCTTCTTGCGAATCCTGGTTCTTCAGCCCGGAAGCCGAGACGACGTGGACTTGCGACACCATCTGTGGGTAGCCACACATTCCGCTCCAACAGGTGTGCGGGGGCTCATCCAGGGTCAGCTCCCTACAGGGTGGATAAAAATCAATGATTTTTTAGAAAGAAAAATCAATAAAAATCGATTTTTTAAAAAATTAAATCAGATTTTTAAAATTTAAATCGGATTTTTAAAATAAAATGCTTTTGGAGGGAAAATTCTTTCTAAAGATAGTTTTCTATTTAAGTTACATTATAGGCTATTCATCAGGAAATAAGGGTTTGTTTAAAGTTTTTCATGTGTGCCAAAATTCAGTCTAAGTATTCTTTTTGGAAAAAAATGTTTAACCACATCAGTTAACAAACATGGATACATATGCTATAATGTTATTGTTTTAGTTAAATAAACTGTTTAAATTGTTATTGAGGAAATGATTCTTTTTCTCCTTGAAACCAAGCACAGCAGAAAAGTTGTCCAAATAGAAGCAACAATTTCATAATTGCCTGTCTTTGTGTTTCTAACAGTATAACCAAATCAGTAATTTCCGGTAAGACCCTAAAAACTACTCTGAAAATGCATTATTCCAAAAACGAAAACTTTCATCTGGTTGTAAATATTAAGATTATACCAGGAGGAACGGGTCTTTCTATATATATAAAAAATGATTTAAATCAAGTCTTACTGACTAGGGATTTAAATCAAGTCTGAAAATTTATTATTCCAAAAACGAAACCTTCATCTGGTTGTAAATATTAAGATTATTAAAAAAAATATGATTTAAATCAAGCCTGAAAATTTATTATTCCAAAAACGAAACCTTCATCTGGTTGTAAATATTAAGATGATAAAAAAGAATGATTTAAATCAAGTCTGAAAATTTATTATTCCAAAAACAAAACCTTCATCTGGTTGTAAATATTAAGATTATAAAAAAAGAAGAAGATTTAAATCAAGTCTTACTGACTAGTGATTTAAATCGATTTGATTTAAATCCACTTTCTGTAAAAATAATAATAATTAAATCAAGTCTTACTGACTGGTGATTTAAATCAAGTCTTACTGACTAGTGATTTAAATCGTGATTTAAATCGATTTGATTTAAATCAATTCCACCCTGGTTCCCTGCAAAGAGGAAGGAGGGGGAAGACACCTGACAGATGTCAGTGACTTTGCCCCAGAACTCCAAGCATCCTCTATTATCAGAGTCCCACTAAGCGCTGGGTGGGCAGGCGGAAAGGTGCAAATATGGTCCCAGCCAGGATCAAAAGGCTACAGGAAGCCTCCGCTCCATGGAGAGCAGCTTACTGGCAATCGGAAGGCACATCTGTGAACACCCTGAGGAGGAACTCTCCCACGTGGCCGGCCTCGAAGGTGGTGGGGATGATGACGTAGCGCCCTTCCTTCAGGTCCGTCCTCAGGAAGACGATGCGGGAATTGATGTAGATGGAGCTGGCGACCTTGGGCTGCAGGGTGTGCATCCGGTAAGTCCGATTCAGCTCCACCTGGGCAGAATAAAGCACAAGAAAGAAGAGAAGAAGAAAAAGGGAGAGTGAAACTACGGAACTCACTGCCACATGAGGCAACCCAGGCGGCTTTAAAAGAGGACCTTATCTACCAATCAGCAGATAAGGTTAAAGAAGAATGGGAATGTTATAAAAATTATTTGACAAAATTTGGTCCCAGTAATAACGCTTGGCTGTGTGTAGTGTCTAGATAGAAGAATAATTTCATACCCCATGGTGGGGACAAATAATTAAACATAGATTAAAAACAGTAATACTGTAGTAGAATTGAAACCACAAAGAGTAGACGGAAGTCAACAAATCTGAATATATTGAACACTGCTTACTGTTGATCGATCGATATTTTTTATTTTTTAATAGTTTTTCGGTTTTGCTGTTTCTTTTTCTTTTTTCCTTTCCTTTCCTCTCTCTCCTATCTTTTGTCGTTTATTCTTTGTGACGTTATTATATTTACCTATTTATATTTATCTGCGCTGAAACAAATGGAGCGGAATAGCAGAAGATAGTAAGAATAACAATGCAGTTTCTGCAGCAGAACCGCAGGAGAGTAGAAACAGTGCTGCGGGCAACGGACGTGGAGCAGAATAGAAAGCAATGCCTCCATGTGTCTCTAACGGTGAGAAGCAAGGATCAGAAACAGGCCAGCAGTTCACACAAACACACACTGCTGACCTTATAGATGTCGAATCCGATCGCCAAATTCTCTCCCTTTCCCTCCTTCCGATTGGTCTGTTTGGGCTTCTGTTGGATGCAAATGAGCACTTCGTCTTCTGTTTTCTTCACGTCAAAAACGTACTGGGCAGGAAAAGGAAAGCAATGGAAAATGAGACGGGTTTAATTGGGGGGGGGCACTTGGTTGGCAACCTCCAAGCCAGGGTCTCTAGCGCCCTCCGTTCTCTGGTGGGCTTTCTTGGCTAAGAGGCTGAGCTACAAATCTGGGAATTCCCGGTTCGACGGAGGTTTAAGGCCATTTCCCCGTCTCTACCCGGCCTGAGCTCCGGAAAAGGGTTGTAGCTCAGTGGCAGGGCAGTCGCTTGGCATGCAGAAGGTGCCAGGTTCAATCCCTGGGATCTCTAGGCATGGCTGGCATAGATCTCCGGCCTGAAAGCCTGGAGAGAGCTGCTGCCAGCCTGTGCGGGTATCATATTTTTCGCTCTATAGGACGCACGTTTTCCCCTCCAAAAATTAAGGGGAAATGTGTGTGCGTCCTATAGAGCGAATGCAGGCTGCGCGGCTAAGCCCAAAGCCAGAACAGGGAGACGGAGCGCTGTGCAGCGCTCCGTCTCCCTGTTCTAGCTTGGGGATGGCTGCGCGGAAAGCCTCTGCAGGGCAGCGGGGTGCTGCGCTCCAAAGGCTTCAGGGATCTTTGAGGCTGGGGGGGGGGAGCAGTGCTTCCCCCCACCGCCAGTCCCACAAGCTCGGGTGAATGCACCTTGAATGCACCTCTGTTCTCCCCCTCCTATGGTCCGGTGCGTCCTATCGAGCGAAAAATACGGTAACTCGGTTTTTTTAAAAAAAAGATTTTTATTAAAGTTTCAAAGATTATATAAAACAAAACAATAAAACAAACAAACAAAAACAAGTATAATATCAATCCCTTATTTTCTTGTAACTTACTTCCCCAACTTCCTCGTACCTCCCCTTTCTGTATTCTAATTTCCAGTTGTTAATTCAGCAAATCCTCTCCCTTATTTTCCGTTTAAATTTTTAACCTTTCATTTCTATACATAACCATTACCGCTGGAAACCACATATTTTCTAAGCCAACGTCATTCTAACCTTCATTAATTTTGCAATGTTTCTTAAGATAGTCCTTAAATTTCTTCCAATCTTCTTCCGCTGTCTCTCTTCCCTGGTCTCGGATTCTGCCGGTCATTTCTGCCAGTCCCATATAGTCTATCACCTTCATCTGCCATTCTTCCGAAAAATACGGTAACTCTGAGCTAGATGTGCCAATTCTGTATAAGCCAATGGTCTGATTCCTATGTTCTCATGTTCCTTGCTTAACTGGGCCCAGACTCTCAGTCCCAAGCATAGGCAAATTTGGCCTGCCAGATGTTTTGGGATTACAACTCCCTTCATCCCTAGCTAACAGGACCAGCGGGCAGGGATGATGGGAACTGTAGTCCCAAAACAGCTGGAGGGCCGAGTTTGCCTATGCCTGCCTTGTACTTTCTAATAAGCTGTTAGAAGATTCCTGTTTCTCTCCCAGATTTGCAATTCCTAGGGTAGTTTCACAGCCAATCCGCCCTTCCAAAGGGACTCTGGGAACTGTAGCTCTGCGTTGGGAATAGGGGATTTCCAAACTACTCTCAGCACCCTTCAATCAATCAATCACTTTATTACGGTCATAGACCAGCGGTTTAAAAATAGCTAAAATACAAAATTATAAAAGCAAGATACAATCAATATAAAAGCAAGCCAGCATTAGAGCAGGGAGACCAGAATTGGTGACCAGCAGGTTGAAACAACTAGAATTATAAAATAAAATAAAAATATAGAATACTACATAATAATATACCCATGTGACTTCCCTCTCCCACTACCCATCATCTCTTAGTCTTAGAGTTCTTGTTTACATTGCATCTTATATAGCTCATCCTTCATGTTCTTAATATGGTTAATTTTTTGCAGGTTTTCCTCTACAAACTTAATCTATACAGATTGAGGTTGAATCCTGACAAGACAGAAGTACTGTTCTTGGGGGACAGGAGGTGGGCTGGTGTGGAGGACTCCCTGGTCCTGAATGGGGTAACTGTGCCCCTGAAGGACCAGGTGCGCAGCCTGGGAGTCATTTTGGACTCACAGCTGTCCATGGAGGCGCAGGTCAATTCTGTGTCCAGGGCAGCTGTTTACCAGCTCCATCTGGTACGCAGGATGAGACCCTCCCTGTCCGCAGACTGTCTTGCCAGAGTGGTGCATGCTCTGGTTATCTCTCGCTTGGACTACTGCAATGCGATCTACGTGGGGCTACCTTTGAAGGTGACCCGGAAACTACAACTAATCCAGAATGCGGCAGCTAGACTGGTGATTGGGAGCGGCCGCTGAGACCATATAACACCAGTCTTGAAAGACCTACATTGGCTCCCAGTACGTTTACAAGCACAATTCAAAGTGTTGGTGCTGACCTTGAAAGCCCTAAACGGCCTCGGTCCAGTATACCTGAAGGAGCGTCTCCACCCCCATCATTCAGCCCGGACACTGAGGTCCAGCGCCGAGGGCCTTCTGGCGGTTCCCTCGCTACGAGAAGCCAAGTTACAGGGAACCAGGCAGAAGACCTTTTCAGTAGTGGCACCCGCCCTGTGGAACGCCCTCCCATCAGATGTCAAAGAGAACAACAACTACCAGACTTTTAGAAGACATCTGAAGGTAGCCCTGTTTAGGGAAGCTTTTAATGTTTAATAGGTTATTGTATTTTAGTGTTTTGTTGGAAGCTGCCCAGAGTGGCTGGGGAAACCCAGCCAGATGGGCGGGGTATAAATAATAAATTATTATTATTATTATTATTATTATTATTATTATTATTATTATTATTATTATATTACATACCAATGTGAGCTGCGGAGAAACCTGCCGCCTTCTTTGCCCTTTGCAACCTGTTCAGTGCCAGCTTTCCCAGGTTTTTGAGTTCAGAGGCAGACAGCAGAAGGTGGTCTCAGTGGCAGAGACACGCATTGCCCCCTTGGGAACACCTTGTTCCCCCCCTCACCTGCCTCTCGCTGCTGGCTCACCTGTGGGTTCTGCAGGAAGGTGTCCCTGTTGTTGACGCAGCCCCCGCAGCGGTTCTTCAAGGGGTCTTCGTGCTTGGTCCAGGCCCCCCGCAAGACCACCTCCTCCCAGGTCTTATGGATGCTCAGGTACGACGTGTTGATGAGGCGGCACTTGATGATGTCGGTGAAGTACCTGCAGAAGTCTTCAAACGTCATCCTGCGGTGGGGAAGAGTTCGAATCTCGACTCAGGACCGCAATACCTCAAGCACAGCCTCTTTCCATAGGAACCTACCCAGACCCTGACATCATCTTCTGAGGCCCTCCTTCGTGTGCCTCCTTCTCGAGAGGTCCAGAGGGGCATGTGAGAACAGGGCCTTCTCTGCAGTGGCTCCCCGTCTGTGGAATTCTCTCCCCAGGGAGGTTCACCTGTTGCCTCCATTATACGCCTTTAGGCACCAGGCAAAAACGTTCCTTTTAAACCAGGCCTTTGGTTGATGTGATTGACATCCTATGCCCTTCCAAAATTTGGGTGTTGTTGTGTTTTTTTTGAGGGGGGGTTATTGGGTTGTTGTTTTTATTTTCATTGGGTATTTTGTGGTTTTATATCTTGATTTTATTCCGTGAACCACCCTGAGACCCCCGGGTATAGGGTGGTATATAAATTCAATCAATAATAAGTAAGTAAAGAGTTCGAATCTCGACTCAAAGCCTGGCCAGGTTGAACGGGCCTTGTATCCCTTTCTTTTGATGTGGCACCACCTTTAAGATACTTCAGCTAGCTGAATCTGACCCAGAAACGCTATCTGAGGATGATTGCTATAGCAGGAGACTCTTCATCCCGAGGTCGTGGGTTCGAGCCCCAGGATGGGCAAAAGATTCCTGCATTGCAGGGGGTTGGACTAAATGACCCTCGTAGTTCCCTCCAACTCTACAATTGTACGATTTTGTGACCTGCGAAGTGGCTATCGATGGCTAGAAGCCACAATGGCTCTGCTTTACTTCCACAGCTGGAGCAATGCTTCTGTACACAGTGGTACCTTGGTTCCCAAACGCCTTGGTTCCCAAACGATGAAAACCCGGAGGTAAGTGTTCCAGTTTTCGAACGTTTTTTTGGAAGCCAAACGTCCGATGCGGCTGTCGGCTATTGTTTCCAGGGCACCTGCACCAATCAGAAGCTGCGCCTTGGTTTTCGAACATTTCGGAAGTCAAACAGACTTCCGGAACGGATTAAGTTTGGCGCTTTTGTTTTTGCTATTTATTTTGCGTTTTTTTGTTTTTGAGGTTTTTTCGGTTAATTTGTTTTTGTGACTGTGTGGAACCCAGTTCAGCTACTGATTGATTGATTGCGTGACTGGATAAAAGCCCCCCATTCAAACAACGACTATCATCAGTGAGGGTATGAAAAATTTTGAATTTTAATTTTCATCATATACAGTACTGTCTTATTTATTTTATAGTACAGTACATTGATTATTGCTTTCATTTTATGGATCAATGGTCTAGTTAGATAGTAAAATTCATGTGAAATTGTTGTTTTAGGGGTTGTTTTCAAAAGTCTGAAATGGATTGATCCGTTTTGCATTACTTTCTATGGGAAAGCGTGCATTGGTTTTGGAACGCTTTGGTTTTGGAACGGACTTCCAGAACTGATTAAGTTTGAGAACCAAGGTACCACTGTTCCCATTGCTAAATCACAGAGCCCTCCTGCACTCAGGTAAGCTTTTTATAGGCAACTGGTTGGCCACTGTGACCTAGTCCAGCACTCTAACCACTGCTCTGCGCTGTCCTTTTTTGTGAGACAGGGAAACCTCCCTCTATCCACTTTCTCGACAATGTACATCATTTCTGTACAGTTCCATCACATCTCCCTTTAATCATCCTTCCCCCTCAACACCTAAACTAAAAAGCCCCGACTTTTTAACTTCTTAACTTTTTAAGAATGGAGTGGAAGTAATTCGAAGATTATATGTCAAAATATTGTTCTAAAAACGACATGCTAAAAGGCTTAGAATAAAAAAATGTAAGCAATAACAAAACCAATAAAGAAAGAAGGAAAAATCAGAATTTAACAAAAATAATTTATTATAGAATGCAAGGGAAAAAGGTAGAAAGAGATATAAAGAAGTTGAATTGCTGTGGAGGAAAGTAGAGGGTGGGTGGTGGGATTTATAATTAAGTGTATAATTATGTAGCTGTTGTGATTTAGATATTATATTTTATGTGAGGGAATCATTGGGGATTTTGGTTATTATGTATATATGTTAAGTTTCAATAAAGACCTTTGAAAAAGGAATTAAAAAATTAAAAAGCCATTTCCATTCCCCGTTTCTGCGCCAATCCCAAATCAAAACCCAGCACCCCCGTAACAAACTTAAATCTGGAATTGGCAGCTTTTGTACTGAGGAAAAGACCCAATAGTTGCACTGGGCTATGGAGGGAGAGATAAAGAATTACCTGCTTTTGCTTCATATGCACAACGTTAACTCACCAAAATTCCCCATCGTCTTGGACAGTCATTCCCAGTTTCTCTCTCTCGCTATTGCTGACTTTCTGCCATTCCTCCGAGCTGCGGGAACGACAGGAGGATGCATGAGGGGAAACACAGAAATCATATTAATTGTGGTTACATGACACATCTATAAGCACCAGGCGAAAATGTTTCTTGTCATGATTAAATGGGCACAAGATGTAGGTCACAACATTATGATGGAAGATTGGGAAAAATTATGGAAAACTGATTTAAAATTTACAGATTGTTCCCTATTGAAGGAGAATTACATGAAGATGATGTACAGACGGTACACAACACCAGGGCAGTTAGGGAAAATGTACAAAACTAGTTCAAATATATGTTGGAAGTGTAAGGAAAAGGAGGGGACATTTTATCATATGTGGTGGGATTATAAAGTAATTAACAAAATTTTGGGAAATGATATACAACGAACTGAAGAAAATGTTCCATTTAACATTTGTTAAAAAACCTGAAGCATTTTTATGAGGTATTGTAGGGAAAGATCTGCCAAAAAAGCTGAAAAACATCTTCATGTATGCGACAACGGCCGCGAGAGTTTTAATAGCACAAGGATGGAAGACTGAAGAAACCCCAACTAAAGAATCATGGCAAGAAAAATTGATGGACTATGCAGAGCTGGCAAAACTGACATATAAGGACAAGGATAACTGTGACTTTAAAGATGAATGGGAACCCTTTACAAAGTATTTGAAGACGCAACAAAGCGAACTGGACTCCTTGGCTGGCTTTGAATAAAGATTCACAAACTTCTTATTGATAATAATCAGCTAAATAGTTTCAGGATCTATACAACTGTGTAACATGCAGAAAACAGCATTTTTAGAGAAATCAAAGACTGGAATTGAGGGTGGGGGTGGGTGGGTTCTGTGGGGGGTGGGAGGAAAAATGTGTGGGGGGGGAATAAGGATGATATGTTTCTGGATAATATGTTCTGTTTTAATTTTGAATAAAAAAGTTATTAAAAAGGAAAAGAAAAGAAAATGTTTCTCGTCAACCAGCCTTGTGGCTGATTAACATTCGTTGTCCTTTTTCCTTTTTAATTTTTTTTACCAACAACCAAAACACAAACAGTGAAAACAAACAGTGAAACCCGCCAGGCGGCTGATACATTGAGTATACATAATCAATAATAACATATTCAAATCAACCACATGTACAATTCTATATACCTTAACACTCCTCCCTCCACAAGGTTTATTTAACTTTTAACATTTTAATTGCCCCAAATTGTTCAAGCCTGCCCAAATAATTCAGTATCTTCTCAAACCAATCCTCCTCCTTCTCACTGACCTTAAACCCTTTCATTTTATGTATCTTCACAGTTAGATATTCTAAGATTATAATATTTTTCAATTTATCCCTCCGTTGGTTCACGCCTAGCTCTTCTGCATTTTTCCAATTACTCGCTGTAACCTGTCTGGCTGCAATTACCATCAATTTTAACATTCATTGTCCTTTTAAATGTGTTTTTTTTGGGGGGGGGAGTATGGGGTTTGGCTTGGTTTTTATTATGCATTTGGCCTTTTGTTTGGTGCATTTATGCAGTAAACTACCCTATGATCTTCGGATGAAGGGCAATACACAAATTTAAGTAAGTAACTAGTTATGGGTTGCTTTTCTCATACAGATTAGTGTATTTTTCTCTGTATAAGACTATATTTCCCCCCCAAATTTTTTAAGTTTAAAATTAGGGGTCGTCTTATACACGGAATGTTGCAATGAAATATATAAATAAATTTATTTCTTAATTTTGGCTGAAAAAAATAGGGGGTGTCTTATACATGGGGTCATCATACACGAAAAAATGTGGTATTTTTTATTGACTTTAAGGAAACAATGAGGTAGGGGAGGTAGGCATGGAACCAGCTTATATCTACAGTATTTATACAATCTGTCTGAGGAACAATGAAGTTGGCGTGGTCTGGGAGCCACCAACAGTCCACAATATGCTTCCAGGGGGTCAGTGAGACCACAATTAAAAATATAATATGATGGGAAACCCCCCCCTCTCTCTCTCTCTCTCTCTCTTTCTCCTTCCACACAGCAAAGTAAATACCAGGGAGGAAAAAAAACAGCCCAGCATCTTTTCTTCCCTGACAGGCTAGTCTTCTATGTGCGGGGAGGTCAGTTTTTATTTTATTTTTTGTACGGAAGGACAGCATGCTGCCATCTAAACTGGTTTGTCCCATCAGTAGGAACGTGGCCAAAGCCATTTAGACAAGGTGGCCCCCGTTTCCGGTGGACTTTCCCAGACATACTCACGTGTCACTCCAGGGTCCGTTCCATTCTTTCTCCCCCCAGGGGTTCCTCAGCCTGATCATATCGAGCTTTTCGGACTTGAAGTAGGACAGCAGGCCGTGGCCCAGGCGGACTCTCCTCACGTCCGTCACGGCGTAGGCGTGCCCTTTGACCAGGCCGCAGTCCAGCCGGGCTTCCATGTCAGCAGCGGAGGTGGCCTTGCCGAGGGGACACAGGAAGCACAAGAATTAAACAGTGCACTTAAAAACATCTGCCCAAGGGACACTGGCAAAGGGAGAGGGGAGGTGAAGGAGCCAGGATGAAAAAAGCTGTGAGCCTCCACTCAAGGCTCGGCAACGAATTATTTCCGCAAGCACCACAGTGCCGAGGCGTCAGAAAAAGTGAGTCAAAAGAACAGGGCCTGATCAGTGGTGGCACCAAAGCCAGAATGCCCTTCTTCAAAGGGGAATAAATAGCATTCTGCCTTCAGGTGCCTGTTAAAGACTTCACCAGTCCCCTGCCTCTAATATATTTAAAGGGTGTTTTTGGTTGGTGGTTTTTACATTTTTTTACTTTCGCAACACGCTACTACCAGACTTTTAGAAGACATCGGAAGGCAGCCCTGTTGAGGGAAGCTTTTAATGTTTAATAGGATATTGTATCCAATTAATATCAGGGTTGCGGATTCAAGTCCCAGGTTGGGTGGAATATTCCTGCATTGCAGGGGGTTGGACTAGATGACCGCCGTGGTCCCACCCAACTCTACAATTCCGTGGACACCAATCCTAATGGATTAAGCAAGGCTTACATCTTGCGCCAGATTCTTGGGAACCGCTTAAGATTCAGGAGACGGTCAGGCCCACCCTCCTGCGGTTACGCCAACAAGAACTGCCAGCTCCTTACTTTTATGGAACAGCTGATGAGACCGCCCCGGTTGTAGACCTTCAACACCCGCTCAAAGAGGACGTTGCGTTTGGCTTCGTCGTTCGCATAGCCGCCTTCCAGCAGGTCGATGGGTTCGGAGACGCCGCCAGTGAAGTCCACCAAAGCGTCAGCCGTGTTGCCTCCGTCTAGGGCCTCGTAGCATCCCGAGAGTCTACGCAGTGGGGAAGAGGAGCACAATGGTGACTGGGAGTGGCCGTCGGGACCACATAACACCGGTTCTGAGAAATTTGCATTGGCTCCCAGTACGTTTCTGAGCACAATTCAAAGTGTTGGTGCTGACCTTTAAAGCCCTCTGAACAGCCTTGGCCCAGTAGACCTGAAGGAGCATCTCCACCCCCATCAATCAGCCCAGACACTGTCTGTTGGCTGTTTGTTGGCTGACTGCCCAGGGCTGCCGCTGCCTGAGCCATTCACAGAGCGAGTGGGGACTACGCAGATACACATCAGCACACAAACACACGCACTACAATCTTCATTATGCACTGCTCAGACACTGCACCCTTCCACACTGCTGTAGATAAGGTACATTTCCAAGCACAATTCAGAGCGTTGGTGCTGACCTTTCAAGCCCTAAATGGCCTCAGCTTAGTAGACCTGAAGGAGCGTCTCCACCCCCATCGTTCTGCCCGGACACTGAAGTCCAGCTCTGAGGGCCTTCTGGCGGTTCCCTCCCTGCGAGAAGTGAGGTTGCAGGGAACCAGGCAGAGGGCCTTCTCGGTAGTGGCGCCTGCCCTGTGGAACGCCCTCCCAGCAGATGTCAAGGCAATAAACAACTATTTTCTTTTAAAAGACAACTGAAGGCAGCCCTCTTTAGGGAAGTTTTTAATGTCTAATGCTGTATTGTTTTTAATATTCAGTTGGAAGCCACCCAGAGTGGCTGGGGAAACCCAGCCAGATGTGCGGGGTATAAATAATAAATTATTATTATTATATATAAGAACACGGGGCGCAACAAAGATTATGCCCTCCTGTTTGTGGAGTGGCATGGCGTAACCAGGGGTCAGCAAACCTTTTCAGCAGGGGGCCGGTCCACTGTCCCTCAGACCTTGTGGGGGGGCCGGACTATATTTTGGAAAAAAATATATGAAGGAATTCCTATGCCCCAGAAATAACCCAGAGATGCGTTTTAAATAAAAGGACACATTCTACTCATGTAAAAACACCAGGCACGCCCACAAATAACCCAGAGATGCATTTTAAATAAAAGGACACATTCTATTCATGTAAAAACACGCTGCTTCCCAGACCGTCGGCGGGCCGGATTGAGAAGGCAATTGGGCCGCATCTGGCACCCGGGCCTTAGTTTGCTTACCCATGGCGTAAGCTCAAGACTATGCCACATAAAGTTAAAAGTTAAAGGACCCCTGGATGGTTAAGTCCAGTCAAAGGCGACTACGGGGTTGCGGCGCTCAACTCGCTTTCAGGCCGAGGGAGCTGGCGTTTGTCCACAGACAGCTTTCCGGATCATGTGGCCAGCAGGACTAAACCGCTTCTGGTGCAACGGGACACCGTGACAGAAGCCAGAGCGCACAGAAACGCAGTTTACCTTCCCGCCGCACTGGTACCTATTTATCTACTTGCACTGGTGTACTTTCAAACTGCTAGGTTGGCAGGCGCTGGGACCGAGCAAAGGGAGCTCACTCCATCACGGGGATTCGAACTGCCGACCTTCTGATCAGCAAGCCCAAGAGGCTCACCCTCTAATAGCAAATGCAGCTGGTGCGTGCAAATGCTTAGAAGCAAGAGGCGTTGCAAGTTCAGCAGCGGAGATCGTTCTGCACGTAACTTTAGGGTTAATTCTGTTCTCAGGGAACCTAGAGGGAGGCAATGGCGATGCTTAGAAAGCCAGGAGAGCAGCGCTCGGATTGGCTGCATCGTTCTGAGGGAGGTTTTCCTCTGTACGTCTGACTGAATGTCTTCCTGGCTACGAAAGACAAAAACCTCTGTTTCTCCTCAAATTATACTGTATATTGATTTGTTCAGTTTCCTCAGTCAAGCGTTATCCTTAGGATTTATTTTCTTTTTGTGTCATTGAAGTGACTTTGTTAACAAGAGGGAAATATGAGATTCGCATCCTTTTAATTTTTGTCAACGGTGTATCCAGGGTGACACACTGTCAGGGCATTATGGTCTGGATGCCAAGACAGGAATTGAGGTATTACAGAGAAACATGATGGCTGCTGGCTGCTGGCCAGGTCATCCAGAAAAGAAATAGCCAAATGACCTTTTTTAAAGAAAAAATGGCTGGTGGGGCAGTGTGAGGGGGAGGGAAAGATATTAATGCCAATTTCCCAATAAGCCCCTTGCCCCTCAAAATAGGGAGAATGCTGCCTGGTTTTCACAACCAGAGGAACACAACAGGTAGCTGCCGAGTCAGACCTCCGGTCCATCTAACTCAGTGCTGCCTACACTGACTGGCAGCAGCCCCCCGGGACTTCAGGTAGGAGTCATTTCCCTAGCCGGAAAGCTTTGTGATGGGCGATTGGGGATTTCAACCCTGGTCTCCCAGGCTGTAGCCCAGCTACTCTAACCACTAGTCCACGCTGCCGCACTCACTTAGCGTAGGCCTTTTCCACCAGCGCGCACCACAGCTCGTTCTTGGAGTTGGAGTGGCAGTAGATGAGCTGGTTGTGCAGCGTGGGCAGGCGGTCGTCAATCACCACGTCCACCCAGTCGCCAAACCGCCAGAACTGGAAGTGGAAGATGCCGGCATAGTTCTCCGGCTTCTCAGCTGACCACTCTTGCTCCTTCCAGTCTGGGATGACCTGCGTCGGGGAGAAGGAAAGAGACATGTTAGGTACCTACGCCGTTGGGCAGAGTTTGCCATCATTTTTTAAAGAATTAAAGTGTATTACATCACTAGAGTGGGGTCAGTTTAACTGAAGGAGCGTCTCCACCCCCATCATTCTGCCTGGACACTGAGGTCCAGTGCCGAGGGCCTTCTGGCAGTTCCCTCGCTGTGGGAAGCCAAGTTACAGGCAACCAGGCAGAGGGCCTTCTCGGTAGTGGCGCCCGCCCTATGGAACGCCCTCCTGCCGGATGTCAAAGAGAAAAACAACTACCAGACTTTTAGAAAACATCTGAAGGCAGCCCTGTTTAGGGAAGCTTTTAATGTTTGATGTACTATTATATTGTAATATTTTGTTGGAAGCTGCCCAGAGTGGCTGGGGAAACCCAGCCAGATGGGCGGGGTATAAATAACAAATTATTATTATTATTATTATTATTATTATTAGTAGTAGTAGTAGTAGTAGTAAAGGTAAAGGTACCCCTGACCATTAGGTCCAGTCGTGACTGACTCTGGGGTTGCGATGCTCATCTCACATTACTGGCCGAGGGAGCCGGCGTACAGCTTCCGGGTCATGTGGCCAGCATGACTAAGTCACTTCTGGCAAACCAGAACAGTGCACGGAAACGCTTTTTACCTTCCTGCCGGAGCGGAACCTATTTATCTACTTGCACTTTGATGTGCTTTCGAATTGCTAGGTTGGCAGGAGCAGGGACCGAGCAACAGGAGCTCACCCCGTCGCGGGGATTCGAACTGCCAACCTTCTGATTGGCAAGTCCTAGGCTCTGTGGTTTAACCCACAGTGCCACCCGCTTTCCTCTGTAGTAGTAGTTGTTCATTTATTGCATTAATATTTCGCCTTCTTGCATCATAACCAGACACTGGAGAGACCTGTCAGGAGTAAGCATGGACCAATGCTTAAACAATAAACTGAAACTGACATGGGGACAAACAGAAGAAGACACCTTCACCTTCACCCCGGTATGGCTCCCCTTTATCAGGATAACCTGATCCAAAACACCCACCCACCCCACTCACACACGAAAACGAAGACCACCACAGCCAACCACAAATGAACAACCACACCCTAGGCCAACCCCAACCTCTCTCACCACCAAAGAAACACAAGCGAACAGCAAAGAACCTGCACAAGCAACGCTGACACCAAACCCTACATACATTAAGCAAAATAGAAACTTCGCCACCCGACCCCCCCCACCTTCTCCGCCCCCCCCACCTCCTTCCCCCTTTTCTTCCTAATGTCTAAACAAATGAAACTGATTTGTAAAAATGTTACATGGGGGAAAAACACGAGAGAGAGACATTGCACACTTTTGTAAATCAACAAAATCTTTAATAATAATAAAAAATATGTGGTAAAAAAAAATCCGCCTTCTTCTCCGAAGAGCTCGAGGTGGCAGATGTGGTTCTTCCTCCTCCTCACTTAATCCCCCGCAACAACAACCCTTCGAGGTAGGATAGGCTGAGAGGCAGTGTGACTGGCGCATGGTGTCTGAGTGGAGATTTGAACCCCGGCCTCCCAGGTCCTAATCCAACCCTCTAATCCAGGCATAGGCAAACTCGGCCCTCCAGATGTTTTGGGACTACAACTCCCATCATCCATAGCTAACAGGACCAGCGGTCAGGGACGATGGGAGTTGTAGTCCCAAAACATCTGGAGGGTTGAGTTTGCCTAGGCCTGCTCTAACCACTACACCACATGGGCTCCCTAAGTTACAAGGGCAAGAGGGAATTCTATTAGTATGCTGCGGCTTCCAGAAAAATCCCATTAATGGGAGCTGGAACCTTGCACACAGAAGGCGGTTAATATAGAATGTGTGAGGGAATGTGGAAAATTTTGGAATATTTATCACATAAATTTACTAATTCTGTTTTTCAGATTAAAATTTTACAATCACATATCCAACTTACAACATTAAAAACAAGATTCTGAAGAATCGCCTGGACTTCCATCCTCCCCTTTGTGGGTGCTATTATTAATTATTCCCTCCTGCATCTTTTATAACAATCCAAATCTTTTACCTCTCCATTGTGTCCAAAATTCACCATTAAGGGGGTATAGCTCGGTGGGAGAGCATTTGACTGCAAAATTCACCATTAAACTACAAGTGTTATTCCAATCCTACTAACGATTTTAACTGTTTACAATGGTTTTTAAGATAAGTTATAAAATTTTCCCCATTCCTTATTAAAATGCTGGTCTTCCTGAGTTCTGATTCTTCCGGCCATTTTAGCCATTTTGGCATAATCCATCAACTTGATCTGCCTGCCAACCTAGTAGTTCGAAAGCACCCCCGGGTGCAAGTAGATAAATAGGGACCGCTTACTAGCGGGAAGGTAAACAGCGTTTCCGTGTGCGGCTCTGGCTCACCAGAGCAGTGATGTCACGCTGGCCACTTGACCCGGAAGTGTCTCCGGACAGCGCTGGCCCCCAGCCTCTTGAGTGAGATGGGCGCACAACCCTAGAGTCTGTCAAGACTGGCCCGTACGGGCAGGGGTACCTTTACCTTTACCTTATCAACTTGATCTGCCATTCTTCTCTGGATAGGGACTTTATCTTTATTCCAATGTGCAATATTTAAGGGAGCATTCTTCCTTGCCCAGTAGCCTGCGAGCAAATCGTCTTCTACGTTAATCCTATCGATCGATTGCCAGTGTTTCTTTCACATGCTGTACTTACCTTCTGCCTGCAGGTGGCTCCAGAAAGCCCCATTTGGAGGCTGCCTGGCAAAGGACACAATTCTTAGGGAACATCTTAAAAACAATGGGGAACCGTGATAACATGAGTGCTCCTTCTCAGCATACTCCATTCCATCCCCCACCATCAGCCGGCATTCTGTAGACATTGAACACACCAAGCCTTTACTGTTTTTCCTAAAGATTTGTGTTTCTTTGTTCCTGCAAATATTGGGATTTGCTGATGCTGCTATAGAAGCATTGATATTCAATGATACGATATGATAATCTTTATTGTCATTGTCCCATGCAGAACAACGAAATTGAAAAAATCTACATCAGACATTCAAAAACCAACAAGCCTGATATCCCAGCTATCCCAACCTGGTGAGCCCCTAAAAACTCTGATACCCCATAATTAAATACAATATACTGCCATAGAGACTACCTTACACTGCGTTTAAAACCAAAATCGCATTTGGATAGAAACTGTTTCTCAGGCGGCTAGTCCTAGTTTTAATGACCCTGTACCCTGAATGTCAGAAATAAAAGGGGGGGGAGTATATCTGTTTCTAAGAAGTATTTGGCTTCTCTTTAATAATAATAATAATAATAATAATAATAATAATAATAATAATAATAATAATTTATTTATACCCCACCCATCTGGCTGGCTTTCCCTAGCCACTCTGGGCAGCTTCCAACTGAATATTAAAAACAATACAGCATCAGACGTTAAAAACTTCCCTTCAACTGTCTTTTAAAAGTTGTTGTTTATTAAATAGTTGTTTATTGCCTTGACATCTGGGCTGGCGCCACTACCGAGAAGGCCCTCTGCCTGGTTCCCTGTAACTTCACTTCTCACAGGGAGGGAACCGCCAGAAGGCCCTCAGCGCTGGACCTCAGTGTCCGGGCTGGATGATGGGGGCGGAGACACTCCTTCAGGTACACAGGACTGAGGCTGTTTAGGGCTTTCAAGGTCAACACCAACACTTTGAATTGTGCCCGGAAACGTACTGGAAGCCAATGTACCGTAATTTTCGCTCCATAACACGCAGTTTTTTCCTCCTAGAAAGTAAGGGGAAATGTCTGTGCGTGTTATGGAGCGAATGCCTACGGATGGCAGGGGAATCTGCTGCAGTTGTGAGCAGTCCGTGGTTCGCTTTGAAACAGCAAAGCGGGTGTAAGCGGCTCCTGTCTGGTTGGCTGCTTTAAAACAACCCCGTGTTCTATGTCCCTCTCTCCTACCCACTGAGCTGCTAAGTAGCAGCAAAGCTTTTCAGCCAGCTGAGCCAGGGAGGAGGGAGAGAAGCAGAGCGGGGTTTGCTCTCTATCCCTGCCTGCAGTTTTTTGCTGTCCGATTTTGGATGAGCCACTGTAGGGGCTGTGTGTGTGTGTGCTTGAGCTATCCTTCTCCTCCTCCTGCTTCCCGTTCACTCTCCCAGTGCCCCTGCGCTCTCCTGCGACTTTAGGATTGATACTGTGTGTGTGTGTGTGTGTGTGATCCTTCTCCTTCTCTTGCTTCCCACTCCCAGCGCCCCTGCGCTCTCCTGCGACTTTAGGATTGATTCTCTCTCTCTCTCTCTCTCTCTCTCTCTCTCTCTGTGTGTGTGTGTGTGTGTGGCATTGTTCTCCTTCTCTTGCTTCCTGTTCACTCCCCCAGCGCCCCTGCGAGTTCCAGCACCCCTGTGACTTTAGGATTGATATTCTGTGTGTCTGTGTGTGAGAGAGGGATTGTTCACTTTCTCTTGCTTCCCGTTCACTCCCCCAGCGCCCCTGCGACTTCCAGCGCCCCTGCAACTTTAGGATTGATTCTCTCTCTCTCTCTCTCTCTCTCTGTGTGTGTGTGTGTGTGTGGCATTGTTCTCCTTCTCTTGCTTCCCGTTCACTTCCCCAGCGCCCCTGCGACTTCCAGCACCCCTGTGACTTTAGGATTGATATTCTGTGTGTCTGTGTGTGTGAGAGGGATTGTTCACTTTCTCTTGCTTCCCGTTCACTCCCCCAGCGCCCCTGCGACTTCCAGCGCCCTTGCAACTTTAGGATTGATACTCTCTCTCTCTGTGTGTGTGTGTATGTGTGTGTGTGAGAGAGAGAGGCATTGTTCTCCTTCTCTTGCTTCCTGTTCACTCCCCCAGTGCCCCTGCGACTTTAGGGTGACTTTAGCATGGATCCACATGGATCCTCAGGATTTTTGCATTGGGCTACCCCAAACTCACCGTCAGATCACATGTCTGTGGCCACAGCATGAACCACAAAAATCATACATCCACTGTTTCATTTAGAATATTTTTTCTTGTTTTCCTCCTCTAAAAACTACGTGCGTGTTATGGTCTGGTGCGTGTTATAGAGCGAAAAATACGGTAGGTCTTTCAGGACCGGTGTTATATGTTCTCAGCGGCCGCTCCCAGTCACCAGTCTAGCTGCCGCATTCTGGATTAGTTGCAGTTTCCGGATCACCTTCAAAGGTAGCCCCACGTAGAGCGCATTGCAGTAGTCCAAGCGGGAGATAACTAGAGCATGCACCACTCTGGCAAGACAGTCTATGGGCAGGTAGGGTCTCATCCTGCGTACTAGATGGAGCTGGTAGACAGCTGCCCTGGACACAGAATTGACCTGTGCCTCCATGGACAGCTGTGAGTCCAGAATGACTCCCAGGCTGCGCACCTGGTCCTTCAGGGGCACAGTTACCCCATTCAGGATCGGGGAGTCCTCCACACCCGCCCACCATATTGGACCATAAACTTCATGGACCACCTTAAGCCTGCCTTATCCAATCAGATCATAGAATTGTAGAGTGTGAAGGGGCCCCAAGGTTTCCAAGCAGAGGTTGGGTGGCCATTTGTCATGGATGCTTTAGCTGAGATTCTGGAATTGCAGGGGATTGGGCTAGATGACCCTCAAGACCCCTTCCAACTCTACGATTCCACTATTCTATGATTCTATACCACCATCATCTGAGGTGCAGCTGGTCAGATTGAGTGTATAGGCTTTGCCTGTTGCTGCAGCTGCATGATGGGATTCCAAACCCCAGGGAACCCACTGGATCCCTTGCTCCAGGAAAGCATTTCACAGTAGGTCAGAGACCTTCTACGTTTCTCAGGAACTGATCTCGCTGGCTTCTTTTTTGTGACATTTTTAATCTCTTCCACCTGCCTGGCTCGGCTTGTTAACTTGGTCTCTCTTTCCAGCAGGGTCAATTTTGCATTGGTCTTGCAAGATGTCTTGGGCTCGCGAAAGGCATTGCATTGAAGGAGAAAACAAGCAAGCAGTATTGAAATTGAATTGAAATAATTTATTGTCGCTTGTACAACTTGTATACAGTGGGATTACACGAGCACCACCCACTCAGCTCTCTTAGTCTTAATTCCCCTTGTTTACTGACGCACACCCACCAAACCCGAAAGTCAGTTTCCCTCTTGTTATCTTTTCATTCAGCAGCCTAACAGCCCACGGATAGAAGCTGTTCTTCACCCTGTTGGTGCGACTAGTCACGCTTCTATATCTTCTGCCCGAGGGCAGGAGATCAAGAAAGTGCTGGCCAGGGTGTGAATCATCCCTGAGAATTTTCCTCACTCTCCTGAGGCAACGTTCATCCAGCGGATTCACGGGACAGCCCATAATATCTTGTGCTGTATTCACCACCCTCTGTAGGCACTTCCTATCAGCTGATGTCAAACCAGCGTACCACACCGTGATGCAGTATGAAAGGACACTTTCTATTGTGGACCGGTAGAAGGAGATCATCAAATGTTGATTGACATCATTCTTCCGCAATACTCTGAGGAGATGGAGTCTCTGTTGGGCTTTCTTAACCACCTGGGTTGTATTTATTTTCCAAGTAAGGTCTTCACTAAGGAATGCGGGTGCCGCTGTGGGTTAAACCACAGAGCCTAGGACTTGCCGATCAGAAGGTCGGCAGTTCAAATCCCCGAGATGGGGTGAGCTCCTGTTGCTCGATCCCAGCTCCTGCCCACCTAGCAGTTCAAAAGCACGTCAAAGTGCAAGTAGATAAATAGGTACCGCTCCAGCGGGAAGGTAAATGGCATTTCCGTGGGCTGCTCTGGTTCGCCAGAAACGGCTTAGTCATGCTGGCCACATGACCCGGAAGCTGTTCGCCGGCTACCTCAGCCAATAAAGGGAGATGAGCGCCGCAACCCCAGAGTCGGTCATGACTGGACCTAATGGTCAGGGGTCCCTTTACCTTTACCTTTAAGGTCTTCACTGAGATAAACTCCTAGGAATTTAAAGGAAGAGACTCTCTCCACACAGCCCTCCCCAATGTATAGCGGGGCTAGTTCTCCTCTCTTCCTCTGAAAGTCCAACACCATCTCCTTTGTCTTGCTGATATTAAGGTGCAAGTTGTTCCCTAGGCACCATGGAGATATTTTTTGGACCTCTCCTCTATACGTTGATTCGTCTCCACCTGTTATTAAACCCATTATGGTGGTGTCCTCTGCAAACTTAATAATTGCAGTAGATGGGTCAGATGGTACACAATTGTATGTATACAATGAATGCAGGTAGGGACTTAGCACACATCCCTATTGTGTGACCCTTGGAAAATGTTCCAGGCATATTCTCTGACTAACGCTGGAACTGCTATGGGGGTCAGGCCAAAGGAACCAACAGATTCCAGCCAGAAGGGCAAAGATCAATAAATTCTGGCTGCATTGCACCAAGGAAGGTTACTGCAGAAATCGACAACTTTGTTGGGATCTGTCAAGACTTTTATTGTTAGAAACTTGGCCGCATCAAGAACGAAGTACCCAAGTTTCCTTGTTTTCCTCTTCCCTCCTCATTCTTTTTCCCTTTTTTGTCGGGCCTTTTTTTTTAGATTGTGAGCCTGAGGGGCAGTGATGGTCTTGTTTGTTATTGGACTGCGAGTCACTCCAAGAACCCAAGTTTGCTTGTTTCCCTCTTTCTTCCTCATTCATTTTCCCCTTTTTGTTAGATTGTATGCCTGAGTGGCATGGGACGCGGGTGGCGCTGTGGGTTAAACCACAGAGCCTAGGACTGGCTGATCAGAAGGTCGGCAGTTCGAATCCCTGCGACGGGGTGAGCTCCAGTTGCTCGGGCCCTGCTCCTGCCAACCTAGCAGTTCGAAAGCATGTCAGAGTGCAAGTAGATAACTAGGTACCACTCTGGCGGGAAGGTAAATGGCATTTCCGTGCGCTGCTCTGGTTCGCCAGAAGCGGCTTAGTCATGCTGGCCACATGACCCGGAAGCTGTATGCCGGCTCCCTCGGCCAATAGAGATGAGCGCTGCAACCCCAGAGTTGGTCACGACTGGACCTAACGGTCAGGGGTCCCTTTACCTTTACCTATGCCTGAGTGGCAGAGATGGCCTTGCTTGTTACTGAACTGCAAATGGCTCCAAGAATCTTTTTCGGCCAAAGGGCAGGGTAAAAACGCTTTTCTTGGCAGCGCCAGATGTACTAGGAATGACTGGCTGAAAGATTCCCAGCCCTCTCTCAGGAAGATCTAGATAAAAGCAAATGTGGAATCGCTAATAGCTTCTTGTGGTCAGAGAAAGGGGGCAAATGCATTGTAAACGTAACCCCTGAAAGGTCCATTAGTCCATTAGCTACTGATGCATTGTAAATACTGATGAAATATGCCCCACTCAATGCCAGAGAGAGGCATACGGAGAAGAAATCTGTTTAATAGTGATGCTGATATCTGCCTCCAAGAGCCATATATTAATAAAGGGGGAGAAAGATGCAGGGCTTAGGGGGGAGTGTCAATTAAAAACAGAGCTCTGCACTCTTGTAACCATTTGCTAAATGCAAAAATAATTGAGCTGTGTGTCAAAGGACAGCCTTAAAACGGTGAAATGGAGCAAATCGCTAAAAAAAAAAAATCAGCGGGAAGGTAAACGGTGATTCCGTGTGCTGCTCTGGTTTGCCAGAAGCTGCTTAGTCATGCTGGCATGCATGTCCCGGAAAAACTGTCTGCGGACAAACGCTAGCTCCCTCGGCCAGTAAAGCGAAATGAGCGCTGCAACCCCAGAGTCATTTGCGACTGGTCTTAACCATCAGGGGTCCTTTACCTTTTTTATATACAGTGGTACCTCGGGTTTTCGAGGTTACCAGCATGAGTTTGACCAAACTGCGGGAAGTAGTGGAGGACAGAGGTGCCTAGCGTGCTCTGGTCCATGGGGTCACAAAGAGTCGGACACGACTAAACGACAAAACAACAACAACAACAACAAAACCTCGGGTTAGAGACACTTCCGGTTACAGATGCTTCAGGTTACAGACTCCGCTAACCCAGAAATAGTACCTTGGGTTAAGAACTTTGCTTTAGGATGAGAACAGAAATCACGCAGCAGCGGTGCAGCAGCAGCAGGAGGCCCCATTAGCTAAAGTGGTGCTTCAGGTTAAGAACAGTTTCAGGTTAAGAACGGACCTCCGGAACGAATTAAGTTCTTAACCCGAGGTACCACTGTATAGGGTGCCTACATTCTGCATGGACTGTTATGTGCAAATGGCTTGAGATACCTTTTAGGTCCATAAATTACCATCTAGCATATATTCAACACAAAAAAGAGCAACATTTTGTTGTTGACAAAGGGAAGCTGGGCATATAAAGGGCCCTGTTACTTTCAGTAGCTGAGGGCCTCGTCAAACCTAAATCCGGACCTGCCTGATGGGATGCCCCACAGACAATGGGGCAGATCTGCCTTCCATTCCTCCAGAGAGAACGGCTAGAATGGAAGGGCAGTGTTCTGTTAAGAAACTTCCCAGTGGCAAAAGTTGATTGACGGGGGAAGAGACCGGTGCTTGGAAGGTTGTGGTCAGGTCTCTGCTACCCAAGGTTTAAGCAGAGGCTGGACAGGACATCTTTCAGGGATGAACAGCAGCCTCGGGTGAATCTCCTCCCTTCCTGCTCTACGATATACTAAGAAAACCTATACAGTGGTACCTCGGGTTACATACGCTTCAGGTTATAGACTCCGCTAACCCAGAAATAGTACCTCGGGTTAAGAACTTTGCTTCAGGATGAGAACAGAAATCGTGCTGCAGTGGCGTGGCAGCAGCGGGAGGCCCCATTAGCTGAAGTGGTGCTTCAGGTTAAGAACAGTTTCAGGTTAAGTATGGACCTCTGGAACGAATTAAGTACGTAACCAGAGGTACCACTGTAGTTGTTATAGCTACGGTTGTTTTTCAATCACAGCACAATTCCGGTGTCGTTTTTAAATGCAAAGGCAGCACGCCAATATTCTGAAACGAACAAGGGGCAGTCAAAAGAGGACCTCACCCTTAAAATAAAAAAAGATCACGAGCTGGAAATTGCATTCCAAATAATAATATATATATATCTTTTATTACAATATTTTTTTTTACACAAAAAGGTTATTCTGAAGAAAGCTTTGAGAGTACAGGCTGCTACATTGCAGATGGGCGCATTTAAATGCCGTTATACCAAGAAAATGCAATTGCCATAGTTGTGTCATTTGAGGCAGGATTGTGTTTCGGACCCCGAGGCAAACCACCTTCTGGTGAACCCTCAGCACAGAAGTTAGCAGAGCCAAGCTTCACGGCGCATTTCCTTTCCAATTATTTCCCCAAAGGGCTAATTGTTTCTCAAGCAAGCAAACGATGGCCGACCGAAGACTGCGGAACTTTTCAAGGCACCCAGAACCCCCCGGTTCACGAACGCCATTACTTATAAAGCGATCTGGAAGCTCACAGAGATGCTGGACGCCGCCGAGAAATTGAAATCGGCAGCCGAGCTGCAGAAAAGTCATAGATCTAGGAGGGCCCACACTCTGCAAAGGGAGGTGCAGAGCTAATGGCCTGGCCCCCCAAAAATCCACAGCACCAGAAAAGGAATAATATAGATCCAGGTGCACATATTGCAGTCGCATCTCGTGGCACCACAAGGCGACCAAGGACGTGGTGCTACGGAAGCCCATTCAGGACAACTTTTGCACACACACAAAAAGCAAGGAGAAAGTTTTAGGCTCCTCCCCCTGGCCTTGGAAGACTCCGCCCCTAGGGGCTTTGCAAACAAACAAACAAACAAACAAACAAACAAACAAACAAACAAAAAATGCACTTGAGTGCAGGTCCATGGCATAAAATATGCATGTGTTAATTCAGGCTCCCTCAACCTCAGCCCTCCAGATGTTTTGAGACTACAACTCCCATCATCCCTGACCACTTGTCCTGCTTGGGGGGGGGGCGACATTGCACACGTGACATTTTTGACGTCCTGCCATTGCATGCAAGAGCATCGTGCCTCCTTCCCTAAGCCAGGCAGAAGCTTCCCAGGTTTGGGGAAGGAGGTGACAGGTTTTAATACTTTCATACTCTAATTTGCCGGGAACATTTAGGGGCTTAGTTCTCCTAGTTAACTGGACGCACACCACTATTAAGAATGATGTTGGCAAGCTGGAAAATGTGCAAAGACCAAGATGATCAAGGGTCTGGAAACCAAGCCTGATGAGGAACGGTCAAAGGAGGTGGGTAGGTTTGGCCCAGACAAGAGAAATCATAGAATCATAGAATAGAATCATAGAGTTGGAATAGACCACAAGGGCCATCGAGTCCAACCCCCTGCCAAGCAGGAAACACCATCAGAGCACTCCTGACATATGGTTGTCAAGCCTCTGCTTAAAGACCTCCAAAGAAGGAGACTCCACCACACTCCTTGGCAGCCAATTCCACTGTCGAACAGCTCTTACTGTCAGGAAGTTCTTCCTAATGTTTAGGTGGAATCTTCTTTCTTGTAGTTTGGATCCATTGCTCCGTGTCCGCTTCTCTGGAGCAGCAGAAAACAACCTTTCTCCCTCCTCTATATGACATCCTTTTATATATTTGAAGATTGCTATCATATCACCCCTTAACCTCCTCTTCTCCAGGCTAAACATGCCCAGCTCCCTTAGCCGTTCCTCATAAGGCATCGTTTCCAGGACTTTGACCATTTTGGTTGCCCTCCTCTGGACACGTTCCAGTTTGTCAGTGTCCTTCTTGAACTGTGGTGCCCAGAACTGGACACAGTACTCCAGGTGAGGTCTGAGCAGAGCAGAATACAGTGGCACTATTACTTCCCTTGATCTAGATGCTATACTCCTATTGATGCAGCCCAGAATTGCACTGGCTTTTTTAGCTGCCGCCTCACACTGTTGGCTCATGTCAAGTTTGTGGTCAACCAAGACTCCTAGATCCTTTTCACATGTACTGCTCTCAAGCCAGGTGTCACCCATCTTGTATTTGTGCCTCAAAGGAGACTGAGAGGTGATATGATAGCCATCTTCAAATACCTGAAGGATGGAGCGAGCTTGTTTTCTGCTGCTCCAGATGGCAGGACTCGAACCTAGAGCCGTGGATTCAAATTAAAAGGAGATTCCGACTCAACATCAGGAAGAACCTTCTGGTGGTAAGAGCGGTTCTGACGCTATAATTCTACAACAAGGCAGCCTCCTGCCTTTAGAATTATAATTTTTTAAGGGGGGGGGGAGGCAGGAGATCTGAGGCCCTGTTCTCATGGGTTACCCCTAATAACTCCTCTGTTCCACTCTTTTTCTTTACTTCCCTTCGACCCACTCTGCACAAATAGGGGGCAACGACTTCGTCACAACCTAACAGGAACCAGAGCGGCAAGGATCTGCTTCCATTTGGCCTCGGGGAAGGATGCTCACGCGCAGCGAAGCCTTGCTGGGAAAAACAAACCGCCACTGAGGCCTCGTGGGACCGTGAAAGATCTTTGCTTTTGATATTTTGGGGGAAAAAACATTAGAGCGGAATATACATGCTATTTTCTGTTTCTCCAGCTGGGAAGGGGCTCATATTCCAGTTTCTTCAATGGGATTATCAAAAGCTTTGAGCGACTGAACACCTGCGGCCAGGGCGGAAATGTCTCAAAGATTCAGAATCAAGCCAGACCCATCTAGCCCAGTAATGTCTGCGCTGACTGCAAAGGTGTCAGGGAGAAAGGCGGTCCCAGCTCTAGCTGAAGAAATTGAGGATTGAGCTACAGCCGTAAGGAAACAAACAAATAAATAAATAAATACAGCCACAAGGGAACGCATGAATGAATAAATAAAAATCCAGATTCACTGGCAGAAGGATTCTCAGATGCATAGAAATATTGGTTTTTATAGCAGCAGGCTTTAATTTCTGCCTCCCACCTAAGGAATAAATTTCCAGTAAGTTCCAACAGCTCCTATCTGCAAATGGTTGTGGTTGGTTTTTTTTAGAAAGCAGTTTTACATTTATAAGATTTTATATACCTTGTGCAACTGGGGTAGGCTCTCTTGTTTCCAAAAGGCAGGGAATAATTTACTCTTAGGGGTACAGGAGAGGGGGGATGTGATGGGGGGGGAACGACTAAATTCACCCCCAGCCACAGATCACCAGGAAGACAGGTCCTTCTCTCTGAGCCTCGGCTCCCAATTTGCAAAGCGGTACCTACTTCATGCTAAACACTGTATGTGTGGGGTTTTTTGGGGGGGGGTACATATCTGTAAAGTAGAAACATAGAGACATCACCTTGCCAACAAAGGTCCGTTTAGTAAAAGCTATGGTTTTAGTGATGTATGGAGAGCTGGACCATAAAGAAGGCTGATCACCGAAGAATGGATGCTTTTGAATTCTGGTGCTAGAGGAGACTCTTGAGAGTCCCATGGACTGCAAGAAGATCAAACCGATGCATTCTGAAGGAAATCAACCCTGAGTGCTCACTGGAAGGACAGATCCTGAAGCTGAGGCTCCAAGACTTTGGCCACCTCATGAGAAGAGAAGACTCCCTGGAAAAGACCCTGATGTTGGGAAAGATGGAGGGCACAAGGAGAAGGGGACGACAGAGGACGAGATGATTGGACAGTGTTCTTGAAGCTACCAGCATGAGCCTGACCAAACTGCGGGAGGCAGTGGAAGACAGGAGTGCCTGGCGTGCTCTAGTCCAGGGGGTCACGAAGAGTCGGACACGATTAAACAACAACACCTACTTCATGCTAAACACTGTATGTGTGGGGGTTTTTTTAGGGGGGGGCGGAGATACCTATAACACTCTATGTGATAAAAATGCTCTAATTGAGGGTTGCTGGGGTTGGGGTGGGGAGATGAAAAGAAATAGTTCAACAAGTCTTCATCACTGGACTCTTCCCCTTTTACCCCTTGCTTTAAGCTATATCTGCCCCCGTATTTCTCCCAGAACCCATGAGGACTACCAGCTTGCTTCAAAAGAGGCAAAAGGAAAATAAAAATCCGAACGGTCCCATGTATGAGGTCCTTGGCTCCACTAATATACCCTTTGCTCCGAAGGGTAGTCAGAGCTGTGCAGATGCGCAGCTCTCCCCGTGTAAAGAATTGGGGCAAGATGGGAGTCGGCCACCCAGGGGTGCCCTTGCTTCATCCAGCCCAGCTGCGTCGCCTTCTGAGATTGCCAAGGAGTCTTTTTGCACCAGCGTTGCATGGATTTCTTGACTCGGTGGTCTGTCTGCACCCGTGTGCGCGTCCGTCCCAAAGCTTCAAAACAGAAAACGCACCTCATTTCCCGATAGGAAACTTTGCCGCCTAAGCTGCGTCATGCGCCGCTTCTCTGAATCCTACGTTGAAAGCGCGTCGAAAAAGCGTGGCCTCCCAAGTTAGAGAAGCAAAGAAATAAATAGAAGGAAATAAGCAGACTTCCCAAATTGAGGCAGGCACCTGTGGCGAGCAGGAAGAAATAAACTGCACCGTCTCCACGGTGCAATTTTGTTTTAGAAAATGAGAAAGCAGCCACAGAGTCGACAGCAGCGGGGAGAAAACAGGAGAAGTTAAGGAAGTTGGGAGGGCAAGAGAGGCCAAACTCAGACTTTGAACACGACTGAGCACTTGAGCTGGGCTGGTTCCAGGCCGTCTGTGTACGCCAGGAGGAAATACATGACTTTCCGGATCCTGGCCAGCTCCACCAGTCTCTCCCCAAACTCCAGAGCGTCGGCCTCGTTCCAATCGACCTCCTGGGCGCCCGCCTTCTTCCAGAAGACGGCCACAGGCTCCAGAAGCTGCCTGCGCATGAGGTTGGTGAGGTCCGGCGTCCAATGCTGGGAGGTGCCGATGATGGTGACCTTGCCAGGCTTCTCCAGAAGCACGTTCCAGCGCAGGAAGCTGAGGCCGTGCTGGCGCGAGAAGTCCAGGCGGTAGACGAACTCGTTGGCTTGCAGCAGCTTCTCCCCGTCTTGCGGTTTCTCGTTCCTCTGCTGGAGGCTCTCGACGCGCAGACGCATGCACCGGGTCAGTTCGACGTCCTGCACCAAGTGCAGCTCCAGCTCGGCCGCCTCCGAAGCCATCGAGACCTTCGGTTTGCCCTCTCCTCCCTTCCCCTCGGCCGTGTTCTGCAGCACTGCCTCTCTGTCTTTCTCCGAGCGTCCAAGACGTAGCAAGAAAAATATGACACTGTTTGCAAACTCTTCCTCTCTCTCTCTCTCTCTCTCTCTCTCTGGCCGGCCCTCCCCGTCCCAGCGGTGCTAGGCAACCTGCTTCGGTGACGCGAAGTACCCTCGGGGGCTTTCCTCTGGGTGCCCTCGCCTCATTTGCAGGCGAGGGACGGATCCCGGCACTGTGCGATAAATCTATAGGGGATGCAGCCTCTGATGTCAGCTTCCCTGGCAACGCGCCTAGTGACCATTCCCAAACGAGGCACGTGGCATTTTCGGTCAGGTTTAAACGAGGTCTCCTATGCGCCTGCCTCTCGGGATGGGGCAGAGGCTGGGGGCATATGCTGGAAATTCAGGAGGGGGTAGCAGGTTTCCTCTCTCCTCACCCCGTATGGCATCGAAGGATGTAAAGAAGCCTAGGCTCGTGCTGGAAACAGCCCCATATTCTTTCCCCTGCGTCCCGTTCATCTGACGCTTTCCCCAGCGTTGATAATTTTAGACTGCAGGCTCCTTATGTCAAACCCTGACATGAAACCAGAATTGTAATAATAATAGTAGTAGTAGTAGTAATAATAATAATAATAATAATAATAATAATAATAATAATAAGACCTTGGGTTACGGGCGCTTCAGGTTGTGCAATTTCGGGTTAGCTGAAACCTGGAAGTACCGGAATGGGTTACGGCGCTTGCACAGAAGCGCTAAATCGCACTTTGTGCATGTGCAGAAGCGCCAAATTGCGACCTGCGCGTGCGCAGACACGGCGCTGCAGGTTGCAGACGTTGCAGGTTGCGAACATGCTTCCCGCACGGATCACGTTCGCAACCCGAGCGTCCACTGTAATAATAATAATAATAATAATAATAATAATAATAATAATTATCCCGCCCATCTGGCCAGGCCTCCCCAGCCACTCTGGGTGGCTTCCAACAGGATATTAAAAACACAAGAAAACATCAAACATTAAAAACTTCCCTAAACAGGGCTGCCTTCAGATGTCTTCTAAAAGTCAGAGACTTCTTTATTTCCTTGACATCTGGTGGGAGGGCGTTCCACAGGGAGGGTGCCACCACCAAAAAGGCCCTCTGGCTGGTTCCCTGTAAGCTCCCTTCTCACAATGAGGGAATCGCCAGAAGGCCCTCGGAGCTGGACTTCAGTGTCCGGGCTGAACGATGGGGGTGCAGATGCTAGTTCAGGTCTGTTGGGCTGAGGCTGTTTGTATTGTAGAATATTGTTGAATTGTAGAGTTGGAAGGGACCCTAGGGTCATCTAGTCCAACCCCCTGCAATGAAGGAATCTCAACTAGATCATATGTGACAGGTAGACATCTAACCTCTGCTTAAAACCCCCCAAGGAAGCAGAGTCCACAACCTCCCACTATCAAACAGTTCTTGCTGTCAGAAAGTTGAAATAAATAAATAAAAATTGTCCAGTAGCACCTTAGAGACCAGCTAAGTTTGTTCTGGGTATAAGCTTTCGTGTGCATGCACACTTCTTTAGAAAGTCAGAAAGTTCTTCCTGATGTTTCGTTGGAATCTCCTTTCTCAGGCAGCTAGTCCTGGCCTTTATAACCCTATACCTTCCTCCAGAAGGCAGAAGCTGAAAGAGATCATTTCCGGGGTGCACACTATCCTGCGCTGTCTCTGCCGCTTTCTTATGGCACCTGGAAGCATAGATTTGATCCAAGGTGGGAAGAGTGCACCTAATTATTCTCTCCGCAGTCTTTACAACCCTGGATAGCATTGATTTTTCCCTGACCCTGCAGCTCCCAAACCACACACACAGACCATAAGTTAATACACTCTCCACAGTACAATGGTAAAATGCCATCAACAGGTCCTTTGAGAGATTGTTTTTCTGGAGGATTCTCAGAAAATATAACCTCTGCTGTGCTCTCTTCATCAGGTCTTTGCTGTTTTCTCCCCAGGTTAGGTCGTCTGTCAACTCCATTCCCAGAAATCGAAACACTGAGACCTGTTCCACGCACTTCCCCTCAATAATGAGTGGCTGAATATTCATGGTGTAGATCAAGGTGCTTGCTCCGCTGCCGCGCTTGCGACAGGACCAAGAGCAAAAGTTTGGGAACAAAATGGTCAAAGGCCTGGAAACGATGCCTTATGAGGAACGGCTAAGGGAGCTGGGCATGTTTAGCCTGGAGAAGAGGAGGTTAAGGGGTGATATGATAGCCATGTTCAAATATATAAAAGGATGTCACATAGAGGAGGGAGAAAGGTTGTTTTCTGCTGCTCCAGAGAAGCGGACACGGAGCAATGGATCCAAACTACAAGAAAGAAGATTCCACCTAAACATTAGGAAGAACTTCCTGACAGTAAGAGCTGTTCGACAGTGGAATTTGCTGCCAAGGAGTGTGGTGGAGTCTCCTTCTTTGGAGGTCTTTAAGCAGAGGCTTGACAACCATATGTCAGGAGTGCTCTGATGGTGTTTCCTGCTTGGCAGGGGGTTGGACTCGATGGCCCTTGTGGTCTATTCCAACTCTATGATTCTATGATTCTATGATCTAGCAAAGATTTCCATAATAAAAGACAAAAGTGGAAATGACCTAACAGAAGCAGAAGACATCAAGAAGAGGTGGCAAGAATACACAGAGGAACTATACCAGAAAGAAATTGATGTCTCGTATACCCCAGGTAGTGCAGTTGGCCATCTCATGAGAAGAGAAGACTCCCTGGAAAAGACCCTGATGTTGGGAAAGATGGAGGGCACAAGGAGAAGGGGACGACAGAGGATGAGATGGTTGGATAGTGTTCTTGAAGCTACAAACATGAGCCTGACCAAACTGCGGGAGGCGGTGGAAGACAGGAGTGCCTGGCGTGCTCTGGTCCATGGGGTCACGAAGAGTCGGACACGACTAAACGACTAAACAACAACAACAATGATCTAGCAACGTTGTACTGCAGGACAGTCCTGAGAGGCTGGGGAAAAAACAACCCTCGAAGCGGAAACAGTCTCCATCATCATGTACTTCTCTGGAGGCCCAGATGATGGCTGTGAGATAAGGAAAGTTGCATTCCTGTGGGAGGCGTGATGCAAATCCAACAGCTTTGCGGAGAGAAATGTCTCAAACAGCCTCAGCCCTGGCCGCTCTCCAACACAGGTGCTCCAGAGTGTCCCTTGGCCAGCGGGGCTTGCATTCGCCAAATTTAAATTTGGTGACCAGCTGATCGGCGCTGACTTCTAGCCCGGTTGGGATCCTGCTGTATTCCGGATCTTCCAGGCAGTGATCCCAAAACAGGGGTCGAAGACAGCGCTGACTGAAAACTCTGGAGCGTAGCTGATCCCTTCGAGGCTTGGTCCCCATCGATCAGCAGTGCTTGGATCTTCCTTCGCAGGTTGGGAATGCCGGTCGCCTGATGTCATGGTTATTTCAGGGGACTGACAGGTGGGCGCTCTGCTCACTTGTCAAAGCAGCCTGCCAGCCGCGCAGAACCTCAGGATCGGGTCAGCCAGACTGAAAAGGGCCCTTGCTCCCGGTGTAGTGGTTAGAGTAAGGGCAGGGGACTTTTGGCCCTCCAGAAGGTACTGGACTCCAAATTAGCATCAGCCACAGCCAGCATGGCCAATGGTTAGGTATACAGCGGTACCTCGGGTTACAAATGCTTCAGGTTACATACGCTTCAGGTCACAGACTCCGCTAACCCAGAAACAGTGCTTCAGGTTAAGAACTTTGCTTCAGGATGAGAACAGAAATTGTGTGGCGGCAGCAGGAGGCCCCATTAGCTAAAGTGGTCCTTCAGGTTAAGAACAGTTTCAGGTTAAGTACGGACTTCCGGAACGAATTAAGTACTTAACCCAAGGTACCACTGTAATGGGAACACCACATCTTTTATTGCCCTCTTGCTCGAGACCAGAGATGATGATGATGATGATGATGATGATGATAATAATAATAATAATAATAATTTATTTATTCCCTGCCCATCTGGCTGGGTTTCTCCAGCCACTCTGGGTGGCTTCCAACGGAATATTAAAATACAATAACGTATTAAACATTAAAAGCTTCCCTGAACATGGCTGCCTTCAGATGTCTTCTAAAAGGTTGGCAGTTATTTTTCTCTTTGAGATCTGGTGGGAGGGTATTCCACAGGGTGGGCGCCACCACCGAGAAGGCCCTCTGCCTGGTTCCCTGTAACTGGGCTTCTCGCAGGGAGGAAACCGCCAGAAGGCCCTTGGAGCTGGACCTCAGTGTCCGGGCAGAACGATGGGGGTGGAGACGCTCCTTCAGAGCCAGAGATTGAACCTGGAACCTTCTACATGCGAAGCAGGTGTCCTAACATCTCAGCTAAGGACCATGCCTAGGCCAGAGAGATGCTTTTGTTCCTCCCGTTACTCCGGGTTTTAATTAGAGCTGCTTTTTATTAGAAACCCTTTTTATTTTATTTTATTATATTTTATTTCTATTCCGCCATCTGACTGCATTGCCCCAGCAAATCTGGAGAGCTCCCAACCAAATATTAAAAACACAATAAAACATTAATAATGCCAAGGTTGCAGGTTTGATCCCTGTATAGGGCAGTTGCATATTCTTGCATCGCAGAGGGTTAGACTAGACCAGCTTCATGGTCCCTTCCAACTTTACAATTCTTTGATTAACTATTAAGAACCAATCTTGCAAAGAAGTGACACCGCTTAAAGGACCGGTGCGAAGTAGGAGCCCCATTAAAGAAAAGGAAAGAAGTACCCAGCCTCTGCGCGATTGCTTTCCACTTTCTCAGGCTTCCCCATGGCTGATCTCTCATGCCCAAACTTGAAAGCCTCTTTCTCCCCTCCTTCGCTCGCAAGAGAAAGGAGGCTCTTTCGATTACCGTATTTTCGCTCCATAAGACGCACCTAGTTTTTAGAGGAGGAAAGGGGGAAAGCCCCAGTTTTTGGAGGATCAGCTCAAAGTTGTGCAGCTTCTTTTGCAAAGGGAAAAAAATCCCGTTTTTATGGGGTTCAACTCACAGTTCTGCAGCTTCCATAGGAAAGGAAAGGGAGACCTTTCTACAGTTTCCAGACAGATAATCTAATCAGCCAGTCACATGTCGGTGGGGAAACAAACAGCCTCCATCTGCAGAACATCAAAAAATGGAGGCCTGGGCAAGGGAGCAAGGGACCAGAAAGGGAGCCAGTGATCAACAACACATTCACTTCATAAGACGCACAGACATTTCCCCTTACTTTTTAGGAGGGAAAAAGTGCGTCTTATGGAGCGAAAAATACGGTACTCTGACGCTCCAGCAGATGACTTTGCCACTCCTGAAAGGCTTCAAGTTGCACACACCTGCATGACCCCAGCTGAATTCCTGCACCAACCGTCTTGTAAAGTTGGGCACCGAAGCAGGCTGTCTGTCCGAAAATGCTAAGCCAGAGTGTGGCGTTTGCCTCCTAGGTGGGTCATAAGGAAAGGGTTACATGAATGTGAAGTGACTGGCCAGTGGGGACCCAAGGGGAGGAGTTAGAGTTAGAGTTGGAGTTGTTGGAAAGTCAGTTGAGAGTTGGGAGTTGGAGAAGGAAGAGGGAGGATAAGTCTGTGGGGTGGTCGAGTTGTGTTGTGAGAGAGTGAGAGGAACTGTTAGGTGGAGTCAGATAGTTACAGTGGTGCCCCGCAAGACGAATGCCTCGCAAGACGAAAAACTCGCTAGACGAAAGGGTTTTCCGTTTTTTGAGTCGTTCCGCAAGACGAATTTCCCTATGGGCTTGCTTCGCAAGACGAAACGTCTTGCGAGTTCTTGCGAGTTTGTTTCCTTTTTCTTAAAGCCGCTAAGCCGTTAATAGCTGCTAAGCCGCTAATAGCCGCTAAGCCGCTAATAGCCGTGCTTCGCAAGACAAAAAAACCGCAAGACGAAGAGACTCGCGGAACAGATTAATTTCGTCTTGCGAGGCACCACTGTAGTTGGGATAATCAGTTTGAAGTTGTTAGGAACGAATAGGTCAGTAAAGAAACTAAGATTAAGAAACTGACAAGAAGAATTAACTGAAACCTTAAACTTGTTCATGCTTATAAAAATAAACTTGATTATTTGTTAATGTTGACAACTGTCTGGACTCTGTGTGTCCCCGAGGGAAACGGGTTGGTGGCAGCGAAGAGGCAATCACAGTGGTGGCACAGGGATCAATAGACAGTCAAACGTCCGAGGACCCTGTGTGTGATCGCCACACAGAGCAAAAAGTTTCCAGCCTCAACCCCATCCAGCAAGTAATACAAAAAGGCTCCTGAGAGGCAAGCGATGCTCTCTGCTCCCACAGGGAGAGAGAAGGGATTGGAAAGTTAGCATCGAGCAAACAAACAAAACAAAACAAAAATTGGTTGCCGGGGGAGGGACGGCAATGTCTGAAATAATGAGGGCCTCATGGGTCCTCTTCTCCTCTTTGAATGGAGTCTCCTGGAGCAGATTGGGAGGCAATTTGCGCAGCTGAACTCAATGCTCAGGAAGGAGGTCAAACAGGGGGAGAAGGCAGGCAGTGAATGGCAGCCGGCGCAGGAAGCGCATAATGTCACAAGTAAAAAGTAGAGACATCACCTTGCCAACAAAGGTCCGTATAGTAAAAGCTATGATTTTCCCAGTAGTGATGTATGGAAGTGAGAGCTGGACCATAAAGAAGGCTGATCGCCGAAGAATTGATGCTTTTGAATTATGGTGCTGGAGGAGACAAGAGTCCCATGGACTGCAAGAAGATCAAACCTCTCCATTCTGAAGGAAATCAGCCCTGAGTGCTCACTGGAAGGACAGATCCGGAAGCTGAGGCTCCAATACTTTGGCCACCTCATGAGAAGACTCCCTGGAAAAGACCCTGATGTTGGGAAAGATGGAGGGCACAAGGAGAAGGGGATGACAGAGGACGAGATGGTTGGACAGTGTTCTCGAAGCTACCAGCATGAGTTTGACCAAACTGCGGGAGGCAGTGGAAGACAGGAGTGCCTGGCGTGCTCTGGTCCAGGGGGTCACGAAGAGTCATAGAATCATAGAATCATAGAGTTGGAAGAGACCACAAGGGCCATCGAGTCCAACCCCCTGCCAAGAGTCGGACACGACTAAACGACTAAACAACAACAACAACAACCCTGCTAAACGATAATAACTCTACCTTCCAGAGTCAAGCAGGCCTGCTCCAGAGATGGCCAATGTAGGAACATAGGAAGCTCCCTCATACAGAGTCAGAAGGTAAAGGGACGCGGGTGGCGATGTGGTCTAAACCACCGAGCCTCTTGGGCTTGCCGATTGGAAGGTCGGTGGTTCAAATCCCTGTGATGGAGTGAGCTCCCGATGCTCTGTCCCAGCTCCTGCCAACCTAGCAGTTCAAAAGCACACCAGCGCAAGTAGATAAACAGGTACCACTGCGGCGGGAAGGTAAACAGCGTTTCCGTGCGCTCTGGTTTCTGTCACGGTGTCCCGTTGCGCCAGAAGCGGTTTAGTCCTGCTGGGCACATGACCTGGAAAGCTGTCTGTGAACAAACACTGGCTCCCTCAGCCTGAAGCAAGATGAGCGCCACACTTCATAGTTGCCTTTGGCTGGACTTAATTGTCCAGAGGTCCTTTACCTTTTCTTTTTTAACAAAAACAGACCACTGGTAAGGTAAAGGTAAAGGGACCCCTGACCATTAGGTCCAGTCGCAGACGACTCTGGGGTTGCGGCGCTCATCTCGCTTTACTGGCCGAGGGAGCCGGCGTACAGCTTCCAGGTCATGTGGCCAGCATGACTAAGCCGCTTCTGGCAAACCAGAGCAGCGCACGGAAATGCCGTTTACCTTCCCGCCGGAGCGGTACCTATTTATCTACTTGCACTTTAACGTGCTTTCGAACTGCTAGGTTGGCAGGAGCAGGGACTGAGCAACGGGAGCTCACCCCGTCACGGGGATTCGAACCGCCGACCTTCTGATCAGCAAGTCCTAAGCTCTGGTTTAACCCACAGCACTACCTGCATCCCTAGACCACTGGTACATCTATCTCAATGGTGTCTGCACTGACTGGCAGCAATGGCTCTCCACGATTTCAGGGATAGAGCAATTCTAGAAACATTCCCCTCCCCCCAAGGAGGGCATCAGGTTGCCAAAGGATGATTACAACCAGTGGCTCTCAAACAAGCCACCATAATTTCATCCCCGGTGCCCCCAACCCATAATAAAAGCATTATTCGGAATAGCGTGACCCACTAAGGCATGGGTAGGCAAACTAAGGCCCGGGGGCCGGATCTGGCCCAATCGCCTTCTAAATCCAGCCCGCAGACAGTCCGGGAATCAGTGTGTTTTTACATGAGTAGAATGTGTCCTTTTATTTGAAATGCATCTCTGGGTTATTTGTGGGGCATAGGAATTCGTTCATCCCCCCCAAAAATATATATATACTGTAGTCCGGCCCCCACAGGGTCTGAGGGACAGTGCACCGGCCCCCTGCTGAAAAAGTCTGCTGACCCCCTGCACTAAGGTAATAACACAAAATATTTCAAAAGAGCAACAATGCATTGGGCATTTATTCAAAAGCCAGTTAAAGTTATTTAGGTTTATTCAGCAAATCGGATGAACTTGATTTGGCGAGAGCAGGTTTTCAAAGTCTGCTAGTCATCTGCACGTCCCAAGACTCTTAATCTCAGCGTCGTGGCTTCAAGAGCCACGTTGGGGATAAGAGTCCTACATGTCAGGGGGTTGGACGAGACAACCCTTTTGTACAATTCTATGATCTGACGAACACATCAGAATGACGATTTGCTAAGTGCGGACAGGCAGAAACCCAGCGTTTGTCCACTAGAGGGCAGCAGCTGTCACAAGCATCTTTTCCAATGGGGGCGAAGATAACGAACAGGAACAGGCTTTTAAATCATATTTTGGTTGGGGCGCCTTGGGCACTTCAATTTCTGGTGCCTGAGGCTGGAATACAGTCATTGCAACGTCTAGTTCTTGGCAGCCTTTTGTCTCTGTATGAATCCGCCTGTTTCCTTTGAAAGCCCTTGCAAAGTTCAAAGCCTGAGGCTTGAAAATTAAACAGTGAAACAGAGAATAATCCATCCAGCTCTCAGTGTGTCCAACGAGACGCCCCTGGGGGAATCGCACAATCAGGACCTGAAAACAGCAGTGCTCTCCCCTCCGGCAACAGCCGGTAGAGAATCTCAAGCTCAGGGCTGTGGGTTCGAGCCCCAGGTTGGGCAAAATATTCCTGCCTTGAAGGGGGTTGGGATAGATGATCTTAGGGGGTCCCTTCCAACCCTACAATTCTATGATTCCCAGCAAGCAGTAAAGCTTTCAGGAGGGGGTACGTTCCTTCCTCTTTCCCCTCTCTCACATACACCCCAGCAAGCAAACAATGCATACACAGTCCTGTGGGATTTGGGGGCTGTGGGTTAAACCACTGAGCCTCTTGGGCTTGCCGATCAGCAGGTCGGCGGTTCGAATCCCCGTGACGGGGTGAGCTCCCGTTGCTCGGTCCCTGCTCCTGCCAACCTAGACATTTGAAAGCACGTCAAAGTAAAAGGTAAAGGTAAAGGGCCCCCTGACCATTAGGTCCAGTCATGGCCGACTCTAGGGTTACGGCGCTCATCTCGCTTTATTGGCTGAGGGGAGCCAGCGTACAGCTTCCGGGTCATGTGGCCAGCATGACTAAGCCGCTTCTGGCGAACCAGAGCAGCGCACGGAAACGCCGTTTACCTTCCCACCAGAGTGGTACGTATTTATCTACTTGCACTTTGACTACTTGCTTTCAAACTGCTAGGTTGGCAGGAGCAGGGAGCGAGCAACGGGAGATCACCCCGTCGTGGGGATTCGATCCGCCGACCTTCTGATAGGCAAGCCCTAGGCTCTGTGGTTTAATCCACAGCACCACCTGCATCCTCTGAACGTCAAAGTGGACCTAATGGTCAGGGGTCTCTTTACCTTTACCTGAATATTCCTTAGCCAAGAAGAAGAAGAATTTACTGTTTATACCCCGCCTATCTGGCTGAGTTTTTCCAGCCACTCTGGGCAGCTCCCAACAGAATTAAAAACTTCCCTGAACAGGGGCACCTTCAGTTGTCTTTTAAAAGTAAAATAGTTGTTTATTGCCTTGACATCTGCTGGGAGGGCATTCCACAGGGCAGGCGCCACCACCGAGAAGGCCCTCTGCCTGGTTCCCTGCAACCTCACTTCTCGCAGGGAGGGAACCGCCAGAAGGCCCTCAGCACTGGACCTCAGTGTCCGGGCTGAAAGATGGGAGTGGAGATGCTCC